>OY754976.1:662798-1017798 GCA_963576475.1 Molanna angustata | reverse complement strand
TAAATATTTTGGTGCGTCATTGTGTTCCAGTTCCTGACCCTGCCACCATACGCTTTCTTCCCGCATACCTATTTCTGAGGTGGAAGGCACAGACTTGAGTCTTCGCTGGATTTGGCTTCAGGTGATTATCCTTGTAATATATAGCCAAATCCTGGAGAGTTGTTGACAGTTTTCCTTCCACTTCGTCAAACGTTTTTGCTTGTGCTGCTACAGCAGTATCATCTGCATATATGAATTGCCTTGTTTGGGGGTTTATGGTTGAGTATTGAGAGAGTGGATGCTAAAAAAAGGGGTTTTACTTACGTGAGATACTTGTACAGTCATACGAACAAATATTATAAGAAATTCAATGTGAACTACATATCCAACAATTATACAGTGTTGTTTTATGGAAAATACAGTTTATTTTATTTTTTTATTAAAGAATGTGCATATGTATATGATAGGTATTTTTATTGTGTTTTTGTCAATTGTTTATCCTTTACTTTTTTCATTGAAATTGAACAATCAATGCCTATTGGCTTTCATTATTTACAATATTAATGCATGAGTCACTGAATCGTATAATTATTTTTTCGTACGAGAGAGAAATACGTAAAAAAAAACTTAGATAAAGATTTTTTTCTAAAACAGAACTCTGGTTTAGATTAAATCTGTTTTCTCGGTGCAGCTTTGTTGTAAATACATACTTTCATTGTACATTATTCTTCTTACTTTGCATTTTAAGTTGAATATAATTTTGACAAAAAGAAAACAATTCAATTTGGTCATTTATGGAACAGCCAATGAATTTATTGGCTGCGCATTAAAAGTTCGGAATTTAAAAATATCATTGTTTTCCTAAATGTCAAATTAAGTACATATCTGTGTTTTATAATTTTAATTTAAGAGTTTTAATCACATTTAATTTCCAAATTTCTGTGTTATAAATAATTATTAAACTTAACTTTTATCAAATTTCTGTAATAAAATTTTAAAATGCCTGAATATGATGTGAAGGTACGTATTGAAATATTATTTTAATTTTCCCTTAACAGAACTGTCGGAATAATAACACACATTATTTTAATCTTATTTTTTGTAGAGGATTCTACTACCTGACATCTGGCGGACATGTAACAAAGTTCGGTCAGCTGTTTACAGAATTGGTTTTGATCTTCGTCGTTTTTTTAGTCCTCTAGATACCAAAAAATCTAACTTGGTCTCAGGTGAAATTTTCATTTTAATATATGTACATAAAAGATATTATGTGGGTAAGTAGCCAACGCCAATTTTATTGATTTGTCTAAAGATGGATGGATAATATTATAGATATTACGGGAAATATTTTTATTTGAGCGAAAAATTTTGATTTAAAAATACAACTACATAAATAAAATGTGACCATAGAATACACTATCTACGAAACTGAATATGACGAAATATAATCCAACTGTCGAATTGTTCAAGAGAACTTTGTTCTCTTAATATATCAACAAGTCAGGATACACGAGATTTGTATGCACGGTCTATATTTTTCACGGCTTTTCTAACTTGTTCTGGGACTGTTCACAGTTGAGTATCTTTATTCAGCTGTTAGGTATACTGGTACATGTTCGCACATAAATTAGATTTTTAGATGCACACACACACACACAAGTTATAAAAGAAGAGTAGGTCAACAAGAGTTTAAAAAAATGTAAAATGAATGATACAATTGTACAAAATATTGAAAAAAGCAAATACAAATAGTATTGACAGAAAAAAAATGTGAATATAAATATGACATGTGCCGGGTCAGAAGTGACGGTCGGATAACCACCTCCGCATAGTGCCTACCTGATATCTTTATCCAGTTTATCTGTGCTGCCTTGAAGGATCTAGTTGTAGTCAATTCTTTAATACTACTATCTAACTGGTTAAAGATATGTGGAGCTATGAAGCTAAAATTTCTTTGCCCAAACGAGGTTTTCACTATCGGAACATGGCTGATTCGTCTGAGTCTTTATTCCATTATTTTTCAAAGATGGGTGCCACCTTAAAGATTCCTTTGACGTTTCATTATATGCATGTAATGCATTTAAATATATATTTTTCTTTTTCAGAGTCAAATTTTTTGTCAATTTTTGCTGGTCCTTTGAAAAAAGTAATAGGCCTGACAGACCAAGAGGTCACCGAGTTGACAGACTATTTTCGATGCCAAGATGGAAGGATTCTCTATGGACAACTCTGTGATCTTATTAATGGGGAAGGTGACTGACTATTTCAAAATATTTGTATAAGTGCTTAACTATTGAAGGCTGATTATTACAAAAGTACCAATAAAAGTATCATTATTAAAAAAAATCTAATTGGCAACATAATGGCCAATAACCGTACAATGGTGCTTGAATAATATAGCGTGGTCCAAATTTCATCCTACATAATGCCACCCGTGCTACAAAATACTGCAGTTTTCCCTTAAATGGTGTCAAATATTATCAAGAACTATCAGTGAGCTTAGAATCATCTCAGGGTTGCCTGCTGTTGGAGAGTGGCAGTTTGTGTTTGCTTTAAAGCCCTGTTTACCTTGGGCATACGAATGTACACAAATATGCACACTAAATAATAACCTTCTTATGCATGAAACTTAAATTAGAAACTTAAAAACCAAATTTGTGATATACAACATTTTTTCATGAATAATGAATGAAATACTAATTAAAATAGTATGTGACTCAGCTGGTAGATTTTCATATTATCCTTCAATTGAACTAAATGCATAGGCTTTGCACTTTTTTAGTTTAAAAAATTAAAAAGGGTTATATTAAAACTAATTTTACAAGAAAAATAATAAACAAATTAAAATTTCAAAAATCTTACGCAATACAAATAGTACGTAATTTCAAAGACGTATCTTTTGAGGGAACTGGAAAACAGATTTTCAAAATTTACTGTTTATCCTACTATAGCTTCTTAAGAGGACACATTACGCTAATTCTAGTAACTGATAAAAATGATATATATCACCTAATGAAGTTAGTGATAATAAGAATAACTACAGCGTGCGTTAGTAAGGGCTTTAGATTTTTTTATTATTATTAATCAAATCAATATGTACAAATTTACATATAAATTACAATTATTATGTTCCATTGTATGATTCATAATAACCCTCTTTAATGGAGATAAAATCTCGTGTTAAAAGAGGGGAGTATCTATTTTGGATTGATAAATTCGCTAAAAAATTGCACATCTACTAACAAATAAGAAGCTATACAATAGCAAGAATGAAATTCTGATTGAATCTTAAATATATTATAATTTTTTTCCGGTCTGACTCTAAACCACTAAGTACCTTTATACTTAAAGAAATGTTGTGAGGTAGTTGTACGTAAAAGAGATATGGTATAATACATCTACATAATAATACATCTTTGTGAATTTATTTTGCTGGTTATAGAAAACCACCTCAGGTATAAGAATTATTGCTCTCATTATTTACAAAAAACCAATTCTCTCAATAGATGGCGTTACAACAAAAATAAATAAAAATAATAAGAATGTTGTTCATAATTTCACACATAGATGGCTATAGTAAAAATTCCTTATTTTCAAGCGCAAAGAATTTCAGTATTACAATATATAGAACTTACCAAATTGAATTGATAGGGATCTCATTAAAAAAGGCATAATTGGTGAACGTTGCGCAAGCGCATAAAGTGATCACGTAAACCAGCCGATGACAGGTCGTAAGCCCCGTAGGTGCCTTGATTTCCCGGTTCTCCTACAGTAAATATTCCAACTTCGTCTCTATTGAGATAATTAAAAATCTGTTAAAAAACAATATTTTTTATAGATATTTTCAACAGTTGAAACTTTAAATTCTAGTAAACATTACAATGCAAACCGTATGGTTCAAATAGAAATTCCAAAGCCTCTTAGGGTGGCCGTGGTATAAGATTTTTTATCACTAGGAAAGAACTTGAGTTTTAATTATGATTTACCCAGTGGTAAATGTCGTCTATGTATCTATAACCTGTTTATTAAGATGCCTCTGTACAAATATAATATAACTAAGTCCAAATCCTATTGAATTAGTTTTATCTCCGAACTAATTTCAGATGTTAAACGTCCTCCAGTGACAAAAGTATCAAAGGGAGCTAAAGGAGTATGTCCTTCTGGAAAAACTCCCCCTCCAAGGGGAAGACTGACAGAAGATGAACTGAGGAGATTGTGCAATCTAATGGCGACCATTGCAGCGAGGAACCTGGTCTTGAGACCTTACTTTCAAGACTACGAATTGGTCAGCACTACTTACCATCTATCGATACCTATACTGCATAATATGATTCCAGGGCTCAATTTAATTGTCCTGTGATTTTATTTGCATTAAGTTTTTGTTTATTGAGATTATCAATGTGATTATTGGGTGTTAGATGATTAGTTTACTAACATAATTTTACAATTTTATATCTGTTATCCGTGATTTACCATGCATTTACATATTACCTACCATCGATTTAAATAATACAAGGATGGATGTGTCTTGCACGAAATGCACCAATTATCAAATTAAACGAATTTAATCAAATATTATTATGACAAATTCTTGACGTCTCAATACAGATGAAGTTGGAATATTATAGGAAAACCGAAAAATCAAAACAACTACAGGGCTTACGACCTGTCATCGGCTGGTTTACGTGATCATTTTATGTGCTTGCGCAACGTTCACCAATTATGCCTTTTTATTGAGTTCCATATCAATCCATGTTATTATACTTTTATTTATTGACAAACTTTTTAACATCTCAATAGAGACGAAGTTGGGATATTATAGAAGAACCAGGTGTTACACATTATTTAAATATATAGAACTTTCAAAAATTACACTGATAAGGGAACTCAATAAGAAAGCATTGTTGGTGAACGTTGCGCAAGCGCATAAAGTGATCACGTAAATTTGCCGATGACAGTTCGTAAGCCCTGTAGGTGCCTTGAGTTCCTGGTTCTTCTATAATATCCCAACTTCGTCTCTATTGAGATGTTAAAAAGTTTGTCAATATAAATATCGTTTGACTCCCTATAAGGAAAAAATCCAATCTTTGCATAGGTATGGAATTTAAACAATATTCCCCTTACATGTTATACATCAAAATCATCACTTGAGAATAAGCAGACGATGAAACCTTTTTCTAACGCCATCTATTGAGAAATTAGTTTGTTAAGAATGAAAACAACTTATTAGTTCAATAATTCTGGCGACGTTCAGGGGTGACATCTATACGAAAGCATTCTAACCTCAAGTATAAATACTGTTGCTTTCATTGTTTCATTTCCCGGATTTTCTAAAATATTCCTACTTCGTCTCTATTGAGATTATAAAAATTAGCCATAAAAATATAGGTAATTGACTCCCGATAGGGAAATAAATCTAATGTTTTATTTATAAAATAATTTCCGTGTATACAAATATTTTTATTTGTATTTAAGTAACAATATATTATATTAAGTACCTCTATCATGAATTATCCGTCGAAAAAATAAAATTAGGAAAATATTGATGTATATTTTTTTATTATTTCTGTTTGTAGGTGGCAAAAAACGATGGTCGAGTTACATTTGGTCATTTTGCGCGGATCTTGAGTTTTGTGGGAGTTTTACTGACTTCGGATGATCTCAATCTTCTCATCAAACGTTTCATCAGCGATGCATATACCGTTGATTATGAAGAGTTTCTTCATGAGATTACAGAAATATCAAAAAGAGGAATACATGATCCGGTAAGTTATGATTATTTTCAATAGTATATATTGGTTCATTAGTATCCTCAGATTTTTTGAAGCAGTGAATAACGAATTCATGGACAAATATTGAGGGGGCTTATTAGGGAGGAGCAGTTAATCAATGAGATAAGGCAAGATCGAAAGGTCTGGCGATTGCGTACCAGAAGGGCTGACCACAGATGAACTGGGAAGAGGCAAGGAAGAAGAAATTATTGATTCATCAGTGAATGCTGTAATAGCTATATTTAAATATCTTTCGTCAAACGAGGTAGTTCATCACGTTATAAGATAAGATCAAAGTGTTCATGCAGATCTATTGGCATGAAAGTATAAAGAATTTCAGCCCGATTTTGTGGGACAGGGTCCCAATTTGATTTAAGTTTCAATGAGTAGGTTATAGACTTTTGAAGTTACAATATATCAGATATACAATGGATTAACAGGTTATTTGTAACATAACCATGCCTTACTTAAAATCCCGCTAATTTTGGGTTAGACTATATTATACCTAGTTCCAGATTCTATTCTTCTTAATATAGTTGTGTTCGTATCAAAATTATTTTTGACTATTTGAAATAATATAGGTACTTCAACGTAGAGGTGCTATTTTCAATTTATTGCGAGGCCGTCCTTCTGTCGTCGGTGACACTTCTTTTCACCCCCCTGTAAGTCGAATGTCTCGAAGCTCAATTAAGAGAAACGTGAGCGACACTCTACTAAACATTTGGCAAAACCGCTGGACGACCTGTCTAGTTGGTAGAGTTACCTTTTTATTTTTTCCTGACGTGAGGTCGCGACTGAAATCTCCTTGGGTTGTTCCAGACTTTTGGACTTCTCAATTTCTCACAGGACACGGTAACTTTAAAAGCTATCTCCATCGCTTCAACATTGCTCCCTCTTCCTCATGTCAGTTTTGTCAATGTCCGGACCAAACTTCGGATCACATACTTTGGGAGTGTTCCCACCCAATTGTGTCCTCTTACAGATCGGAGCTCCTCGTTGCTGTCCGTGGGCCTCTTCAAGGTCCCATTGGACGTGCGGACTTAGTGATCTCGAAGAACAATTACAAAGCCTTCAAACGATTTTGCCATAGATACGGTGCCTTATTATCCGAAGATTCTCACTGAGTTTTCTGTTTCCAGAGATCTTGGTCACTTCTCTGATGCCCTATATATATGGATCTGAAGTCCCCGACAGTCCGCAAGTGTGAATCTCAATTCGCACTTGTTGATTGTTCTTTTTGCACCACGGTGCCGAGATTGCTAATCTAGAGGGCTCCATGAGCTACTCTTCGTGCCATGCATTGTTTTTTTTTGTCATTCATTCTAGCGTTCTGCGAAGGCGCCGTTGACAGTCCCCATATGCGGAGCGGGTGGTGGTGGGAGTAGCGAATATAGGTACTTGTGGTAAATTGGGTTGGGGGTTAGCACTGCATATCTTCGATAATCCTTAGTCCCTTTTATGGTGGATAATTTCTTCAATAATAACGCCGTCTAGATATTTACAAAGTGTGTCTATTTACAATGTAATCAAGTACTTGTAACTACCTATTGACCGTGTGCAGAATTCCCTCTACCATTTCCCACGCCACACGCCATGAATTTATCTCTCTCACACAATGGTATGTCCCTTTCACACATTTTAATATTTCAATAATTCTTTATTTCTTTAGGTTAACTTCAATCCTCACCGTTTGATTCAATCGAAGGGTCAAGTGTTTACAAGAGGACTACCAAACAAGATAACAGTCAACAACTGTTTTAACAACGAGGGTGTCTTTCATCCATCATTGACACCAGCAAAAGTTCCGTCAAATGACAACAACTTTATATTGGACCAAGTCAAACATCATGTACTTATTAATAGAATCAGAATATCGGAATTCATGAAGGTATGTACCTACATATAAAACATTTATTCTCCTCTTTTTTTCCGATAACAAATACTATATTTATTTAGTAAAATGAAATCTATTACATCACTCCTTTTGTCGGCCTTTGTAGCTCAGTTGGTTAGGTATCTGCTGTTCCAAAGGTCCCGGGTTCGATTCCCGGTGGAAACGCAGTTTTTAATAGTGTTTTCAGACGATTATTATCGTAAGTCTCCAGAATGTGGCAACTTATTATTGGGTGCGTGTTAAATTAATATTTGACATGGTACCTGTTAGTTACCCGAGAAATAATGTAAAGTAAATAAATAAAATCACTAGGCGAAGCCTGTTCTGAGGTAAAACTAACCTTAATATTAATTATATAGTATACATTCGCTACATAATTTGCGCGGATGTAATTTTTTTCAAATGAACACCGAAAATTCGAATATGGTACAAAGATTACAAAACGATAAGAAACACAAAAGTAATAAGATTTAACTAGTAAAACAACTTTTTCTTCTCCCTCTATTTTTTGGGCCTTTTGCTCTATTATAGTCCTGCGTCAACTAACCTCCAGTGCCATGGATCGCCAGTTGTCCTTCCAACTATTGGGAGGATGTCCTGCTTTGCTAGGAAACATTACCCCTGACCACTTTGATGTTTCTTGAAATAAAAATAATTTAATTGTAAGGATAATGGTGTCTATGCATGTGTGTAAGTGGAGGTATACGAGGGCGTATGAAAGTATCTATATTGATCATTCTTTATTAACATACATATACCATCAAGTTTTCGTGCAAAATGCTATGCATACTATCAGTCGAAATATTTGTTTCTTCGGCTATAAAACGCACCGTGACACGACGATCTATATCTATATAGTTCATGACACGAACTTTATAAATATTTGATATAAAAATAAAATTTGTACATTTGAATTATCAGGCGGTTGGACGCGGTCTGCCCAGGATAGAGAGTTGTGGAGGTCGCAGAAGGAGGCCAGAGGTCCATTACTGGACAAAAGAGGGCTTATGCGTTCGATAGATTTTTTAATTGAAAATATTTGACCACATATCGAAATACCGAACTCTTTTGAGGTGGTTGCTAACTAGGCAGCGTAGGAACCTACATACCCTCACACTTCTATACAAGGTCTTTAACAACCCCAACGCTCCAGTTTATCTACGAAATCAATTTCACTTCCTCTCAAAATACGGGTTGCCTCTTCGTTCAAATACTCGGTCAGTAGTCAGGAATCATTTCCTTACACATAACACTCAAATTTGTCTCCTTATCCTATCCTATTCTTCCCCCCCCCCCTCCTCCCCCTCCTGTCCACTTCGTTTTTTTGTTTTATATGTAATTATATTTTTATTATATGTTGTATTCATAAAATTGTTAGCACATATTTTATTTTATTTTATGTAGCTTTTTGGGCAACTAACAGGTGCTATTATCAAATAATTATTTAACACGCACCCAATAACAAGTTGCCACATTCTAGAGACTTGTTATTGGATCCAGACTGAAAACACAATTAAAAACTGTGTTTCCACCGGGAATCAAAAGCGGGACCGACAATATCTCTTCAGTATTCCGGCAGTACGTAATAATTACATAAAAAAATGTTTATCACAAGAGCTTGCTATTGGCATTTTTTTTTTATCTTCAGGGGCATTTAAGCGATGTTTACAAATCAATTTAACGATGTAATAAACTTCTAATGTATGTATGTGTGTATGTATGTATGTAATTTCTATATGTAATTATTATAATAAATCGTTATGGTGAAATCGAGTTCTCATTATGATGGCATGTAGTAATATTGTTATATTGTTAATCTTCCCTTTTAATCCTCTCCTAGATCCTTTTGATTCAGATACACCATCATTCACATGTTTTTGTTAACTTTGTATTATTAATGTTACATATTCTGGTCCTTATGTGGGTAATTGTCTTATTTAATGTATTTTTGTAATTGTAACTGTTTGTAACCATAAATAAATATTTTTCACCAAATGAATATGGTTGGTTGGAAGATATTACCATTTGGCAATAAACCCGCCATTGTGCCCAAGAAGTTTAAATTAAATAAATATTATGATGATACATTAGAAAATACATATATCAATCCTAATTATTTGTTATCTTTCTACTTAGCCTTTCGACATCCTGAATTCTGGACGCATCCCCCGGTCACAATTCGAGAAGGCACTCGGGTCAATGGGTATTGGAGGATTTGGCAAACTGGAACTTACTTCGGAGGAAATCAGCCAGATTAGCCTCCCATACTTGGACCCATGCGATGAGTCTCAAGTATGTTGGAGAACATTCGAGAACGACATCAATCAAGGTAATGTATCCGTAATTTGGCAAACTGGAACATACTTCGGAGGAAATCAGCCAGATCAGCCTCCCATACTTGGACCCATGCGATGAGTCTCAAGTATGTTGGAGAACATTCGAAAACGACATCAATCAAGGTAATGTATCCGTAATTTTAGTCAACAGGATAAGGATATACGTTCATTAATAACGTAAATAATTTCCCTATTTGGGGTAGGCAGAGAGAACCGAACATCAGACTCCTCTCTTTTGACATACATTTCTCGCTTCGTTCACGTCCATGAATCTTCTCATTCACGCTCTCTGTTTTTCTAACTTCTATTTACATATGTGATCGTGCCAAATTTTCCTTAACCGAACTCTTCTTTTCGTTCCTCTTTTATCAGCTTTATATCAGGCTCATTCTTTCTATGTGGCCAAACCCCTTTAGGGCATTTATTTTCATCTTACTTACGATATCTGTTTCACGTTAATAATTTGAGTAACATTTTCGCTCCCGACTACTTTGTAATGTTATAGCGAAGAATTGTGATTTTGCAATTTTAAGCGTATATCATCGAATTTTAGAGGAATATCATTAGGTATATGCTCGGTCTTTCATCTTGGTCTTGCCGGTATGCTCGGTCTTTCATCTTGGTCTTGACGTATGTATATATTTTCGTATGTATATATATTCTGTGTATAAATAAATAATTAATATAAAAAAAAATAAAACAATGATTGTTTCAATGATTGTTTTGCGGTGAAACTGTGAAACATGATAAAATATATAAATTTTAAGGAGAATTTTAACAATTGTTTATTGATTGCTCACTTTTTACTAAAATAAAGGTAATTATGTACAATTTTCAAGAGTGCAAAGGTTCTTGTATTGTCTGCATTGTCAAAGCCCACAGACATTTTTTTACAAAACTCTTTACGTGCAATATAATTATGTTTATTTTCAAATATCCATATTTGAATCTACATATGTACTCTGGTGTTGACCACAGCCCACACATCTACATAAATCATAATTAGATTTGTTTTGTTACAGTTTTCACAGTTAGCCAACTGGAGAAGTATCCCAAACTTCCTGTTGAAGAACATATAAATCAACAAAAGAGTCACATCACTAGAGAAATAGGAAGTGTAGACCATAGACTAAAAGAGGTTATTAATGGAAGATATGTTAATATTAGAGATTTATTTAACGACTTTGACAGGTATGTATACAATTGACAATATTTTTTAAAAAGTTTTATAACATTCATTTACCCAAACTATTAGTTCTGTATATTGACAAAATAAAAATAAATAATTTAAAAAAAAAACATTGATTTTACAACAATTTCTTGGAAGTAATTTTGTATCGAGGATATATTTTCAAATCAATCAATTCAATATTTTTAGTATTGCATATGCGCAAACATTGGATTTTTTTCCCTGTCGGGAGTCAAAGATATTTTTTAACATATTTTTTAATTATCTCAATAGAGACGAAGTTGGAATATTTACTGTAGGAGAACCGGGAAATCAAGGCACCTACAGGGCTTACGACCTGTCATCCTGTGTACCTGTGTAAACCAGCCGATGACAGGTCGTAAGCCCTGTAGGTGCCTTGATTTCCCGGTTCTCCTACAGTAAATATTCCAACTTCGTCTCTATTGAGGTAATTAAAAAATCTGTCAATCAATTATTTTATCAAAAGCTTAGATGGAAAGTAACCAAACTTCTTAACTACTTATTATCTATTATAAATTCTATACTTTTCAAGTACAATCTTTGGAGTGATGTCTCTCAGTCTTTTCTAATATTCAAGGTGACATATAAACCTAAACACCCCAATTTAAAAAAAAATACAATAAGTATTTTCAACGTTTCTCTAGTGAATGTTCGTCACACAATTTTAAAAATTTAGCCTAAATTCTCCTTAAATAATTATAGTATATTTTTTTACAACTTTTTTTTAAATTCCAAAGTCAGGTTTGTTGATAAAATACAAAATATCAACAAATTTGGGGTTTCCGATATTTTGAATCACATATTATAAACCCTTTTTAACGCACGCGACAATTATCCTTACTAACGCGTAACTTCATAATGCATTAGGCGGTTTTTATATATCATGTTTTCAATCACTAAGTTTAGCGTTATATGACTTCTAAGAAAAAAAATTTTAACGCACGCGACAGTTACCCTTACTAACGCGTAACTTCATAATGCATTAGGCGGTTTTTATATATCATGTTTTCAATCACTAAGTTTAGCGTTATATGACTTCTAAGAAAAAAAATTTTAACGCACGCGACAGTTACCCTTACTAACGCGTAACTTCATAATGCATTAGGCGGTTTTTATATATCATGTTTTCAATCACTAAGTTTAGCGTTATATGACTTCTAAGAAAAAAAATTTTAACGCACGCGACAGTTACCCTTACTAACGCGTAACTTCATAATGCATTAGGCGGTTTTTATATATCATGTTTTCAATCACTAAGTTTAGCGTTATATGACTTCTAAGAAAAAAAATTTTAACGCACGCGACAGTTACCCTTACTAACGCGTAACTTCATAATGCATTAGGCGGTTTTTATATATCATGTTTTCAATCACTAAGTTTAGCGTTATATGACTTCTAAGAAAAAAATACTTTTGTACTATTTAAAAATATTTCTTTTGTGTGCTCCGATTTTTTTTTTCTTTCCTTATCACAATCTATTTTATTTATCATTTTATTCATTTATCGCGTTTGTTATTAAAAAATATACATAATATACATTCATTTATACCATCACTGCATGTATAATATATTATTTTACCTATTGTATTTTAGATTACCCGGCTTTTACGCGATACACGTAAACAATGATAATAGAAAAGATTAGAAGCACTATTCCAAGCCGGTGCCTCAGCAAAGTATCATTGCATTAATATTACTGAAGGATTCACGTTCATTGTACAATTTTTGTTTACGAATAAATAAATGATTGAATTTAGAAAGACCACAAGATTTGCTAAGACTTGATCTTGGTTTTGCAACTCTAATTTTTATTATATCAACGTTTAGTATGAAATTGTCATTAATTGGTGTAGAAATTAATACTATTATTCAATTAATTTAACCTCAAAGGTTTCTTAAGTCTAAAGCTGATCTTAATCTTACTTTAATCAACTTCGTGAGTAGCCCTCCTGTTTCTTTTTTGTTATCATAAACTTTTCCTTGAGTCTTAAATGTGACTCCTCTTGATCACCGCAGCATACGCATTTCTATAGTATAAAACTTCTGTACATTGATATTTTTAATCTAAACTTCAATACTAAAAATGGTATTTTTTATATTGTATGAATTAAATACATAATTTGTTTTTAGACATCGAAGTGGTGTAGTAACAAGAAGCCAGTTGAGACAAGTTATTAAATCATCTGGATTAAGAATGACAAATGATGAAATACACAATTTAGAAGCATGCTTTATGAACAACGGTGACTTTAACTATAGACACTTTTTGAATCAGGTATTCAAATAATAATTATTAATCATAATATATAATTTAATTTGACACAGGGACTATCCCAATAATATTGGAGGGCAAAACATTAGTTGACTGCAAAATATAAGAGTGTACCTTCCATTGTCTATTGTGTCATTTATTTTATGTAATTGTTGGTTTCGTTGTCAAGCCAAAAATAAGTAAATAAATTTATAATTATTTTTTTAATATTCAATTTCTACTTCAACAGGTCATAATAACACTTTACTATGAGTTTCGTTTTAATGTTTTTTGTCTGAGGTAACATGTGGTGAGTGATGAGCGATCTCTTGATCTTTTAACAACTTCTCATTACGAGAATCAGTTGGAAGTTATTGAAAGCCCTCTTGGAAATGAGTCGAAAATGTTGAGCATGCCCTCTAAACAGATTTACGATAGTTGATTCTTCGTCTAAGGCTTACATAACTTTGTGTATACCAGATTATCGAGTCTCGGTTCCAACACTGAGAGCCAGTTCACCACCTCTGGTTTCGCCTCGTGGATTTCGTGGAGGCTTCCATTAAATTTATTAAGCTGACAGTCTTGCACCACTAGTTTATTAAATATGGACACACCATGGTTCTCATAGTTAATTGCATTCAACATTCTCTATTTAAAATTATCTTTGATTAATATCTCAATTTCATATATTTCATTGTGTACCTAGTCATAATTTTTCAACCTCGCAGATATTCTTCAAACAGTAAAGTATTTTTTTGTGATTTTAGTTGGAGAATAGTGAAGAAGCTGATAATGAAATAAGACACTTCAACAAAACGATGGAATTGGCATGTAAAAAAGAACCAGAACCTAAACCACATGAGACTGACATCATTGCTATTTTAGCCAAAATTAAAAACAAGGTCAGTCATCTGTCTTAACTTATTCAATCTGAGACATTGAAAGGTTTTTCGCGGTCCCCCTACCCCAACCCATTGGGAACTTTATAGGACTTCAAGTACTGTTCAACTCCGGAGAGGCTGCACTTCAGACAACACAAGGATATTTCAAAATTAATGAACAAATATACCAAAGTATTTTTTCACAAAATTCGACGTTTTAGCCGAGGTGACTCACCATTGTCAAGGTCTAAAATGAAAATAAAATAAAATCTTTTGTATATGTGTTCATTAATTTTAAAATGGATTTCCACACACAAAAAATTTTGAATCATTAAGGATATTTCATACTACTGCCTCAAAGAAGCCAACCTCAAACGTGAGGGCCCGCTGAATCGAAGCTCAAGTATCGACAAGTTGTGATAAGTCAATCTGAGACAGTCAAAAAACTAAACATGTCAGACAGTTAAATATTTTTTTTATAAAACAAAAGCAAACTCTGATTAAATAATATGTTATAAGCCGTGAATGCCGTGAGAGCCGTGTAGGTAATTTTTTAATGAAAATTTGAAATTGAGATCAGAATCGAGTTTAAAGAGTAAGACTAGTTAGTTATATATTTAATTGCTTTTCTTTTTGTTTTCTTTTGTTAATATCATTCATTATTTTTCTTTATGATCTTAGTTTATATTGTATCTATTCATTTTTATAAAGATTCTTTTTTGGGTATTTTCATTCTCTTATAAATTTGTACGCCAACTTTTAATGCAGGATGTGGCCACTTGTAATTGGCTGACCAGTTTTGTAATAGCTTGCCCTTATTTTATGGAACTATGATGTATAATAACTTGTTAGCTGTAAGTGGTGCTTTATAATAAATAAATAAAGGCTATAGGTAGATCTTGGTCAGGGATTTTGTGGTTGAAGATTCTACAGCGGACTTGACAATATCGGTGAGCGCCCTCTGTATCTTCTTCTCTCCGCACTTCTCATTACGACAAGCTTCTCGAGGCTATCGGGTGCCTTTGACATTTTGTCTAAAATACTGAAGGTCGCACTGTAGACAGATTTCCGATAAGCGACCTATTATCTGTAGAACATTTTTAATATGGACACATTTGTTCTCTTATCACTCCGTGATATTCTCAAAATTCTACTCCAGCACCACATCTTGAAGGCATCAAACTTCATTATTTATTATTATTTTTACTATTGGTTTTTTTTTAATATATTCAGGTTGTTCGTGAAAAAATTCGAGTGAATTACTTCCTGGAACAGTTCGACAGTCTTCATCAACAGATTATACCTAAGGCTGACTTCTGCCGAGGGCTCAACTCTGCAGGATTCCATCTAACGCCGTATGAAATGGAAACAGTCATGGATGTGTAAATATATTATTTTCCTACTTTAAACTTACCAGTCAAAACTATGTCCATTTTCAATAATGTGGTTTACAAATTCATTGAAATTTGTTGTATTTAAACATCGCAGGTGGCCTTTTACTCTAGTATTGATATTTCTTTCCAATATAAAATACATTACAATCACTGTAGGTTGGGTTATAAACTCTTAATTTTACTAATGGTGAAGTTGTATCTTTCGAGTTTGCTAAATATCTTCTATTACTATTATTGGTATAATATGCCGGTTTTATATATTTTGCTAAAAATGACGCAATAGAAACTAACAGCACATAGAACATACGTCACCATTTCTCATTGACAATGGCACACAGATATAAAAAGATTACATTGTAATAAGTCAGGGTTTATACTAAACAATTTTAAAAAATTAGAGATAAGGAAAGCAATAAACGGTCAGATTGGGTGACGTAATTAGTTCATTCTCTCTAATTAAATATGGGACACCCCAAGGTAGTGTATTGGGACCAACATTGTTTCTTCTTTTTATAAATTATATGAATAAATTGGATACTGGTGGTTCCATAATTTCTTTTGCTGATGACACGGTTTTATTATTTACTTCTCACAATTGGGCTCAAGCGCATTCTGATGCCGAGCAGCAATCTTCGGTGGACAGCACATGTCATGTAGATATAACTGCAAAAATAAATCGTCAACTGATATGTATATTTATTTAGAAATATAAGAGAAATAGTTGACATGAATACATTGCAAGTGTTATATTATGCTCTTGAATAAACGTCAGTCTCTTATGGGATTGTGGGTTGGGGTGGTTTAGCTAAGACAATTTTTTTTCCCATTTCAACAACGCAAAAATCACTACTCCGGGTCATCTGTCGAACACCTTACAGATATCCATCAAGCCAGCTGTTTTCGGAATTCAAGGTCTTGGATGTTAGACAACTCTATATTAGAACAGTGATCAAACAACTACATAAAAACCCAGCAAAATATATACCATAATATACCCTGACTTTCAATACACGAAATTGACAAATTAATTTTTTTAGCACCCAGAATATATAATAGAGTTGTATCTGATATCTTGGACTTAAATTATCCTAAAATTATGTCCAGCCGAGTGGACATAATTTTAGAAAGCTGGTTGCTGATTGGTTGATTTGGAGAGGGAGAGAAGAGTCAGAGATATAATTGACGTTTGTTCTAAGATGATTTATCCACTCCGAAAGAGATTGTTTTTTACGCCGTTTCATACATCCTTATTACACAACATATCCTTATACATGCAAAAACATCCTCACCCTCATAACTTATGTGTATTTTTATACTATGTATTTATTTATTTATTTATACATTTATTTATTTATATATTTAATTATTTATTTATATATCTATTTATTTATTTATTTATTTGTTCATTTATTTTTTTTTATTTATTTGTTTGTTTATTTATTTATTTATTTATTTATTTATTTATTTATTTATTTATTTATTTATTTATTTATTTATTTATTTATTTATTTATTTACTTATTTATTTATTTATTTATTTATTTATTTATTTATTTATTTATTTATTTATTTATTTATTTATTTATTTATTTATTTATTTATTTATTTATTTATTTATTTATTTATTTATTTATTTATTTATTTATTTATTTATTTATTTATTTATTTATTTATTTGTTAATTTATTTATTACTTCTCGGGCAACCAACAGGTACCTACTATGTCAAATATTTATTTGACACGCATCCAATAACAAGTTGCCACATTCTGGAGACTTATGATATTAATCTTCTCACAGACCCAGACTGAAAACACAATTAAAAACTGAACATTTAAATAGCAAAAATGTATTTCATAATTATTGTTAGTATTACCTCAGAACTCAGAACCTTGTGAGGTAATTAATTCCATTATAATATTTATATTTTTGTTATATTGAATTTATTGTACTCTATTATGGAAATAAATAAATAAAAAATATATTTATACTTATGATGGATTTTTGAAATAAAAATGTTACAACAAATTATTTATTTATGCTAGATTTGGTGCCCCGATGAGAAAAGAATATATCGACTACCCTCGTTTCTCAGCGACAATAGAAGAAAGTTTCACTCAGAGTGGATTACAGCACTCCCCACTTCTGGTGCCAGTACCTCACCTCGCATCACCTGACTCTTGGGGCAACTTCCTCAACTACAGAGAGAGGGTGCTGTTGTGTATGGCGATGGAGAAACTTGCCAAGAAACCAGACATACTATCTAATATAATGGAAGTCTTCAAGGTAACTACTATACATATACTTTAATTTTATAATAAAAAGATACATACCAGAAAGCCTTACGACCTGTCATCGGTCAATTGAGTTAAAACTTTTTATTTTAATTTGGAAACATAATATTTTTATTACAACTTTAAAGACATATAATACAAATTCACTAAATAACAAATGTAAGAAATTAACAAAAGAGAGAGAAGAGATTGACACTGAAGTTCGTCGCTTGTGCGTCCAGTTAAATAACCCCCTAGCGACAAATTCCAGAAAGATCGATGCTCGCTGATTGGACGTTAGGAGGAGTACACACCTATTTGACAGGGCGGCCGCTAGATGCTGTGCCGCCACAATTCCCTTGTCAATCCCATTTTTTTAATTCTATATTATAATGGTTGGGGAGTTTTAACATTTATTGAAAATAAGGTTAAAACAGCATCACCATCTATGGGACGACGACAAAACTTTTCTAACGCCATCTAAATTGTTTAGATGTTTCCCCTAAACCACGTCAAAACTATTAGTTCATTTTCAGTGTTTAGATACTTCTTCCAGTGTAGGTACATATTTGTTATATATTATAATATTGTTGAATATAGAATATTTTCCCTGACAGGAATCAATGATATTTTAGATCAATTTCTCAACGGGTATCATATAGAGAGTGCAAAGTAGGTATATGTTATAATGTTTAAGTGTGGATGTTTGTAAATTCAGTTAACTCATATTGCTAATATTAGGTATGTGTACATATTACACCTAACTATAGTGTAGCTGATTAGTTTTCCATATAAATATGTATGTGATTTATTTCTCACCTATGATTTCTTCTGTTTTTGTTTTTAAGAATAGTCAAAATTTGAAAAAAAAAAAGCAATGTACAATAACTTGTGTCACTCAGAATATAATTGGTTTCAACGTCCTTCGTGGCTCAGTTGGTTACATATCAGGACCTGGCACCTGAGCCAAAGGTACCGAGTTCAATTCCCGGTGGAGACACAGTTTTTAATTTTGTTTCCAGTCTGAATCTGTGAGACGATAAATATCATTTGTCTCCAGAATGTGGCAACTTGTTACTGAGTGCGTGTTAAATTAATATTTGACATAGTAACTACTTATTAGTTGCCCGAGAAGGAATTAGAAAAAAGAAACTGGTACCAGAATTATTACGATAATACGATACCACGATAAACCTGTTTGTTAAAAGATAGCACAAAGTTATATTTCAGAATATAAAATTATATTTTATACTGTTTTTTCTAGGACTTTGACAGAGAGAATTGTGGCACAATACCACGAACCAAATTTGTGAAGTCCCTCAAAATGCGAGATATGATGGACCTCTCCACTAGAGAAATGGATGTGGTCTGCAAGTGCTTCAGTGCTCATAGAGGATCCGAAGACGAGGTTATAATAACTTTAACGCTTTTGTTGTTTTAAAAAAAAATCCACCATACCATACCATCACGCACTTTCCCTATTTGGGGTAGGAAGAGAGAACCGAACGCCAGCCTCCTCACTCTTGACATTCATTTCTCGCTTCGTGCATGTCCATGCATCTTCTCATACACGCTCTTCTGTTATTCTTTACTTCTAACGTCTCATCTTTCAAAATTCCATTTTAGTATGTGATCGTGCCATTTTTTTTTGCCCAACCTCTACTTTTCGTTCTTCTTTTATCAACCTTATATACTTTTTGTTGTTTTTTTTTTTGTGCAGAATTTATAAATAATAAATTCTGCACAAAAAAATATATAAATTCTGTACCTGGTGTTTTTTCGGACATATTCTTACTTATATACCATCTAATTTTGTATAAGAAAATTTAGCTATATATCGACGCACAATTTCTCCATGAAACACTTCGATGTATCTTCATATCGCTGATTAATTAGGTATTTAAAAATATCCTTTCCTCTTTAAGTACGGAGAAAAATGGAGCTTTACCGGAATTATGCATTGGATAAATTATAACAGAAGTTTTTCGCGTAGATTATGTAAATCAGTTTAATGTCTGGCCATAATAAAAAAAACTAAATACAAAATTGGCCAATGAAAAAAATTATTGATGATAATATAGGTACTAATAGAAAAAATTACAAAATAACTGATATCCCATATATATGTAAGTTATGTTTTAGTTCCATGTGTTGGGAATTCTGCAGGTTTTTTGGTTTTCGTTCAATGAATTAAAATTAGATCGTTACTTCCCGTAAAGCCTTACAATTATAAAATCATTTTTAAATTAGTTTTCCATTGTTTGGTTTAGAAATCTTCTAATTTTAAATTAGTTTTCCATTATTTGGTTTAGAAATCTTCTAATTTTAAATTAGTTTTCCATTATTTGGTTTAGAAATCTTCTAATTTTAAAATAATATCGTTATTTTCCCATTTCAAAATAAGATCTTAATTTTCCCATTTCAAAATAAGATCTTAATTTTCCATCTCTTCCAATTTTGAAATAATGAACTGAAGATTATGTTATAATATTCCAGGTGGACTATAGATCATTCAATACTGCAGTAGACCGCCTGAACTATGCCTCAAAAGACTCCAAGTGTCTATAAAATAATATTGTACCTATCTCCATTATCATCATCTACATATTTACCTTATCTGTAAGTTATTTATTTACTTATTTTATCGAATTATTCTAAATTATCTTTGATGCGTTTATACACTAATCGGAAATGTGAAAAAACCCTAGATCTTGTGGCGAAATTAATAGGTATAGATGTTATTTTTATTGACAAACATTTTTTTTAACATCTCAATAGAGACGAAGTTGGGATATTGTAGAAGAACCAAGAACTCGAGGCACCTACAGGGCTTACGACCCGTCATCGGCTGGTTTACGTGATCACTTTATGCGCTTGCGCAATGTTCACCAATTATGCCTTCTTATTGAGTTCCCTTATCAATGTTTTTTTTGAAATTTCTATATATTTGAATAATGTGTAACATTTCACCTGAAAATGAGGAACTATACTATTGCCATCTATGGAGTAACGGAAAAGCCTTTTTGTAACGCCATCTATTGAGAAATTAAGAAATTAATTTATTTGTAAACAATGAAAGCATCAATAAAAATATTCAATATAGATGTTCTTCTGAATTTAGTCACAAATCACAGTGAAAACCCTATATAGAAAAAAAGTTATGAGCAACTTGGGAGGGATAAAAATGATTATGTACCTCGAAGTGGCAATCATAAAAAATATCTATGTACCTCGAAGTGGCAATCATAAAAAATATCTATGTACCTCGAAGTGACTATCACAATCATAGAAATATTTATGCATCTAGAAATGGTTATCATAAAAACAATAATGCAACTCAAATTAATGATCATAAAAATGTTTATACACCTCGAAGTGACAATTATTTGAAATTTTATGTGCCTCGAAGTGGCAATCATAAAAAAATATTTATGCACCTCGAAGTGGCTATCATAGAAATGTTTATGCACCTCGAAAGGGTTAGTTATCATAAAAACGATTATGCAACTCGAAATAACATCTAATCATAAAAATGTTTATACACCTCGAAGTGACAATTATTTGAAATCTTATGTGCCTCGAAGTGGCAATCATAAAAAAATATTTATGCACCTCGAAGTGGCTATCATAGAAATGTTTATGCACCTCGAAAGGGTTAGTTATCATAAAAACGATTATGCAACTCGAAATAACATCTAATCATAAAAATGTTTATACACCTCGAAGTGACAATTATTTGAAATCTTATGTGCCTCGAAGTGGCAATCATAAAAAAATATTTATGCACCTCGAAGTGGCTATCATAGAAATGTTTATGCACCTCGAAATGGTTAGTTATCATAAAAACGATTATGCAACTCGAAATAATAATCATAAAAATGTTTATACACCTCGAAGTGACAATTATTTGAAATTTTATGTGCCTCGAAGTGGCAATCATAAAAAATATTATTTATGCACCTTGAAGTGGCTATCATAGAAATGTTTATGCACTTCGAAATGGTTAGTTATCACGAAAACGATTATGTAACTCGAAATAATAATCATAAAAATGTTTATACACCTCGAAGTCGAGACCGAAAACACCAACTGTGCCTTCACCTGTAATCGCACCTTAACCTAACCTATCAACGTTTGTAGAAATATAATGAATCATTCGTCGGATATTTTGTGAACAAAAACCAATGACAAAAACATTTTATTACACCGACTTTATCTCTACGTATACTTACATATTATAATATGTTGTTTGTTATAATATGTATTTGGCGTTATTTACCTAATATCATGTATGTATGTATGTACGAGTAAATATTGCGGTATTGACGTAACTAGATTGTAAGTAGAGAGTAATTTGATAAAAATAGTTTGCCTAAATTATTTATACAAAAAATCTACAAATTTATGATCTATCTGCATTTACGCATTAACATTAGATACCTATTTGGAAAAACAAAGCATTTCCAATGTAGGTTTATATTTGTATTATTCCAAAATAATAAACGTTGATTTAAAATGTGTTCAAGTCTCTAAAACATGTCAAGTTGTTAGTCTTCCATTTACAGACACATTGGTTGGTGGAAACCCCCATCGATAGACATGGTTAAGGTTAGCGTCCACATAAGCGCAGGGGATGCAGCGCATCAGACGGATATTAGTTTTAGGAATTCATGCGCGCGCATCGGATCGTCGGAAATAACGACGTCGTTGCTAGGAAACAAAAATCCGATGCGTCCGCTTCGCCTCATTGCCAATTCACAAGCAAACGACAGGCGTAGAGAATATTAAGGGGCCATATAAACCTAAACAATCCAATTTCAAATCGAATTCCTCAAATATGTTAAACAGTCTGTTTCTAGAAAAAATACCATAAGTATATTAAAAGAAATCTGAGGAATCATTTCCTTACACATAACACCTAAATTTGTCTCCTTATCCTATCCTTGTCCCCCCCCCCTCTCCTGTCCCCTCCGTTTCTTTATTGTTTTTGCTTATATGTTTTTTTCGTTTTATATGTTTTGTTTTCTTTATAGCTTTTGCTTGTATTATATAAAAATTTTGGTGCATACCATAAATGTAATAGTTTTTCACCAAATGAATATGGTTGGTTGGAAGATATTGCCATTTGGCAATAAGCCCGCCATTGTGCACTTGTGCTCAGAAAGTTTAAAATAAAAAAATATATTCAACATTTCTCTGGTGAATTTTCGTCACACAATTTTGAAATTCAGCCTAAATTCCCCTAAAAAAATATTAAAAATAACCTTTTTTACAACATTTTTTTTTAATTACCTACTCCAAAACTATGTGTCGTAGAGAAATAAATCTTGTATATGCTTAAAGAGTGCATAAAATCAAAGTGAATGACCGATAAAGTTTTTTTTGTCATTTTAAGTAAGGTTTGTTCTTGAAATGCAAAAAATTAACAATTTTTGGTTTCTGATAATTCAAATCACTTATAAACCTTTTTTTAATGCACGCAATAGTTACCCTTACTAACGCGTAACTTCATAGTGCATTAGGCGGTTTTAATAGGTATATCATGTTTTTTTTAGTCACTGGATTTAGCGTTATATGTCCTCTTAAACGTTTGAACTTCAAAGGTGTCTGTCGAGGGGTTTCCACCAAAGTGTACATGGAAGACGTGATTTCTAATAATCTTCATACCTACTATAAATGACGTGTTAAAATATCAATCTTCTACACTTCGATGGCTGTTATCTCCAAAAGCCACCAGTAAAAGCCACCATTCATATTATCCAATCGTTGTTACCAGATGTAAGACTGGTAGTTGTTTGCTCTTTCTCTATAACGTCACACCTATTTCTGAATCAGTTCCAAGTGGTGTAGCTATGAATATATGTTCTATATATGAATAAGTTCAGAATTTGGAATAGATCATTTTGTGTTTTTGTGTGTCTGTGTGTATTCCCCACCCCTTTATAACTTTTGATCCGCTTGATTCACAAAACCTAAAATTTCAAAAAGAATATAAATATTTATGCCTACAAAACTTTTATTCTCAGAATTTCGATTTTTTGTTTCATCTACTTTATTTTTCCATATATCTCAGAAACTATAATAGATAGAACGTCGAAAATTTGTATAAATATAGAAAAATACAGTATCTCAAGTTATTTTTTTTTCAAAAATATTCCAGGGTTTTTCAAACATTTTTTACTAAGTAAAATATATTTTTCTATGCAAATTAAAATTAAATTAAATTATTAACTGCCTATATACATTATAGTACACCTCAATTTTTTTTTTTTTTAATTTTTGTAAAATTTTGAATTTTGTGACGACATTGTTTCATAAAATTTGTATAGCAGTATACACAATATCCATATGGACTCTCAATAGTTTGATACTTAATCTCCATACATACCATCAAGCTGTTTACATATTTGGGGGACTAAAAAAAAGACTGACCTCCACATTATCCTATCTTGAGATACATGTTATGTATAGAAAACAAAATAGCTTAAAATAATCAATAATATGTATTTAAGTGTTTATAGTTGGGATGTATTCTTGAACTATACATGCTATCGCCATTGACAGTTGGATCTCATGTTTTACATGCAACTAGCAAAGTACCTTAAAAAGAAACATTAATTCATTTTGAAAACATTTTATACTTATCGTTTATAATTCATTGTCTCTGTATATATATATTTTGTTAAATAAATAAAAAATACAATAGACTTTTTAGGAATCGTTAAGCAATCACGTTTCTTAAGGGGCCTAAATCCGCAGCAGTTGAAAGAGGAAAAGAAACGTCATCGTCGTATGGAAAGTTACTTATCATTTACCTAAGAAATATTTTATAGCACCAGCCTATTAATAATTAAAGCTTCCATTTCCTCAAAATACTTAAGACAAACAATAAAAGCAAACAAAGATTCAGGTTGTTATTTGAAGATACGCCAAATTGTATGACGAATGTTATCAAATGAGATCATTTCACATGTCATCGTTATTATATATAAATTTCGAGAACAAGTGTCATTTCAGTCTTCAGTTTGTCAACAGAGGACATTGCTTCATACGAAACGGAGCATCTCATCATAAATACGAAACAGGGATATTTGAATATAAATATGGGTAGGGACATCTCAATATAAATACGGGACCAGGACATCTCAACGTCAATACGTGACAGAACATCTCAACATAAATTCAGTACTGGACATCTCAAAAGAAATACTTTAATCAAATCGGTTAAAAATTAATGATTTAATATAACTTATCGATTACTGTTATTGGAGAGTGTCTAACAAAATCGAATCAATCATGTGTGGATTAATGTTATTAGTGTTTCTGTCTCTTTCATCTCTAATACATGGGTATGCTGTAAATAGAGACTGCGATATTAAGCCGTGTCCTGCAGAAGGACGAACACTCGTGTCAGTTCCATGGGACTGTGAAAAATATGTCGAGTGCAATCACGGAAGTGGTATCATGTAAGTTGTTCATTATAATATATTATATGACTTCAGCCCTGGCGTCCTGGGTTCAACTCCCAGACACGAGAAATTTAATGCTAATTTTTTTCAATGGCATCTCTAGACTAAAAACACTAGTCAATTGGAAGAAATTGTCGTTTGGCGATTGAGTTGCCACTTGCATAGGACGCAAATAAGCATTCATTTACTTCGATTGAAAATCAAATTCACATATAATTTTTTGAGAAATAATTTCAATAAACTATATTCTTAATAAATTTTTTTTTTTTTTTTAAAGATTTTTTAAATTCCTTTTAAATGATATTATTCAACAAAACATATGAGCGCCAACTCATAATATACAGTTAGCAGCAAACTTCTTGAGAAAGTCACATGAAGTGCCCAGAGCACAAATTTGTGTTTTTTTGCTTGGTTGGTATATGCGCAAAGTGCTCCACTCCACAATGAAAATTCGGAAGTTATTTACCGGAAACTGTACCTTTTATATTTTTTAAGTCGGCCTTCATGACTCGATTGGTTGATATCTGACTATTGAGACAAAGGTCCTCGGTTCTATTCCCAGTGGAGACACAGGTTTTAATTGTACTTCAGTCTGGACTTTGTCTTACTTTATCGTATATGATAAATTATAAATAATTCTTTTCTTGTGTTTTATTCTGTACATCAAACAATTTAAATATTAATATTACATAATTTTACTTTTTCAGTAAGCATTGTCCCAAGGATCAAAAATTTGATATAAATAGATCTGCATGTGTCAACAAATATTTTGTCAAATGTGACAGTTGTGATGATTCCAACAGTGATGAGAATGATGAAAACCAGTCCAAGGATTCAATGGACCGTTTCCGTCAATTCAATCCTAATCTTCAACACTTCAACAATAGTTATATAACAAAAGATAAAGATGGAATTGCAAATTTACTTCGACATTCAAACCAACAAAATATCAAAGATATTTTGAATCAAAATTTGAATGTTGAAAATTATAATTTGGAAAAAAATACGGATGATCTCAGTCGTTCAGATGAAGAAGACAATTTTCAAGAAGTATTGAATTATCTGGACCTTACAGATTCTGACTCGCAAGAATCCATAAACTATGCGGTGTATCCAGAAACATCTGATAAATGTCGAAAATATAATGTTTCTGATGTTACATGTCCTCGTGACTTCAATAGGTTTGATAATTCTGTTTTCATTTCTCACCGAGATGACTGTCAACTCTATTACCAATGCCTAAATGGAAAACCTACATGTCGTGAATGTCCAGGAAACCTGCACTTTGATGCAATCCAAAAGTTGTGTACCGACCCTTCAAAAGCCAAATGCTTTTCACTTACAAAAATAAATAAGAAACCAAAACATCACATCAAAGATATATCTCTAAAAGCCATTCTTCTGGCATTTAGCATTAAAATAAACTCCCAGAATGTTTCCCAACAAAACAACTGTTCTGGCGCATTCCTTGAACGCTTTCAACCAGATCCTTCTAATTGTAGTAAATACTATATGTTTGATGGTATAATATACATCCACATGAATTGTACATCCGGTTCTTACTTTAACCCCAATACTTTCAGTTGCGAATACACAATGCCTTCTGGATGCGACAACAGCTCCAACAATTATTATATCACTGTTCAAGATTACTCCAACTGTAGCAGATACTATATCATATTTGATAATGGTCAAAACATATCTATGGAGTGTGAGTTTGGTTTACACTTCAACCCTCAAAATCTGATCTGCGAGAATCCAGATGTTGCGGGATGTTGGAATGGGACAGTCCAAAACAGCACATTAACAACAATAGAAATGTCTCCGGGGAACAATGAATGCACTCCCTATTCTAACAACGGATATGCAGATCTGAGACCAAACTTTAACGATTGTACCAAGTATTATGTGTGTGATTGGGGAAGATTGATCGCAATGGACTGTCCACATGGATTACATTTCAATCCGATCCTCAGTGTGTGTGATTGGCCACAGTCGGCTGGCTGCAACATACTTGCATAAATATATCTTGTCATTTTGTCGTCACAATTTTATTTCACATACATAATACATTCACTGAGGCAACAAAAATTATTTGATAATTATAAATTTCAATATGTTTTTTTGAGTACTGTGGCATATAGATCATCTGATTCTATAACTTGGTCTATTGCTGACCTAAGCCTTCAGTAACAACTTCATAACACACAATCCATCACCACCATGCTTCATGTCTCTATTTAGAGTAAACAGGGAAAACCTTGAAAACTACCTTAACTTTATTAAAACTACCCTACTTTCATTTTTTTCCACATATTTGTTCAGAGACTTCCATTATTACGTTTATGCTACTTTTGTACATGTGCCTTGTCCACATTTAAAATATTTAACTTTGCTGGACTCAACATAATTGAATATTTAATTGTTTAATGTTGTCATATTTTTTAATAGCATTGAGTAAATTGTGCATTTGCGTAATAAGTTTTCAACCATTTTTGTTGTTTATGATATCAAATAAAATTATATGTTTAGATAAGTTGATTTCTGATTTGTGTATCGTATTATATATATTATTTATTCATTGTAAATCAAAAGATAAAATTAATGTGTCATGTTGTTGCATAAATATAAAAGTCACAATTTGAATATGAATAAACTGTGTTCTTAGTAGTGTTTCTGGAAATAATAATACATTATTTTGTTATCTCTTGTACCTAGTCTATTTTTGTATTATATCATGTCAAATTATATTAAATTATTGCTTAGGTGTTGTGAAATTTATGCACTTTAAATCAAAATATGAATCTATTCTATTCTATACTGTTTTACGGCTATCCACTCGTCTACGAGTGATCCTAGAAAATATGAATCTGGCTTTCAACAAAATCTTCTACTTGTTAAAGGATAATCTGATGTAGGATGTAGGATGTGTTGTATGTACATCATTGCATGTTCTCATTCTATCTTGTATAGACATGAGAAATAAAAAAAAATCACCTTTATAATTTTATAAGTATCGATACTGATGTAAAAGTCTCAACTGCTAAAGAACACTTCTTTGAGACATAAAACAAATTGTAATAAAAAACTCTTCTTCTTTCGCTTTTTCTAGGCATGTTGGCCTGTTATACAGTCTTTAAAGTGTGACATCTTGTTATTGGGCAACGCTGAACACTTCTGATCTTGCAAAATTTCTATTTTATATCTTTTCATTGACTCATACATTGTCTGATTGTTCAGGCTAGGTACTTCTATTTTCTTATTTCAAAGTAACATTGAAATGTGTTAATGATATTTGAATAAATTTACTATTATGTTTTTATATTCTTATCTGAAATCCTGGCTTATCTGTTACAAAATTATCAATGATAAATAATCAATAAAAGTGCAAGAGATGTAAAATTCTCCATTGTTATTTTTTTGCAGTTGAGATAGAAACCTCTTGAGTAAGGTTGTTTATAATTATTTATTTATTCTCTGGGCACAATGTTGTTCACTGTATTGTTGACTATATTATTAGTGGTTAAAGTTGGTGCATATTACAACACAGAAATAGACTGTCCCCTCAATGGTGAAGCAGTATTTTCCAATCCAAATGACTCATCTTCTTATTTCCACTGTTATAATGGATATTCTTCAATTTGGTGAGTATTTACCTTCATTTACTTATTTTAACTTGTATCAACTATTTGCAAAATAAGGTTGAATATATTGTATTCAATCTTATGTTTACAATGCTTCAAATTATATCAAATGGTTTCTGTATAACATCAAGAAATAATGAAGTGCATCTCAATCAACTAGAGCGACTTCAGAATATATGTAATAGATTCATCTTTGGCATATTTGGGTTTTAAATTAAGTACATTGTTAAAAAATTATATTGATAGGGGAACTCAATAAGAAGGCATAATTGGTGAATGTTGCGCAAGCGCATAAAGTGATCATGTAAACCAGCCGATGACAGGTTGTAAGTCCTGTAGGTGCCTTGAGTTCCTGGTTCTTTTATAATATCCCAACTTCGTCTCTGTTGAGATGTTAAAAAAATAAGAAAAAGTTTGTCAATAAAAATATCATTTTGTCATACTTCGTAATGTGGTTGGTTGGAAGAAATTGCCTAATGACAATAAGTCCGCCAGTGTGTAATATATTTTTTTTTATATTATGTACGAAAAATAAATAAATAAGAAAGAATATATAGTTCTATCTCCAAACATCTTGAAATTTAACAGTTTGGAGATGGACTGTTTGTGCCATGAAGTTATGATACTATTAAAGGTGCGTGACGGTTAATATTTGACATAGTGTCTGTTGAAATATAAATTATGTAATCTGCATTAAATGGACCATCCTTATTATTAAGTTTAGGTAAATAGAAAGATTAGTTTTAAACTTCACTATTATAATTGATGACACTGGCTAGTATTGGTATTAGTAATAGCTGACCAATGGAAGAAATAACCATACATTATATCTATTTCTGTAAATAGTGAGAAGTTACATACTTATATTTTTTGCTTGAAATACGGGACAGTATTGTTTATTGATTATTATTTATGACTAGTTGCATGTAACATAATAAACACAAATTAATAAATATTTTAAGATATTTTGTTTTCTATATAAAACATCATGGAGGTATGTATGTATGTATGTCAGGATAGGATAGTACATATATAGAGGTCAGTCTGTTTTTCATACCCAGAATATGTTAACGTCATGATGGTATGTATGTATGTTTGGAGATTAAGTATCAAACTATCAAGTCTTCTTAGACATAATATATACATAATGTATAGGCCATTGCCATACAAATTGTATGAAGCGATGTTGTCACTAAATTCAATTTATATAAATAACTATTGTTAAAAAAAATTTGGGATGTAGTACTATAATTCTAATATTTTTTTATAGAAAATTAAATTATCTAGTTGGGGTGTTTCGGCTTTTTTCGATATTTTTAAAAACTTTGGAAATATAGGCAGTTAAACACATAAAATTATCATAAAAAAAATATTTTTCTTAATAAAAAATAAATTTGAGATTTTTAATTTGTCCATCATAGAATTAATCTAAGTTGTCCATATTTATACCAATTTTCAGCATTCTAGCTTTTATGGTTTTTGAGATATATGGAAAAATAAAGTAAAAATTCAAAAGTTGATAACCCCTGACTGAAGAAAAAATTCAAAATTCTATCTGGCCTCTAATTTTGTATCTATATATTCTGAAATTCTGGGTCCTGTGAATTTAGCGGATCAAAATTTATAAGGGGAGGGGAGTACGACACACATTAAATGTTTTACTCCGAATTCTGAGTAAATCCGTGTATATAACATTATATAAGAGTGAAGAATGTTGAGGGTAATGGTTTCGTGACATCTAGTGGTGTGCCTCAGGGTAGTCATTTGGGGCCTGTTCTATTTATTCTATTTATAAATGATATTATAAAATCCTTTGACGGAGTAAACTGCTTGCTTTTTGCTGATGATTTAAAGATATATAAGAGAATAAACAGCATTGAGGACAGTTTGGTACTTCAAAAAAATTTAGAGAATTTTGAGATCTGGTGTAACAATAATAAACTATTTTTAAATGCCCAAAAGTGTCAAATAATCAGCTTTCACAGAGTAAAAAACTCTATTGTGTATGTATACCGATTGAATAATACATTGCTGGAACGTGTGACAAATATAAAAGATCTTGGTGTAATATTTGATGAAGGGCTTACTTTCAAAGCTTAGAACAAAGTTCTCTTGAACCAATCGACAGTTGGAATATTTAAATAACTGTCTTGATCAAATGTAGTACTGCCGTAGTAAAGTGGTAAGGCTTCATTATTGGCTAGTGTCCTGGGTTCGATTTCCAGCAGAATAAACTTTATGTAATTCATTTCTCAAGCAAATCTTCCTTCTCAGTACTGGAAACACTGATTTATTGAAAGAAATTGCCATTTGCCACTTGCACGGGGTGTAAGAAAGTGTTAAGTAAATAAAATAATTCAGTTTTATTTTATTTACAATTTTCTACAAGTCTTTGCATGTGCATGTCTAAATAAATATTATGACTAATTTACTTGCACATGATAAAAATGTTATCTTCAATTGCTTATCTATAAGTACTAATTAATATTCAAATCATGGAGAATATGAATATGAGGTGTCATGATTTCACATGTTTTTTTTTAATTTCGTAAACTGTCTGCTGTGTGAGTGTTCTAGAATCAATCCAATTAAAAAAATATTTTTATCAAAGGTTTTTTCTCATAGTTTTGGTTTAATCAGTCTGAAAACATTCATCAGTTCAACGAAATATCCTTTTTAATAATAATTATTTAAAAAGCCCCATTAAGTGATAGTCCCGGCTTTTCTTTTCTGTATTCTTAGGTTAGGTTTAATTTTGTTTATAATAATAATACCGACTCGAGGGAGCGAGTTGCTTAACTTATTTAAATTGAATTATAAATCATAATAAATTAATTTTAATTATAATAAAAAATTTCACAGATCATTTGACTTAATACTAAGAAATCTCAACCAATCAGAGAGCCAACCGGAAACTTTGACTTACTAAACCGGAAACAGGTGAATGCGGATTGTAAATGTTAGTCAAGATCACTCCAAGGGCGCTATAGCTTATTTGTTGATAATTAACTCATTACTAATACAAAGAAGAAAATATTTAAGAGTCAAAGTTATTCATTATACAATCTTTTTTCTTGCCCCCCCTGGATCGATTGAAAATAGTAAAATAATGTTACTTTTATTTTAAATCACTTTATGTTAGCATAAAGAATGTGTAGAGAGACAGACCGCGCAACATCATCGCCAGCGTGACATGAGCGTCAAGCGTTTTGCCCCCGCGCCTCATTGCTCAGGCCGATCATTCTTTCCCTGCCGTCTGCATACATTACTAAAAATATTTTGCCCCCCCTCCCCCTAGAAAATTTTCTGCGGCGCCCATGTATAGATACTAAAAAGAGAAAGGCGGAATTCAACAAAGTAGAGCTGTGTAAATTTTGACTAAAAGTTAAAAATGAATATCCATCGCTGTCCAGAAAAGCATCACTGTGTCTGATTCCATTTACAACCACATATTATCTCTGTGAGAGCGGATTTTCTGCTATGTTGATAATAAAAAACAAATATCGTAATAAGCTCAACGTAGACCCCAATTTGCGCTTAAAATAAAGTACAACTGAGCCAGATATTTCCTATCTTGTCTCCAACATGCAGCACCATTTTTCGCACTAAGGATATTGTATTTTTTTCCTATAATTAATAAATGATAATGTTGTCATAAACAGTTGTTGCAGTTTTTATTACTTTACCATTTTGAAGATTATTTTTAACGGTTACAGTTCAAAGGTTATAAGGGCGGGACAGACACGCTAAATGTTAGATTCCGAATTTTGAGTTCATAACATATATGCTGTAAAGCCTCTAAGTTGGTGCTTTTTGACCTCCAAGTTGAAAAAACCATGAAAAATAAAGACCTGGCCATACAAATCTCGCACATCTTGGATTGAAACTTTGTCGATCTGTTAAGGGAAATAAATTGTCATCAACAAATGGACAGTTGGAATAATAATTTATAGTATAGCATAATTACTTCATATGATATTTATAGATTCACAAACTGAACTAAACATTAGACATTGTTTTGATAATAAATTATCTTTATCATACAACACTGTTTAGCTTAGTGTGAAGTTCTCTATTATTCTCAACATTATTTTTTTTTATATTGCTTCTCGGGCTACTAAAGCCCGTCTGACACGAGGTAATATTCCAACTCATGTGGAGTATTAGTTGAAAAGTATTGTTTGCAGTCATTTTTGAAGTCATATGAACTGAAACTGTGTATCTCTTTTGTCTATGCTTATCTGTCTACTACATTGTCATTCGTCATACAAAGGAAGAAATATTTTCTTATTTCATGTTTTGTAAAGTTTTTTTCGTATTTTTTTTGATTTTTGATTGATCCAGACGTACATTCCTAGCTATGAAAAAATATCGGCACATCGGAATTCTTCGATATAATTGCTATGATTTGGAATGTTCTGTTTACTGTTTTTAGGATATTGATTCTCGCATCACTATATATTTGGCCTTTGAATGTATTGTTTTAAGTATTAGAAATACATTCCATTTATTTTCAAAAATTCTCATTTTTCTATGAAAATGGATCTTCTAATGAGAGTTGTGCGTTTAATATGCTAAAAAACTCCTTGATTTATTTTTTCCCTTATCCAATCAAGATCGCATACATTTTATGCTAGATCGTTTCCTTTGATTTTCATAATATTTCGAAACAGGTAATCAAAATCAAAATATAAAAAAAAAACAAGCGAGAATCATTAATGCACCTAAAAATTATAAAAGTTATTTGACAGTCAAGAGAGATAATTGCTATAATATCGATATGTAATTTCAATATATAATGTTTTTAGAGTGATAACATTTTTTAAGTCATTTAAATGATATCATGTCAGGCACAATGTCATTTTTACTCTCCACACTATAGAATAGTGGAGAGTCATGATTTCACAATTTTTAAGCGTATTTTTTTACATCAATTTCTCAACGGGTATCATGTAGAGAGTGCACACTGTGAGTTTCGTCGTGATGTGTTTGTATGTATGGCTTACGGCGTTCGGCGTACGGATTATCCTTTTTGTGTCCTCTCTACAGCCTAAACCAGGGGTGGCGAACCTTTTTGGGTCCGCATTCCAAAAATCCTCAAATATTATTTATCGATTGTCTGGCGTGCCTTAGCAGTAAAAAAAATAGAAAAAATATAAAATGAGTTTTTTTTTCTGAATTTTATTAACAAGCTTAAAAATTACAATAGATTTTCTTAAAAATAAAATCGTAGTTATTTATCAATGAAATTTTTGCTGTTGTACATTGGATGACAATTTCTTAATATCTGGTTCATATTTCGTCACTTTTAGTAATACACACGACCAACTGGATTCATCAGTCATTCTATTCCTTGTATATTACATTTTATGAAATTCATTTCTGAAAATAATTACTCACAAGCATATGTAGATAAGAAAATTGATAAAATTGCTCTCGCTAGTTTTTTTAAATCGCTAAAGACTTCTGGAATGGCGTTCCAAGTTCTCATTATTTCTTCTTCTGCATTTTTATTAATTATGTTCGTTAATCGATCACTTTCAATTATTTCCTTCGCGTGCCATCCAAAATATCAAACGTGCCACGTCGGGCACGCGTGCCCTAGGTTCGCCACCCCTGGCCTAAACTATTAGTCCGATCGACTTCATATTAACATCATATGTGTAAAGTGCATAGACCTAGAGCTGATTAGTTTTCCATAGACAAATTTTGATTTATTCTCTATCAGTGTTATTTATAAAAATAAATTTGGTTCAATTGAACCCGGTTCAAAGTCTTATTCTGAAATTCAAATATTCTCATATAAGAATAAATAATTTTTGTATGAGAATATTTGAATTTCAGAATAAGACTTTGAACCAGGTTCAATTGAACCAAATTTATTTTTATAAATAACACTGTAGGTTTTCAACTGTCCTAATTTTCAAAATGCTCTCACGGTCTTGAAAATCGAGGTATTTTTATACTGTTTGAAATTTTGATACAACAAATATACACAAAAATGCATTCAAGGATTGTCAAAATTCAAAGAAAATAATCTATGGTATGCCATATCAATGTGAAATAAATTTCATATTTGTATGAAAAATGTATATAACATAAGTAAAATAGCTTCTGTATGGGTCTGTAAAATTGAGTGATCAACTTCATATTGATATTGTATGTGTCTCTATAGACAAGTGTATATTTTAATCTCCACTTCTATCTTCCTCAAGGGGTAGGCAGTGTGAACCGAACATCGCATTCTTCTATCTTGACACATACATCGCCTCATCTACATTGATACACTGTCTCATACATGCTCATCTTGCTAGTAATGCAATTTTACTTAAAAAATTAACGCTTACTATGGTGCGGAGAGTTTAGTGTTGGCCACAACCCACTTGTTTCAGTTCATATTCCAATGAGTTGAAATGTGAGTTGTAATATTACCTGGTGTCAGGCCGGCTTAACAGGTACTATGTCAAATATTAATTTAACACGCACCCAATAATAAGTTGCCACATTTTGGAGACTTACAATATTAATCGTCTCACAGATCCAGACTGAAAACACAATTAAAAACTGTGTCTCCACTGGGAATCGAACCCGGGATCATTGGATCAGCAGTCAGATACCTAAACAACTGAGCCATGAAGGCCGACAAATAATTATTAACATTATAACTGCTGATCCAAATGTCCCAGGTTTGATTCTCGGTAAAATACTCGAACCCGAACATTTTTAACTAAAGACTTTATTATTATTTTACAGGTACTGTCCAGAGGGTTCACGTTTTAGTACTATATCAAAAAAATGTGTAAAATCCCGTGTTAACAGAAATGAGGAAAAGATGATGATATATGATGATATACCAGAGACATGTATCAAAAACAGTATAACACCAGTTATATGCCCACAAGACATAGAGGACCATAGGCTAATGGCTCATCCAGATGATTGTCGCCTCTTCTATTATTGTGTCGAGGGTGATAAACCACCAATCTGTAGAGAGTGTCCGGCCAATTTGCATTTTAATCCAACAAAAAACATTTGCGATTATCCGGAGTTTGCAGGCTGTTTGGCGGATGGTCTTTTAAAATCTAACATACAAACTCTGAAAAAGAAACAATATGTCGATTCACAAACTAAATTTGACACAGAGGCGGGAAACTGTAATGGTGAATTCCAGATATTGCCTGACCCTGTTAATCCTGAGAGGTATTTAGTATGTACCTTCATGGGTACGTTACAATCTATAGCCTGTATGCCTGGAGAAATTTTTAATCCTGTAAAAAAGATTTGTGAAACAAAAAGCACTGAAGATTTTCCTAATTCAAAAAATTCTGTCGATTCCAATTTTGTGAGATATAATAATGACATGCAAAATATTTTTGGTAGCGACTTTGTCAATTTTCTAAATTCTTTTGAAGTTAATAAGAAACAGGATTCAGACAGTAATACCATTAACACAATATTATTTAACGTAAATATAAATTTATACAAGGACATTAAGAATGAAGACATTTATCCGGAAACAATGGATTCTGGTTCTGGTTCAGGGGCAGATATCAATTTTAAGCAAAACAAAGATAACAATTTAGACTCTTTTTTGAAAAAATTAAAAGATAATTCAAGTCATGATATTTTTAAACTTTATATTCCAAGTGACAGTGATGATTATGATTATGATGATCTTGTGAATAATGATAATATTTTGAGTAACGATAATGATTTAAAAATTGATGATCAAGATTTGAACAATTTTAATTTGATAAATGACCTGATTTGGAGTAAAGATGATGATACTGATTTGAGCAGTACTGTTGACAATATATTCAATAACATTGATAATGATAATTATTTAAAAATTAATGATCCCGTTTTGAATTATTTTAATTCGCAAGATGACCTTATTTGGATTAATGATGATGATACTGATTTGAACAATAGTGTTGACGATAACATTGATAATGATAATTTAAAAATTGATGATCCCGTTCTGAATCATTTTAATTTGCAAGATGACCTTATTTGGAGTAATGATGATGATGATACTGATTTGAACAATAGTGTTGAAGATGAATTAAATGATATTATGAAAAAGTTTGACGAGGATGTTTTGTATGAAAAAGAAGATATTCCCAGTGATAATTCTAAAATAATTGAAAGCAAATATGAAAAACTACTCTTGTTTCAAACCTTACTTATGCCCTAATATTATTTCATACTCCTCAAAGGGTTGTTACATTATATTCTCATATAAAATAATTAGAAATCTACATGTAACTCAGTATTTAGAAAAAAATAGTTATTACGAATCATTAATAAACAATTAGGTTTGAGCACACAACACGATCATGATCAAACCAACTAAGTGGAAAACCCAATTTTGTATTCTACACACTCGTGTGATTTTTCCAGATGTTTGCTGACAATTTTTTTAAATAAAATAATTGTGATGATATACAATGTAATTTGACTTTATGTTCCTCAATGCTTATAATGTAAAAAATGTAATATGTTCCTCAATGCTTATAATGTAAACAAATTCTAAGAAAACAAAGTGCTCTTGTGTTTTATTAATTGTGTATATTCAAATTGTTCAATAAATATTATATAGATGATAACTTTGATACTATGATACAAATTTGGGTTTTAAAACACCTTTATTTTACTAGAAATTAAATAAATGTGCAGTATTAAGTTAATTAAGTTACATTTGAATATTATGATAGACATTTTTATTTTTATAAATTATTTGTGATAAATATACCTACATATTATGCAAAATAATATGATTTTTATTATTACAAATTTATATGAAACCATTATAAAAAAATTCATCACGATTCATTTCTATAAAATTATCCTGTTTTGACAACAGTGATATTTGAAAGATTGAACACATGCAGTGTGTCCAACATTGCAATGTGATTTTAACAAATTAATACTTATCTCGCAATGATGATCAGAATATATATACCTACAGATCATTGAATATCAAAAGGATGTCCCTTTATTGAAGAACAAATATTCAACCTCCCAGTAATACTCTACAAAATTTTAATTCTCCTGGGGGCAAGTCTGGTTCAATCGGCGAAATCAAAACCCTCACAATTACCCATAATAATAATAATTTGTATAGCGCCGTTTAATGATTCAAGATCATTCCAAGGGCGCTGTTATTTAGATAGATATTATATTGCTCTACGAAACAAAACTGTTTTCAGTCTTTTAGAGAAAGTGCTCTTACTATTTGCACTGCGGACATCTAGAGGCAATTTATTCCACTTTATAGGACCACTCACACCAAAGCATCGATCATAGTAAGCCGCTTTATTGGCTCTGTCCAACTCCTTTAGGGAGTTGGTACTCTGTGATCCAGAAGACCTAAGTGTGAGATGCCTCCCAGAGAGATCTTTTCTCTGACACAGCTCTTGTATGTATTGTGGTGCTAGGTTATTTAAAGCATTAAACACCGTTAAGCAGATTTTGTAGTCAACTCGCTCTGGACACTTCAACCAATGCAATTCGTTAAGTAGTGGAGTTATGTGACATCGTTTTTCCGCTCCATAAATGAGCCCCTTGCCGCTGCATTAAACACCATCTGTAATCTATCGAGCTGATACTTTGGCAATCCATCATAGATGCCATTACAGTAATCTAGCCGAGACACAAATTATCCCATACCCATATCATGGATATAATTATTATATGGAGTTCTATAATATCTTTAGATGTCATAGTACTCCACACGATAATTATATCCATGATATGGGTAATCACTAGGGTTTTGATTTCGCCGGTCGAATCAGACTTGCCACCCAAGTATCACTGTTGCTAAAGCGGACACAGACATTCAGACACTGCTTCATTTATTAACTAGCAAACTTCGTATTGCATATATAATCAAAAATGGTCCTTCATTACCACCCCTCGCTTCAGACCCTTCAAGACCTCAGTACATCCCTTCCCTTTATTACCTCCTGTCCCTTCAGTAGGTTAAGAAAAACTTTAAATCCAGAAACCATCCTGGAAGACATGCAGAGATGAAAGGACAGTATGACCTTCTTACCCCAGGAAGGATACTCCCACCTTCACATAGGTAAAATGACCAAATACACAAAAGTTTAAATCCAGAAACCTGCGATGGAAGGAAAATTGGACCTTCTTCTCCCAGGGTAGTCCACCTTCATGGGTAAAACGACCTTAATACCCGATGAAGAAAAATGTTTTAATCCAGAAACCATCCAGGGCACTCAACAATTCACCAAAGTTTAATTGCAATCTGACTTTAAACCGTTACTGATTTTTGGTTGGAAACTTTTCTAGCTATATTTGCACTGTGTAATTATGAAAAAAAGCTTTTCTGGAAAACCAGTCACAACTTATAATAACCTATAATGAAAAAACCCACCATAAAAAGCATAATGTTTCTACTATGAGTAAAAGAAATTATTGGGGGAGATTCGAACCCGCATCCTATGAATTAATTACCCAGGCAGCTACTGACCCATTTGAAAGTAATACATAAAATATAAACATTTCATAAAACACAATATGGTTAGCATACCTCCACTCAATCTATTATAAAAATAAAACACCATGTATATTTTTATTTACACAAGATTTATTATTTTCAAGACGTTACACCAATTTTGAACATCTGATCAGTTTCATCAGATAAATTACTTATAAACTATATTCTCATTAACATTAAAGATTGCTAAGACATGAAATGCCATTAAATTAAAGACAGTAAGAGGTAGCGGGAAGTAGAACCTCTTCTCTCCTCACTCCCTGACTAAAATTAAATAAAATGTAAAATAGTTATTTTGTTTGTTAGAGATGACCCGACTATGGAGGTTCTTCCCCACTATGCCCAACAATTATTTAATTAATGACAGTTTATTTGTTCACTAAAATACACAGTATTTCAAAACTGCTTGTGTAAGTATATATAAAATAAAAATATATATATATCGCACAATGTGTGTGTGGGTGTCTGTCTGTCTGTCTGACTGACCCAACATACTTGTATTGTATATCATAATCTTATAATACGGGCGGTAAAGTCACAAACTTTAAATTATTACCTAAGACTTCATTAAGATTTTGTACAAGATCTAAAGGTTCGGTAAACATATAATATATAAAAATAAATGGACAATGAAATGATGATGTTGGTTGATGAGTGATGGCAGGGAGCATCTCGTGGCCCCATCATAGACTCTGCCCTTACTTCGAGTAGTCGAGTGGAATGGAATGATCTCATATGGTGGTGTGGTGTGGTGAAGTTTACCGGGGGCTCTTGTAATATATTGTTATATCATTCACAACTTAAATCATTTGTGTCAAAATGACACTTATGTTATTCAAAATGATCTCTGTTGAATTTGACATAACAAAAATAGACTGAATGACCCCTTCAGATTTAATTACACATTATTTAATACACCATTACATCGTTATTCTTAACCTGCAAACAAAACAAACATTTTTTTCATTTATTTACAAAATTTCATTCACAAGTTATTTTTTTCTCGCTATTACATTTCTACCATCCCATTATAAAGACAATTATACTACATTCAGTTCCTTAAGTCCTGTCAAATAGTCAAACATAGATAGGTACATGCTATCCCGCTAATATGTATATCTTTGGTTGGCAGTAGGCAGAGAAAACCGACAAACCACAACACATCTCTTTTAACACGCCATCAGTTTCTAAAATAAAAGTTGGTAATGTGATTAATTTAATACCTTACAAAAGAAGACGTGGATGAATCATCTAATGAGTTGTGTGGTTGAGGTGAGTAAGTCAATATGGCTGATGCCTCTGGTTTACTCTGCCACCGCCACCTCCTCTTTGCTTTCCTCCTGTGTAACCGCCTCCTGAATTACCTGCAGGCACAATATATATATATATACATATCACACACATTTCATATCAGGTATATATGTATTACACCTACCTACCTAATATTTACACCATTCCTATTTATTATTATCATATCAACAATTTTAAATTACTTTCATTATTAACATCACATTTGTTTTTTGTAATATTATTGTCTCAAGGACAAGCTCACTAATGTTTTATTTTAATACTTGGTATATTTAATAAATTTTGAAGTAAATATAATTAAATAAAATTTATCAAAACACTAATATACCTTAATTTGCAGACAGACGCAACTAACATTACACTATATTGGTTGTTTTAGTCTACAAAATGTTAATAAAATAACAGCTATTATTATATGAAACAAAGATTAATTTATGTAAATAATCACACAGCATTCATCATAACAACAATTTTGATTGAAGTGAAATAAGGTAGTTTACCTAATAATAAATCCATGATGGATTGATTGATAGATAGATAGAGCCAAATAAGATGTGACAATGGGCCACCACACCACACCACACACTGATATTATATCATACATAGGTCAAGTAAATAATGTAATGTGAAGTTACCTTCAATAGGATATTTGCTGTATTTTGGTGTGGTGGCTGCTTTCGTGGCATCATCGTCATCTTATAGACATGACAGAAATATACATATTTCATAATATCTTTCATTTATTTCATATTATTATATATACATACATACATTACAATATTGTCTATCTATCTATCTACTAATGTTTCCTTCCTAATAAACACTACCTCAGGTGTATTCAACATAATACAATAGACGAGCAATATCAGTTTAGTTTAAGTGGAAATAATAGTTATATATCAAAAAGTATCAAGAAATCTGATAAGATCAAAATTTTTAAATAAATGCACTCCAAAAACAGCACTTTGCCACCTTACCTATGCATTGTATTATATTATATTCCATGTGAATTTACTGAAATTTATATAAATATAATATATGGCATAAACAAGTGTATGTGACTGAACAAAAACAATAATAGGTAAAATGTCAAAACCGACATGACAGACTCAACTGTTGCCATACACCAAAACCTATATTTTATAATTTAAGACAATCTACATGACATATACTGAGAGAGTGCACAGTTCTCATTGTTATGTAAATAAGGATATACAGTCAACCATATAACAATAAATATTATAGACAACATTGAGAATGAATGATGCAATAATGAAAGTAAGATGCTAGTGGTGAGTGTGTGTGTGTGTGTAGGTAGGTAGGTATATAGTGTGTATGGCAATGGTTGCGACGTCATATGATAGGTATGTATATACGGTGGTATGGTCGGGGATACCTTTGCCTCGTATGGCTCCACTGCGTGCTCCGTAGCCTCCTTCATAACCTCCGTAGCCTCCATAGTCTGCCCGCCAAACAATAAACACCCCTTCATTAGCATCGCATTACCATCTTTACTACACTACATTACATCTACATTATCTTATATTATCCTACCAAAGGAACTCATTTTCAAATATTGACAAAACATTAAAGATAAATATTAAATCTCTTCAATTACCAGATGTAAGCACTTCACAAATTAAGGTTATCTTTTATTTTTCAACAAAACCTAATTCATTCTACAATGTCATCATACCATAAATATAGTAATTACCACAAGGTACATTTACATAATATAAACCACATTCTTACAGATAACAACTATTACTATCATTTCCCCGGTAACTTGCTAACTAAAGTATAATATTACCCCCTATTTACTAACTATTGTAACTAAAATAGGAACGTTCTAAAATTGTACATTTTAGATTTACGGTCTTATTTCAGCGTTATAAAATATAAATTTGGACTAAATGGAATAAGAACGTACCTATATTGGCCGGAACGTTCTTAAAACGTCCCTGAATTTTATCATTTTCATAATACGTCTGATCCAGTAATTTTTTAACATTCCGGCCAAAATAGGTACGTTCCTATTCCATTTAATACAAATTTATATTTTATAACGCTGAAATAACACCGTAAATCTAAAATCTAAAGAACGTTCCTATTTTATAACAGATTTTTAATTATCTCAATAGAGACGAAGTTGGAATATTTACTGTAGGAGAACCGGGAAATCAAGGCACCTACAGGGCTTACGACCCGTCATCGGCTGGTTTACGTAAGCCCTGTAGGTGCCTTGATTTCCCGGTTCTCCTACAGTAAATATTCCAACTTCGTCTCTATTGAGATAATTAAAAAGCTGTTAAAAATACCTTTAACTCCCGACAGGGAAAAAAATCCAATGTTTGCGTATATGCAATAATAAAAATATTCAGTTCCTATTTTAGTTACTGAATGGGGTATTATATAAATCAGCAAAATGGGTACATGTTTTCAATATCTTTTTTACATTAGCCTTCATATTTTTAACATTTCAAATGACTGTTGTTTTGGATTAATTAAAAACCAGCCTTTCATTCTAAGTAACATTTTTATGCACCATGCCTTTAAAAAATATGAGAGGTAAATCTGAATGTCAAAAACACTCCACCTTTCTCACTGATACATATTAACTGATTATCTCAACTTTTATCCTTTAGGCATCACCTTTCAATTAATTGTCTAACGTGTGTGTTTTTCAATATCTCATCACTAGCAGAGCAATGCCATACTTTTCTTCATAGATTCCTTTTCCCAATTGGGTTGTTAGCAAATTTAGTGCAGCTAATCTCAAGAAAAATAACATTTATAATTAATTACGTCAAACAATCATTGCCTTTTTTAACAAATACAACTACATCGCAATATATTTAGTATTTGTTTTAAAAATGAGATGTAGACAATCAATGAGATAATATAAAGGACAGAATTAGCTGCGCTCAATTTGAAAACAATCCAAGTATCTTTCAACTATACAAAATGAGTGATCCATTTACTACTATATCACTATCACACCCATTTTACACCACATGATTTTACACAATCTTTTTCTATTTCAATATAGGATATTTCAGAGCCAATGTCATTACATTCCAAGTCAAAATTAATACAAATAGCTGTCACTTATACCATGTACAAATATTACTTTTCTTTAATAAAAAATGAATATGTCCTTATCAAACAAGTACATATACATCTTCCTACGTTCCCTAAAATAAGCATAAATGCTTGTGCTATAGGTGAACGAAATCGGTCGAGGCAGGATTCGAACTCGCGACCACTGGAGTATTAGCCCAGCGCGCTTCGAGCTATTGAAATTTGATTATTGACGCGTTTAGTGCATAGTGTGCAAGTCACATCGTCAGAATAATGTGCCTTGCACGAAACACATCAATAATCAGAAATTTCAATAGAACAACTATCAAGTATTCTTTATATTGCATTTGTAATATATCTACATACAATGGAGTTCTATCAAGAATTGTCAATCGACAAACTAAACTCGTCACTTTTACCAGTTTATAATATTATTTTCAACTAATTATCCTGTTTGTAAGTATTTCAATAGAGACATCTTATTGAAAATATAATTAATATACTGTCAAATTTATAGCTGCTATCTAGTTGTTTTAAAATCAAATTATTAAACCATATAAAAATATAGATCATACTAAGATGTTAATAAAATTGTCAATGGATTGAACACACATAAAGGAGATATGTATTTAATGTATAGCCATTACTATGCAAGTCATAATAGCAATTTGTTATGCATGTCCAAGCCACACACACTAAATATATATATTATTATATGTAGAATGTTGTATATGTAGTAAAGTTGTTGATGCAATAAACTATTGTCTCGAGAGTATATTGTTGTATGTATATATATAAATAAATCTATTAGTGTATGTTGTATCTATATATATATATATATTATGTATGTAGGAACCACGTCTGGTGCTGGGCTGGGCTGGGCTGCACTGGGCTGGCGTAGACTATCCAATGCTCTAGCAGAGTATATGTATGTTGTTTATAATCAATCCAACTTACCATCGGGTTGAGAGCAGTCAGGTCAGGTCAGGTCAGCCCAGCAACAGAGCAAGCGAGTGATCCTCCCGATGATGTTGTAAAATGAAGGATGGTCGGGACAAGGCAGTGGAAATAGGGCATGAAATATATGGCAAACACATTGAGAATACCATTTAAGAAATGCTTTATTCAAAAGCTCAATATTTCACAATGTATCTTCCATATACTATTTACCCAATTTCCCAAATGTAGCACTGTAGCTGCATCGTGAGACTCCGTGGGGGCACCGCACCCAACACTTGTGTGGAGTGGGGGGGCCCAACCGAACACGGCACGAGACATACAGTGCTACAAATGCCAAACGTGGTATTACAAACATAAACTAAATTATATACATTGTATATATGAAAGGTACCTCAGGCATAAAATATTGTTCTTTTAAACCCACTTCCTGTATTTTTTTTTGTTTTATACTTATTCACAAAAAAAATGTTCAAAAAATAAATTAACTCTCTCTTAACCTCTAACAACAGAGTAATGAGACGAGACGACGACAGGGTGGTCAGGATTTAAGTGGAACAATAGTTTAAGATGGTGCGAGAGTTAGAAGGCGAGGTAGAGTTAGCACTTGTATATATATATACTTATATATAAGTATAGGTAGGCAGGCACACCTACACTAATAGTGCTGTTGTTGATGGTACGGTTTATTTGATTTATTACCGTAGTTGTTGTATCCCGTGTAGTCATATCCTCCGTAGCCTCCGTATCCTGTCCCATAGTAGTCATATCCACCTGCGTAGCCGTCGTATCCTCCACCATAGCCACCTTGACCATATCCACCGTAGCCTCCGTAGCCACCTTGGCCGCCTCCCCATCCACCTTGACCATATCCACCTCCTCTTCCACCACCCCTTCCTCCCCTTCCTCCCCTGCCCCCTCTTCCCGCTCCTCGGCCTCCCATTCCTCCGGGACCGTCGGGCTTCGGTGTCGCTTTCTTTACGTCAACCTGATGACAAAACAAACAAAAATTATATTAATTTATTATATATATATATTAAACAACCAAACTACTAAGTTATATTATGTAACAAATCAGACATGGCAAACATTTAAAGCAACAGAACCGCACCCCAGAGGGTTCTGCTATTGCTAGCGCTGAGGTGGTTATCGGTGTCTTCATACACTAGCCAATAATCATCATTAAATATTCAACACTAAATGTTTTATAATAAATATAAAACGCTACTAATATTTACCTCTTTTCCAGAGATGGTCTGTTTTGGTGTTTTTAATAGTTCATTAACGACTTGCTCAGACTCAAATGTGATGAAGCAGAAACCTTTTCGCTGGTTCTTGGTCTTGTCAAATGGCATCTCAACTTCAACAATCTGTGGGGAAAAAAGTTGTAATTAGAATCTAATAGTTAATTATAAAATGTATGCAATGAGTGGTAGATAATAAATAATGAGTGAGTGAAACTTACAGTTCCGTATTGTGTGAAGTAGCTTTTAATATCGTCATCTGAGATTTCATTGCTTAGTCCACCAACAAAGATCTTTCCATATCGTGCTTTGGCTTTCTTGGGATCAACTTTCTTGTTGTTGATGGTGTGGTCTCCGGCGTTCATTACTTTCTCTATGGAATCTGACGCTTTAAATACTATAAAAGCAAAACCACGTGATCGTCCCGTATTGGGATCAGTCTTAACATTTATGCTATCAATTTCTCCATATGTTCCAAAATGTTCTCGAAGTTCCTCTGGAACAAAATAAAACAAAACCTTGAGACAAGTATTCTTTCACAATTAATAATTAGGCAGTATAAATAGTAACATCAGAATGTTTGGTATGGGTTATCCTCAATGATAAGTCAGTAGCAGAACTGGAATAATCATCATGATATTGCATTACAACTAATATAATAATTAGGGTAGAACTACAAGACGGGAAAATACAAAACAGAAACTACATGTAAATAAATATCTTTCATTTTTATTTACTACACCTACTAATGATTTATGGTTATCTGTCTTTCTGCGAGTGATACCTAGCTTTAGTAAACCTCACCTCTTTCTATGAAACTTCTCTGTAAACTTTATACAATCAATTTTGAATCATATATCTCGTGTATTAAAACACATACAAAACATTTATTTTTTGCTCTCGAGTTATTTCTATGATTTTTTACATATATAATATATGGGAAATGAGATTATAGAAAAATGGCAAATGAGGTTCCATAGAATGAAAGGCAATATATAATCTGTCCAGATGGTTAAAAATACTATTACAACATTTAAATAACTTGCGATAAGTGGAACATTGAAAATTATAAAGTGCTCTTTAGACAGATGAGATTTTCAGTGGGGTTCAAGATTTCGACGAGTTTTTCAATGCGGTGGGAAAGAAAAATAGAATTTTCTATATTTTGCATCATTTTTCGTAAAACAGAAATTTGTAAAATTATTCGTTGCCGATGAGTCAACGTGGCTGCAGTTTGTGTTGTGTTCTCTGGTAACTAACAGGACATGTACTATATGTCAAATATTAATTTAACACGCACCCAATAACAAGTTGCCACATTCTGGAGATATTAATCGTCTCACAGATCCAGACTGAAAACATAATTAAAAATTGTGTCTCCACCGGGAATCGAACCCGGGACCTTTGGATCAGCAGTCAGATGCCGAACCAACTGAGCCACGAAGGCCGACGATGTGTTGGCTTTGACGTGACATTCTGTGTCTTGTTTATTTGAAGTGTAAAAGACTGATTGTTGGCTATTGCAATACACTTTAAATAACAGACACATGCAACACATATAAATAAATGGCATATTCATTTTTTCCAAAATTGCAATAGGGGTCGCAAATAAAGGAAAAATGATACTAGTGTAAAGCGATGTTTGTAGTAACCTGTATTTCGGATGCTGCTGTTGAAAACGGAACTACTCTGAAAACCTCGTCTGTCTTAAATGCAACACAACAATATTTATTGAATAGAAAGAAATTTCTCATAATAGAATTTAGATATGTACATAAAATACATATCTATGTATTATGCTAATGAGCCAAATACCGATATTAGGTCTAAATTTAAGAGCCAAGTAAATGTTTACAAAGAAATTTGATTTAAAAAAGGATAAAGGAATCCATACAGATATCCATCGACAAGCTTCCTTTTTGCCCAAGCATTTCAACTAAAAGTTTCCTGTATAATGGAGTTTTAAGTTTTTTTAACAAAAATTAATGAGATGGGCCTAAAGTAATCTTTGTAAACCTGGCCATGGACACGAGCAAACCCATATAAAAATGGGAGCCTGACCTAGTCAAAATGGTACCAAATGCATATTTTATATACATGAAATTCAAGAGAATTTTTTTAAGTTCGTTTGAGTTTTTTTTTTACATTAAAATAACTATCCATTTTTTGGTTAAGCTACACTTTAAACCGTATGCAGTTTTATAATAATGTAACTAAAACTATTTATATAACTAATTAATAATGCATACATGAATTGCCTCAAAGGTAGTTGAAACCATTAATAAATTCTCAATTTACTTCGTGGTACATTTTTAACTTGTGGTTATGTCATTTGTGTTTAAAAAATATATTTAAAACTGGCTAATAAAGCGTACAAATATAAATATTAGAACAAATAATCAAAACAAATGCCAACGATAATTCTAAAAAATATTACTGCTGCCCTTTTACCAAATTTTCTACAATTAAAATGATTCATAGCTTGTCAATTAGCAGGTACAATATCAAATAATAATTAGAGATGCATACAATAACAATTCATCCGACTAACCATATTTATCGACCTAAGAGATTCAGACTGAAAATGAAAGTCTGCACCGGGAATCAAACCCAGGGACCTTTGATTCGGAATTCAAGTACCAACTGAGACAAGGCAAACAATGATTACCTCATATGAGAATCCCAGTTACATTTTAACCTGATGCAAGCCTTTTCAACTGGTGAATCATTCACCAGCTACAAATACCAAAATATGAAATGTAAAAAATCATTTAAATAGAATATTTATTAAAAAAATATACTGCTATTTCCAATTAATGATTATTGAGAGCAAGTTAACATGTTTATAACAAACACTGGTAGGAGACTAAAAAATAATGAAAAAACTTACTGTCTGTTGTTTCCCAACTGAGTCCTCCAACAAATAGTTTCCTGTAAAACATAAAATAAATATTAGACCAATACATTAGAGGTAATATGGAGCCGAAGCTACAATTTGCCAAAAGTACGCTTAGTTACGTTAACATTAGGCAGTACTTTGCGTTTACATTTAATTAAAATTAATGTGAAATTCTCCAAAGCACTGCATCAAATAAGAATGCCTCTCAAATGGAACCTGCAAAATGAATCTGTAAAATCTTAAATTGTAAAAAAAAAGTAATGTAGACAATGCAAAAATTGTCCAAAAATGTTAATAAAAACAATACTTTCAATAAAAACAAAAAAATTACTATTAACAAAGAGACAAAAATATCAATCAAGAGACAAATTAACAAAAAAAATTATGTAAAGTTGGCCCAAAAGTTGGGCGAGGCAAGTCAGTTTGGATTGTTTGAGGATTTTACGTTTAGTGACCCTTCGAGTAGATAAATACCATCGTGAAGTCCAGATCGGAGACTGCCCGCCAGGCCACACCGTCACCTGCAGACAGACATCCAACGTTATTCATCCAACATATTCCTGATCATCAACATCAGCAAACTGACCCAAACTGACCTTCAACCGCGACATTAACCCCACTTGAACTGAATTATCGATCTATCGAAACCCCTTCAATCACTATAAAGCAACATCTGAAAAGCTGAAGAAAGAAAAACTATTTGCAAATTTTGACTCGAGTGCCGATACATCTGGAAAACCCCAATTTGGTGGAAAAAATATTACAATCAAAATTACAATGAAGACATCCCAAGTCGAACTTTCAGAAAAAATCAATAACGACGCGGCGCCAAAAGCGAGGCTTGGGGACGCCATTTTACACACGCCTCCAAGACTTGAAAAATTAACATGAATAATGAATTTCAAGCATCTGAAATGTTAAACTACAGATACAATAAAACAATTATGATAAAATAGCATGCGACAAGATTAATAAAATACATTTTTATTATAAAACTAATGAGATGTGATCAGATTAATAATTAACAGTTAGATACGGCCGGCGTCATCCGCCATAACGGCACCCGCAATTAACTATAAATACGCAAAAAAACACAAATATTGAAAGTCATTGTTTGAAAAATTATATAAAGACATGTAAAATAGCAATAAATATTTCAATGGAAAGTTAGATAAATACAATTTAGTTCATACCTGTCGTCATCCCTGCCGGGAGCCTCAGCGCTTCCATTATCTTGGGGATCGGCAGCACCGTTTTCAGATGTTCCGTTCATGATTTGATCTTCAGTGACGTCTTGAGCAAAATTATCACCGTTTCCCATTCCTTGAATTTGGCCCCTTGCCAAAAAATTTGAATCTAATTTACAAAATTAGATTACAATTACAACACCACCGCTCTCTTCAAACGTCGAAAGAAGAAGGACTTGCTCCGGAAAGACGCGAACTACAGAAGCCAAAATACGGAAATGATGTTTGAACGATGACAAAAATCTGTCCAATCACAGACCAGAATTCTCCCTCCAACATCAATATATTTCTCGTAAATTATCGAACACCATAAAAAAGAGAAAGTTATATATATATTACTGCAAGAAAAAAAGAGATAAGTATGAACCTCTTCGCGAATTCACTACATACTTTTAATTGCTGACAACGTAAGAATAAAATTATTTATCAAGTAGGTACTGTTAATTTTTTTATATCAAATATTCTATTTTGCATACCTATTCTAATAATGTCATATAACTTTGCTTCACTTACTGCAAAATAAGTATAGCATTATTATTTATAATATTACAACCGTTTGGAAAATTTATAATTTTAAAATTTATATTAAACTATATGATGAAAGACATTTCTTTTAACAATAGCGTAATATTATTTATTTAATAAAAAACCGGATACGTATAAAATTTCAAAACAAATACTTAAAAACGACATCTTTTTAAATAAGAAAAACTTCTATATTTTTTTAATTATTTTGTATAAAATGTATTTTTTTAACTATCCATCAAATACAATAACTATGGAATATTATTGAATGAAAGCAAATATTGTCTGAGTTTTGTAATAATTGAACACAAATTTTATTTATGCTTATTTTTATTCATACCATCATGACATATTTCAAAATGTGGAGTAACTAGCGACAGGTGTGTCAGTAGGAAACACAACACATATCTGTATCCTTGCAAATCAGTCTTGTCTCACCTTAAAAATCAAAATTAAAAATTGTGATGAACCTCATAAATGGTGAACTGTGTGATATGATATTTTTTTAAACACTTCCTTGCACCCTGCGCAAATTATGCTTGAATTGCAATTTCTTCCAACTAACCGGTGTTTACAGCCCAGAGAAGCAACATTTATAGTTTTATAGAAGCAACATTTAGGAGCCTATGGAGGATATACCAATACAATACAATCTTATCATAGTAAGCAAAGCCGACCGCCGTGGCACAGTTGGTAAGCCGTTCAGTTTCTGTGCGGGCGTCCTGAGTTCGATTCCCAGCAGAGGAGAAATTTATTTAAATTGATTTCACACGCAAATATTGCTTCTCTGGATTGGAAACACTGATAAATTTGGAAGAAATTGCCATACGGCAATAAACTCGCCACTTGCGCAGGGTGCAAGGAAGTGTTCATTATTTTATTTACGTAAGAAATTAATTTAAATTTCTCTTCTGTAACGCCAAGTGTGCCATAAGGGTCGGCCTCTTTGTCTCTTGCATTTTCGATTACCCGGTTATTACGGGACTCCAGAAAACGATGAAGAGTGGAATTACTGTTCTAAGCCAGTGCCTCAATGTTTTTTTTTATTTTATGATTTTTCAAAAATATAAATGGAAAATATTTCTGAAATTCAGACATTTTTTTATTTAAAAAGTCATCTTAGGTAAATAAATTAATTTTTCAAGAAACAATAATGTTTGAACATTTAGCAAAATCTTATAAAACGCTATAAATATTTGTAATTTTATAAAAAAAGTTGTTATGATACAAATATTGAGCTTAAAACAAAAATTGAGGCTAACATAGAAATACATCATTGATCTATTTATATTTATAATTTTTGTCGCACTCTGACGATATTCTTTATTAGACCGATATCGGTTTCATCAAGAATTGCATATATTATAATATATTATATTAAAACACCATCTCTTATATTCTGTATCATTTATATTTTAATATACTGGTCGGTGAAACTGAAACAATTTTTTTTTTATTTTTATGTTATAATGAAATTGCACCAATATCTGTCGACAAATTTAATTAATAAAAAAATATAGTGCTAATTTTTTTTTCTAGAATTCTTATTCTACAGAAAATTAAAGGTACCATGAATATAATTTTTAATGGGAAGTATGGTTTATTGGGATTTTATTAAAATTTTAATAATAATTTGATTAGGAACCGATATACCTACTCATTCAAAATTGTTTAAAATGATAAAAAAGCTTGGAGGAATGAAAAAGTTTATTTTTAAATCTTCTTTAGGTTGGTAGTGTGTGGAACATTGACACCCTAGAACGGCGAGGAAGTTTTTTTCTGTTTCCATTCCCATTTGTTGTTAAATTTGGGATTATATTTAGTTTTTAGAGACTATTTAAATTTTCAAGATTTCGTTCTCATACAGGTAAATTTTATAATTTTTGTATTATCGTTCAGAATATCGGTATGTTTCGCCGATTTTATACGATGCGTTTTTGCGATGTTTGCGAAGGTTAATTTGTTTTAAATTGTATACACTAGTAAATATTGCATTAATCTTTGTTTAAAATAGGCAATGGAAGTTTAATCAGTAGACGCTTCGTTTTTCTTAACATTTTGCTGCTCATTATCAATCAGATAAATGCGTTGCCGGTTACTAGTTACATTTGTCAAAATATACCCGCGAACGTCGCCATGTGTGTTTCACATTTTCCGCAGTTTCTGATTTGTTTTATAATATATTATATTACGCACGGTTAATATTTTGTGTGTGTACTCGAGAGTAAGAACCGATTTTGGTTTTCTTATATTATAGGTAAATACAGTGAGAGGTTGAGAGTAAACTAGTTGTTTCTTTGTTTAGGCAATTGGATCCTTTTAAGGTTTTTTGACCTTCTCGTTGTAAACACGGTGTTTGAAGTGATGTGTCTTTATCACGTATTGATGGATGCGTTCTAACGTATATAAATAAATTGTATTATTTTGACAGGACGGGAAAGGCACCCTTGCTATCCCTCATAACAATCGGAGGAAATGGTCATGGAGGAGACACCCTCACCACAGTGCGTCGGCCGAGAGTTTGTACGTCAGTACTATACTCTTCTTAACAAAGCTCCAATACATCTTCACAGGTAAAACACACACCCACATTACCTAGGTACATATATTTATTGAATTATGACTCAATCATCAGATTATTTTTAAATTACTTAAAACCCACCATATTTTGCATTTGAGTATATACACCTGTTACAATAAATGCATGCAATAGTCAGCACAGTGGTGAATCAAGTCCATTTTTAGAAAGATAAAAGATGTTGTACATATTTAGAACTTTCATCTACCTCAAAAAGTTTGCAATGATTTGTTTATTGAAAAAAATTGTCAGTATAGACATGCTGGGAAGGGAATGATTTGTGAACACACATGATCATACCAAGCAACAAAAACTTGTCAGTATAGACATGCTGGGAGGGGAATGATTTGCGAACACACATAATCATACCAAGCAACAAAAACTTGTCAGTATAGACATGCTGGGAGGGGAATGATTTGCGAACACACATAATCATACCAAGCAACAAAAACTTGTCAGTATAGACATGCTGGGAGGGGAATGATTTGCGAACACACATAATCATACCAAGCAACAAAAACTTGTCAGTATAGACATGCTGGGAGGGGAATGATTTGCGAACACACATAATCATACCAAGCAACAAAAACTTGTCAGTATAGACATGCTGGGAGGGGAATGATTTGCGAACACACATAATCATACCAAGCAACAAAAACTTGTCAGTATAGACATGCTGGGAGGGGAATGATTTGCGAACACACATAATCATACCAAGCAACAAAAACTTGTCAGTATAGACATGCTGGGAGGGGAATGATTTGCGAACACACATAATCATACCAAGCAACAAAAACTTGTCAGTATAGACATGCTGGGAGGGGAATGATTTGCGAACACACATAATCATACCAAGCAACAAAAACTTGTCAGTATAGACATGATGTGAGGGGAATGATTTGCGAACACACATAATCATACCAAGCAACAAAAACTTGTCAGTATAGACATGCTGGGAGGGGAATGATTTGCGAACACACATAATCATACCAAGCAACAAAAACTTGTCAGTATAGACATGATGTGAGGGGAATGATTTGCGAACACATACCAAGCAACAAAAAAAAAAACGATTTGTGTGCTGTGTACTGGTATACCAATATTGCTGGTTAGTTGAAAGAAATAACCATTGTAAATTTAATAATACATGATCTTTTCACGGGTGCTTAAGATTGAAATATGTACTTAAATTACAGAGTATATTATATGAGACAGTTCATGAATGTGAATAAGTCTATAAATGTATAGATGGATGGGGGGTGGTTTGTACATATGGTGGGTGTATATCATCAACATCCACTAGTTTTGGGGCAGAACTATTCCTTCATCTGGACATACTTTTAGACTTCATATGCATCATTTATATCTATAGTTGTCAGTAAAATTGTTTTATTTTTTATTTTATTTAAATCTAACAAACACACAGTCATACAAACAAACATTGCAACAAATTCAGTGTACACAATGTATCATAGAACGATTTTGTTTGCGGATGTTAGATTATTATTTTAAGCTGCACATTATAAAACAATTACTACTAAAAATTAGTAGGTACTCAAAATTTAGAAGAAGAAAAAGTACAAAAAGAGGGAAAGGAAGGCTGTGGCATTCGTAGTCAAACAACAAAGCTACTGTAAACCTTTTTATGCAAAACAAGATTCTAAAAATTAACTCCACCACAATTAAGTCATCTCCCTTCCTATTCTACCAACTTCAGCAATAGGTATCTAGATTTCTTTACCGAAACAAATGAAAAAGAAATTATCACACTCATCAATTACTCACCTAAAAAATGTGTTGTTTTAATACCACCATATCTCTGCAAATTATATCATTTATCATTGCGCTCTGGTGAAGTACCAACAAGTCTTCAAAGAAGCAATAGTAACACCGCTACTACAAAAGCCAAATCTTGACCACAATGACTACTACAAAAGCCAAATCTTGACCACAATGACCACAATCCATCTACGCCGAAATAAGCACACCCTCTGCCTCCTGTTTAATGTATTAAACAATCCGAATGCCCCCACATATCTGAAAGAAAGGTTTCAACCGTTGGCCTCTCATGGACTCCCACTTCGGTCTAGAGAAGAAAGAACCCTTGCCATCCCACCTCACGTTACAGAATACTATTCATCTTCCTTCACTATTCATGCTGCCCGGCTGTGGAACAATTTAGCATTTGATATTAGAACTGCCACATCACTTCCAATTTTCAAATCTCGTCTTTTTTTTTAGTAAGAAAAAATGAATATGTCCTTGTTAAACAAGTACATATACATCTTCCTACGTTCCCTAAAATAAGCATAAATGCTTGTGCTATAGGAGAACGAAATCGGTCGATGCAGGTTTCGAACTCGCAACCACTGGATTACTAACCCAATGCGCTAACCGCTCTGCCACCGACCCATCTAGTCTTAAATGCTCACTCTTCCTATCAATTCCATAACGAACATATATCCCAATTTCACTTTCCATCCCTTTTGATCGCTCCTCATCCTCTCCCTTCCCTTTCTGATTTTCCTCTCCTTTCTGAATTTGTGTAATTTCTCACTTTTTGTTTTGCTGTCTTATACTGGTTGTGTTATTATGTATATGCCGAAACTATGTTATGTACTTTTAATCTCAGATGGTTGACTGGAAGAAATTGCCTCCAGGCAATAAGTCCGCCATTTGTACTATGTAATTTTATATGTATGTACAGAGAAGTGTTACATAAATAAATAAATGACTAAATAACTACAGACCCATATACAACTTACCATTTACGCTGGAGTAAATTAGAAGTGCAAGATTAAATAATTTCATAGAGACAAACGGGATGTTTACCAAATTTCAATCTACATATAGAAAATATCACTCAACTGGACTGGACTGACTGCACTTGAATACTATATGGCACAATTCTAGCTACCGAAACCATGAAACTATTTTCTATTAGCATTTCTCAACATGAGTGCTGCTTTTGATACAATTGATCAAATTCAATAATCTAAAATCATCTCCCGCTTTTATAAAATTCAGAGTTCCCCAAGGTTCTGTGTTAGGCTCGTTACTCTTTATTTTATATACAAAAGATATATTTTTAATCATTGACTCCCATAGACTACTAACACACTTATGCGGACGATTGGCAGCTTTACTTTTATTGCACACCAGAAAATGCTCACAATCTTATAACCATAATTTGTAAATGCATAGAAGATATCGGTATTTGGATGTCAGGAAATAAACTTAACTAAACCCAAATAGACAGAACTTCTCTGGACGACAATGCGCAAACAAACCGAAAATATATCTTCCTTCAGAAAAAATCTCAAAACACACCTTTTTCGCAAATCTCACCTGACCCAAAATGATACATCTTAATCAATTTTCAGCACCCTTGAGGTGAGATATTCACGAAAACGGCACTATATAAATGATGCAAATTATTATTATTATTCAAGAGTTTCTGAAATTGCATTTTTATAGTTTATTTTAGTTACCTAAAAATATCAACATTAAAAAAAAAAAAAGCATTATAAATTTTACATGTCCATTGGATGAATAAATTTTGGACATAATTAGCTCTGCAGGGAATTAGACATACTTAATTAGTTTTTATTCAATATCTATCAAGACAACGAAGTAAATATAAAGAAATTGTCATGAACGCATTAGGATAGATTAATTTTGTACCAAAGGCCACTTTAAAAATTATTTATAGATGCTTATTTACTTGAGATTGTTATCAATGGGTAACTCCATTTCACTCAATACATATGTGATAACATAATATATTATGAATGTATTATCAAAGTTATTATTTAAATAATGATTAATATTTTCAGTAAATACGCATTCTAAACATTAGGATAAATACATTAAAGTGTGTATAATTTATAATAGTATTTATCTATAATTAATTTCTAGGGATAATTAGATAACTCCTTTAATTGTTGTCTTGTTGTGAGTTTGATTATAAATTATAATTGTATTTATCTTTAATTGATTTCTAGGGATAATAAGATAGCTTCTTTAATTATTGTCTTGTGCGAGTTTGAATCCTTCCACGACAAATTTCGTTCACCTATAGCACTAGCATTACTGCTCAGTTTAGGGAATGTATGAGAATGTATATGTACTTGTTACAAGGACATATTCATTTTTTTTTAAAGAAAATGATGCCTTAACCTTTTTAAGACGAGCGTCATGTATAGATGCCCATCGGCCGCGTGCCTAAACGCCGAGCGTCATCTATACATGCCCGCATAGCTATACACAATTGTGAACCTTCATATCTCAGTAAATTCATACTTGATTGAGACGAAAATTGGATGAATATTACTACCATATATTTGACTTCAAGACATCTATCAGTGAATCAACAAAACAATTGTTAAATTATTTAAAAAATTAAGAACTCTAAACACTGTAATTCATCGATCGTCACCGGTGAAATTTACACTCTCCCGCTCTTTGTAAGAATCTAATACGCATGCGCATAGGAAAGAGGGATACTGCGCCAGTTCATTTTGTTGTTTTGTTGTTTCGCGCTCAACATTTTGCTTTGAATTCGATCTTAACGAATACACAATCAGTGCATGTTCCTTATGGACATCAATTGCCCAAAGGATCACATGACATATTGATGCCTCCATGTACTTTTTTATATGGAGATAACTACAATAACATTATTCATCATTTATCTTATGTTTATGTTATGAAGTGTTCAATTTCATTGAGTATATGTGATCTTTTGTTTATCTTTGATCTTTTTATGATACATCTACATCATTAGATTTTTTTTTATCATTATTATATTCAATTATGTGTGTGATGCGAAAGGTCATGCAAGTACTTGTACCTACCTATCTTGATAGGGTTAATAAAGAAGATAAAGGAATAGTTAGATAATAATGTTTGTATATTTTAGGTTTTACAATAATGTGTCATCATTTGTACACGGTGGTTTGGATGCTCCCGATCGAGAGACGGCGCCAGTTATTGGACAAAAGGAGATACACAACCGTATTCAGCAGCTCAACTTCAGAGATTGTCATGCCAAGATCAGTCAGGTAATGTTATCTATAGATAACTTAAGCAGGCAGCCAACTTGATGTGTCCAACTGTTAGTCACAACTAGCAACACAACCAACAATAATCACTCATTCCTGCCATAAAGGAGTTTACATCTTATAACTTAACGTAATTATATTTACTAGTGAGTGCGCAAGGGTCAAAACTTGACCGTCATTCATTAAATTTTTCAGTTTGAAATGTCATTGGGCTTGATCTGTGATAAAAACATCATATATTCATCAAGGGGTACAAAATTTTCTTTTCACATATTGCAAAGTATAATAGTCTTACTAATAAAAATCTACTGCACACCCGTTGGCCAGTGTTTTAGTTACACACCGTGTTACTAATAAACAATGTATAACGACTGGGTACCTAGTTGCAACACGTTTACAACAAATCATTGTATTTTCGCACCTGCACAGAGCACCCAACCCACAGATAATATGGAAGTAAACTTTCAGTATACTTCAGATGTGTCACTCAATACATAGAAGCTGTAACCGGATAATCATAAGGTTTCTCGCATCTCCGCTATAGGGGCAATGAATACGCGACCGGTCCACGGCAAATTTAAATTTCCATTTTAAAATGTTTCCAGCTTTGAGGAATGGATTCAAGGATAACTTAAATAAAAAATAACCATTTTTCAATCATTATTTATTAAAAAAAACACATATGATGGATTTTATTTGCAATATTTAAAAAATCATGCCAAATAATTCATAAAATACATTGTTCTAAATAAAATGTGCATTGTAGATTATTAGGTTTTTTTAATTTATTTTCCACAACGAAAGATTTAATACTGATTTTTGGAAAACTATATAACTTCACTTCGCCGTATTTCACTTGACAATTTATTCAAAACACAACAAAACTTGTCAGCCATCTTGCGAAGATAATCGAAAAACACAAAAACCTGGCAATAGATTAACACCATCACGATCACATGGCGTGATAGTGTGTATGTAGATGAACACCGAAAACAACAAGAATTTTACAAAATCACACGTGTTATATTTATTATCTGGTTTACTTCAAGATTTTAAAGGATCAAAATGTTTCACGTTACAACAAACAACAAAACACAACTGAAGTATGCTGAAGGTCTGAAAATTTTACATTGCATTTTCAAAAATACCAACATAAAAAAATAAATAAATAGCGCCACCTTTGGAGATGTAAGCGTAAAGTAAAACCAGTGCTACCAATAGAGTGCCACCGGCGTGACCCAACCACCATTCTAATTTTGACGTTTGTTGTGGTTAATATTTTCATTTGTTTTTCAAATTTTAAAATAGGAATATGTAAAATATAATGAATAATTTCATCATAGGAATACCCATGCCAACACAATTGTAGATATTATAATGGAGCTATTTCATCATAGGAATACCCATGCCAACACAATTGTAGATATTATAATGGAGCTATTTCATCATAGGAATACCCATGCCAACACAATTGTAGATATTATAATGGAGCTATTTCATCATAGGAATACCCATGCCAACACAATTGTAGATATTATAATGGAGCTATTTCATCATAGGAATACCCATGCCAACACAATTGTAGATATTATAATGGAGCTATTTCATCATAGGAATACCCATGCCAACACAATTGTAGATATTATAATGGAGCTATTTCATCATAGGAATACCCATGCCAACACAATTGTAGATATTATAATGGAGCTATTTCATCATAGGAATACCCATGCCAACACAATTGTAGATATTATAATGGAGCTATTTCATCATAGGAATACCCATGCCATCACAATTGTAGATATTATAATGGAGCTATTTCATCATAGGAATACCCATGCCAACACAATTGTAGATATTATAATGGAGCTATTTCATCATAGGAATACCCATGCCAATTGTAGATATTATAATGGAGCTATTTTTTTTAACAACTTTTCGCTCATTAAATGCATAACTGTCGATAATAAAATGATTTCTAAAGATTTTTCATCAAATTATTCCAAGATATAACAATATAAACACGCATATCAAAATAAAATTTGATTTATGATAGATGACAATTGTCTTAAAACACTACTAAACTACCTAGAACAGGCGTTCAAGCATCGTGTAAAATTTATATGAGAGATACACAGTCATTAATCATAACAGATCTGCTACACAGCGTAACGTTTGCTTGGTAACATTTTTGCCTACACGGGTGTTAAACGGGCGTGTAATTTTTACAACATGTTTAATTATAAGACTTGTTGTTTAAGCACCATTTATTTTCATTGTTTCACAATTGATTGTGTTTTTATTTTTAACATGTTATTTATTTTAATTTAAATTAACTGTGTTTGACATTGGCAGTATGAAAGTAATCAATCTATGGTTTGACATGGAATATTGTTGATATAATGTCTATGTAACATATATAATATATAACTTGTATCTTTCTGCACTTCTTCTCCATATAAACTACTGGTATTCCAAATCTCACACTCCTCTGGGTGTGCAGTTTGTTTAAAAATGGGTCAGAAATCTTCGCTTCATATATTGGTATATAGATCTTGAATTTCTCCTAAACATAACTGAGAATTGATTCGATCGATTATGAAGTGTATATTGACTCGATAATTTATTTTTTTATTTATAATAAACATGACATTGTACATTAAGAGGTTTGACATCAATATTAAAGGTATATATAAAAAAAAAATATTATGTATATATTTGAGACAGAGACAATGGAAGGGTACACATACACATCCAGACCATTGACACTCTCTTGCGCTTTGTTGTCAATTAGAGGTTTTGCTCTCCAATATGCTAGGGATAATCCCTGTAATAATATATATATATATATAATATATATAATTATAAGTTTGATAACATGACTCATGGAAGATTTGGAAAATAGTTCATTTGTACTTAATTGTGGCTCACAGCAGCATTATCATATAGGATAATTTCATCACATTTTAACCTTTTCTCTATAAGTTGTCCGCCTTGGTAGCTCAATTAGCTAGATATCTGACTCCAGAGTCAAAGGTCCCAAGATTGAATCCCGGTGATGGCACAGTATAATTGTGTTTCCAGTCTGGTTCTGTGAGATGATAAACATCATAAGTCTCCAGAATGTGGCAACTTGTTAGTTGTTGCCGGAGTTTCCAGAGAAGCAATACAAAATAAAGTTATAATACACCTCACGATGGAAAGAGTTCTCTCTAGAAACTAGTTGTATTATTTTAAACTCATCAAATAGTATATATAATAGTATTTGCATCAAAATTATTAGAAATTTATATTCAAATCCATTGATCTTATTCAACAACAAATCCATTTTGGAAATAAAATAATGTTGGTATATGACAAATGCAATACAAAATATATTTTATATGAATTTTATTTCTATATCACAGGTTGATTCCCAGGCAACATTGGGTAATGGCGTAGTGGTACAGGTGACAGGAGAACTGAGCAACGGAGGTCAGCCCATGAGACGTTTCACTCAGACATTTGTACTGGCGGCGCAGAGTCCCAAACAGTACTATGTGCACAACGACATATTCCGTTATCAGGTTCAGTTACATACATACATACATACATATTATAATATCTCCGCCACAGTGGAACAATAACACATTTTAAATTAGTTACATTAGAAACAGATTTTGAATGTTTTTATTTGTATATGTATATATCATTTAACAATGGTTTATGCAATTGTGGTGCCTATTTTGACTTATGCTAGTGAAACATGGACCTGGTAAAAGACACATGAAAGTAGAAATGAGATCACTAAGAATAGTATGTAATAGAACGATATATGATAAAAAATGAGGAAATAAGGAGAGAATGCAAGATAAAGAAGGATATTATAAGTAAAATGAAAGTGAATGCTTTGAGGTGGTTTGGACATATTGAAAGAATGAATGATGAACGACTGACTAAAAAAATATACATGGATGCAAGAGATGGAGTGAATAGCAGAGGTCGCCCCAGAAAGGGATGGCATGACCATGTGAATGGTATTTTGAAAGAAGGAAACATAAAAAGTTTGAACAATCGATGAGCGTGTATGAGACGATGCATGGATGTAAAGGAAGCCAGAAATGTGTTCAAAAATAGAGAAGTATGGCGCTCGGTTCTCCCTGCTAAGGGACATGACGTGATGGTATGTATGTATTTAACAATGGTTTTGTTGAAATTATTCATTATTTTAATTAATAATAAAACATATATTCACAGGACTTTGTGTTCTCCGATGATGATGGTGACTGGGAGTATACACGAGGAGGCGGTGGTGCTGCTCCCTCACCACCTCCCCCCCCTCCAGTACCAACCCTAGCCCCTCCACCTACCTCAGGACAACAGCAGACAGTTGTTGTACAGCAGCAGCAGCAACCTCTAGTGCAACAGGTAATTAACCAAGTTCATCAATCAATATACCAATTGTATTTATTTAGAAATACAACAGACCAGATGCTCTATAATCTTTATCTGTGGTATTTGTTGTGTCAGTTGACTGACACTATGTCTGATGATAATATGCGTTCTTTAGTAAAAATATCATTCAAAAGTTTCCTATAAAAGATCAGATAGAGAGCGTTATTTACTCCGATTGATTTCTTTTGACGAAAATGTAACATAAATGATAAATGACATTTTAACATTTAAAACGTCCCAGGGTGCGTTCAGAATGAAACGCCACTCGAAAGCATTCAGTGAGATTGGTGTGGAAAATCCTATAATCTTTAACTTTTAAAAACTTATCAAAAAATCAAAAACTTTTAAAAATTATGTATCAAAGAATAATTTAATTTCTCCTAACATGCTACAAAATAATAATTCCTGATTCATTTAATATAATAGGGGTTAAAATATAAAATTATCATTTCATACTGAAAAATTAAAACATTTTTTATTTTGACAAAATAAATATTTACCCTTGTTGTCTATTCATTGCTGCCATCTAATTGAAAAATATTTAAACCTTTTGTGATAGAACTTTATGTGTTGCCTCCTGGGAAGAAAATTTTGTCTGGCGAGTAAGGAGGATGCTGGATGGTTTCTTACTACAGGTCTTGTAGTGAGGGAGATCGTGATACCACTTCCACGCCGGTGATGCTATAGAACCCATTGGCCCTGTTCACCCCCGGACGCGGCCGCAACGTCGGACAACACAAATATCCACTATCTATCGGGTTCAACCACTGCCCCCGAGAATCCAACCTCAAACGGCGGGGCAAACACTCAAGATCGGCAGCCGGGGCAAGCCCCTAGCACAACCGATCGAACGGAAGGGCTTGCCCCCGCACCCCTCGGTCCTCGTGTTGGCGTCCGAAAGCTTGGCGGACTAACACTGGGGGCATCCGACGCAATCATCACCTGTCAGATTTGACGTCACAATTGTCAACACAGGATGTATGACCTGACGTCTGCGCCGGCGGTGTGCCCGAACCAAACAACATTTGCCACAGTTGACGAGTCACTGCCGAGCGAGACAAAGGCGTTCGTCGTGCTCTTCTCTAAGTGAGAATTGACGAGGGCACAACAGCGTCGGCCGCCCACCCCCGCCTTTACTGCCTAGGCCCTTAGAGCCGCAACCTAGGCCCAAAATATTTAGGCACACAAACTTCCCTTGAAGATATCTTACTGTGGACCATCCAATCATTTGAAACCCAAGTTTTCTTTAGCCATCTTTCCTCTGCTGGCCTATTGAAATTTTCTCCAATCATCTCTTTGTCCACTACCAGTGACTGGGATGTTTTCTGAGGCCAGCGTATTTCCCTTTACATATTCATTTTAGCATTACACTTGTACATAATGAATTGTATATAATGTAGGGTCCCGGTATTGTTGTCCAGCAACAAGGTATGGTCCCTCAACAACAGCAACAGCAGCAGACAGTCAGCGGAGGTGGTGGAGTGGTGGTGCAGCAGACTGGTGTAGTACAGCAGCCCCCCCCTGCCTCACTACCACCACCATACTTCCCACCCTCACCACCACCACCACAGACAATGCAGATGGTACACTCTGGACTCAACGGACACCAGGAGGATCAGCAGAGGGAAATGGAAGGTAAACAAACAAACAAACATAACATCAAACTACTAGTTTTTATAACAACAAGTACATAAACATCCTCATACATCCTTAAACTATGTGTAAGGTACAGGATTCGTATACTTAAATCTGCTATTTATAATAAACATCAAAATATCCATTATTAAGAAAAAGCTATTTTCATTCAACTGTTAAAATGGTAAGGTAAAATAAAAGATGACTGATTATTTGATTTATAGAAAACTTGATTATGTGATATTTATTTATGTAAAAGTAATACAAAAACGTCTACAGTAAAAACATAAAAATAAAATTGAGAAAAATGTACTAAAAAGTATAAAATAATTGCCCAATTAAAAATTATGTTAATTTTATATCTGTCACAACGTATAATATAATATGACTAAAAAACACAGGTTGCTAAACCTAACCTAACCTTTCACTTCACAAATCACTTGAATTCAGCGCCAAACATACCTACGATCCATATGTTTGTTTGGACGGGTCAGTCACCACCCTCAGTCATGAGGTCAAGGAAGAATAAAATGGAGTATATCCTTTCCAACTGAAATCGAAATAATTTGATGTGTTAAAATATTATTTGCGTGTATAATAGCAATCTGTAAGACAATCATGCTCTATAAATTGTTAGCATTTTTGCAAATTGAAGAGTTTTATAATTTTATCACGAGTCCTATAATCAGAAACTTGTATGTGCGATCACCTCTGATCTGCACTCCCTTCTCATTAAAAAATAAATCTTTAAAATACTCTTTTCGACCTAAAAAATACAGAACTAACGACGCGAAAAATGCAGCCATCAACAGTTAGCACCTATATAAAACATGAGAACACACATACTTGGCTTGGACCTATTTAAAGATACTAGAAATTAATTTCGTTAAAAGTTTAAAACACTTACTTCATGGGTTTATAAGGACGCATCACACATATGCATGCACCTTCACATATGCACCACTCACACACATACATACTACACATATAAACACAGTGATACCATGAGATACGGATATATGTACATGCACCTGTAAAATATTATGGCCCGGTATTACAGTCGGTCCTCAACTCATTGAGTTTGTTAAACTCAAGATTAATGTAAAGGTGAGATTGAATCCATTTCCATATTACAGTGCAATATGACATGTCAGTTACTAAATCTTCAATTATAGACATATTTTACTTTTTCTGTGGTTATTATCTGTCAAATTTTAAATAACCTCAAATAATACCAACTACAAAACGGAACGCTACGACTTGAAATACTATTGTTTTATTATCCAACATGGTAAATTTAATTGCCAAATAAATGCTTTTAAATGCCCATGACCAAAATAATGCTTTTAAATGCCCATGTTCGTTTCAATATGGCTGTCAGTTCGTTTTGTTGTGTGGCGCCACCGTCGGTACAACTAACGCTTCTAGTGATAGAACACTGAAACTACACTCGTTGCCTAACGCCTCTAGTGATAGAACACTGAAACTACACGCGTTGCCTAGCAAATGACAGTTGACTCACCGTTAAGTACTTAATCCGCCAGAAACGTTGAGTTAAATATTTGTCGTTTTAGTGACGTATTTGAGGGAAGATTAGGCCTAAACGGACACTGTAATACGCTATATTTTTGTAAAACTTGAGTTTAGCTCTTAAACTGAGACTGTAATACCGGCCCTATGTTACTTATCATGATAGTATTGTAAGCTTATAATTGATGTATGGAGTGGGTATTTAGGCTAGTTATTTTATATTCTGTATTTATTTTTTACTTCGTACTTTATTAGCTTCAATTTGAATAAAAATAAAAAAATTGGACAATTTTGTAAAGAGTTCTTATCGCTGAAATGCAAATTGAAGAGTTTATTGATTTCCTCATGGATGGTGGCAGAGCGATTAGTAATCCAGTGGTCGTGAGTTCAAATTCTGCCATGACTCTATTTCATTAAACATTAATACTTAATTTAAGGAATGTATGAGGATGTGAATATGTATTTGTTATAAGGACATATTCATTCTTTTTAAAATAAAGAAAAAAGAGAAATAAACAAATACTTTTCCTGAAGAGACACAAAAACCAATATATTTAAATGTGTCACTGATTTAAAATTAAAAAAAAATTATATATTATCAAAAATCGCATCGTCAAAGTGCTTTCGCAAGCTCCCCTCTTCCTCTTCCAATTCCTAATATTTATTTATTTATAAAAATCTTACAATCTATTGAGTACAATTAATATGCAATAATGTATTCAACCTCATTTTTGACAGACATAAGTGACACAAAAATAATACTATACAAAACAACATGTCACTAATGTCGCCAGTTGGGTACTTATAAACCACTTGCAACAATATTTTTTAAATAATATAAATGATAAATTAATAATACAATAACAAAAAATTATAATATGTAGGGCAACCATGAGTATTGTGAATAAAATTATAAAGAAGAAAAAAACACATTCCCTTCCCTATAAATCTGCCATTACAATTTACATACATGTGATTATTTCTGTAAACTTAATCGGTCGTCTAATGGAGTACTAAATTATTCCTGTATTATTTGTAATTAAGGCTATGATTGTACAAAATAAAAGTATAATATGTATGTAGTTTGTACAGGAATGTCCATGTCGATGGGTATGGGAGAAAGTGACACATCATGTGGTGATGTTGAGGGTTCACAGGAGATGGAAGATGAACCAGAAAGACAGCCAACACCTCCACCACAACATCATCAACCTGGTATGTTAATATCATTTATTTATATTTTTCTCTTCAACATCGAGAAAGTCATTGTACCTATTACACCATTATAAATGTTTTGAGTAGGTAAATTACAACAATTTAAACAAGACAAGTGGCCTCACTCCTTTATAATAGAGAATTAGAAGGTATGTTGTAATTTTAATAGTAATTAGAATGAAGGCTCTACTATGAGAATACTTTACTGCAAATCCTGTCCCAATTTTTAATTTTTCGCTAAGAACCTAACTTTGTTATGGAAAATAATGCGGCAGGTATGTATGCATGTTTTGATTGTAATAATCGATGATTTGAATGTACGGAAGGTACGGGTAGGTAAGTTCTAAACAAAAATTTGAAATTGAGGATCAGATTTGAGTGTACAGAGTAAGGATACAGAAACAGTTAGCAAGCATATTTTGATATGAAAGACGTAATTATTAGACGTGTGAACAACAGATGAACATGTATAATGTTGACGAGGCGATGAATGTATGCCAAGATTTAGTGAAACGCACTAAGTTCGATTTAGTGAATATTTAGCCTTTTAAAGTTATTTCTAATATTTTGTATTGTATTTCAATATAATATTGTTCTTTTTTTATTTTATTGATAAAAATATAATTACAATATTCATGTTATTTTGCCTAATCCCTTAAGGGAATTTTTGGCTGTGATCTTAATAATAACAATATTAAAATATGCAAAAAATATAATAATATGTATATATATTTAAACTACAATTAAAAACTAATATTTTACATGTATGTATATACTAAATTTTCCACCCTACAATGTCCGGAACAACCCATTTAGGTCAGTGATATCAGGTATACTTACTTTACTTTTCATGTAGCTCTGGTACTTCTGAGCAGCATCTGAGTTTTACAGCCTTGGATCAAGTTCTGTCAACCATTCCACTGCCTCTGGTCTCGCCTCATGGTTATCCTGGCTGATGCCGCTAAATTTTCTGAGCTGGCAGTCTTGCACCATGTGCTTTACTAGTGTATGTATGTATGAATTGATGTCTTAATTCAGTGTTGTTGTATTTTGTTTCAAGCTCCAGTTGTTGTTAACACGGAACCCAAGACGTACGCTAACCTGGTCAAATCAGGACCTGCATTCACCCAAACTACACAACACTCCACCGCTCAGGTATGCCTGACCATTTATAAATGTTTGAAAACATTTAATGTCTATTTAAGTAACTAGATGGTACGATTGCATTACATTTTTATAAATTATTGAATTGAATATTTCATTAACTTATTATTAGGAAATTATATTATAGAACTGATTTTTCTGGTAATAAAATGTATTTAATAACTCTTGTAAAGTCTCATTCTCAGAATTTAATGTATGTAGGAATTGTTTTTGTTTTTTTAAAGTATATTATTTCCTCTAAATGTATCATTTTTATTATTTTATAAAGTTCTGTATTTCTAGTGAAGCGATTTAAATTAAATACAACTTTTAATGCTTGTTCATTATTCTTTATAAGAACTGTAAACTGCACTGAGACCATATTATTATACCATAATAATATGGTCTCATCATGGTGTTTTGTGTGAGTTCATAATATATAGGTACCTTACCTTATCTATTGTTATAAATTGTGTTTGCTTTGTATTTATATCATGTAAACTTTACTGTCAATAATATCTGTACCTTCACAAATTGACAAGTATATATCTAACAGGTAATACCTAGTATATATTATGAACAATAAATAAATATAATCAGTCTTACTAATAAATATCTACTGTACACCCGTCGACCAGTGTTTTAGTTACACATCGTGTAATGCCCGTGTAGCAATTATTTAAAAATCTTACTAATATACGCTGTATAACACTGTGTAGTTGCAACACACTTACAATATAAATTAATCCGACAACGTTGTATTTTCACAATTGCACATGTGTAGAGCCCACAGCCACCATCCTCCATTCTAATTTTGACTTCTGTCGTGGTTAATATTTTCATATGTTTTTCAAATAATTTTATCATACGAATACCCAAGCGAACACAATTGTAGATATAATAAAGTAGCTAATTTTCACTCATTAAATGCATAACTATCGATAATAAAATGATTTATAAAGATATTTCGTCAAATTATTCCAAGATATAACAATATAAACATGCAGATCAAAATCAAATTTGATTTGTGATAAATGACAGTTGTCTTAAAACACCGCTAAACTATCTTGGACAGGCGTGCAAGCGTTGTGTAAAATTGTATGAGAGATATACAGTCGTTACCAACAAAGATTTTGCCTAAATGGGTGTAAACGTACGTGTAACTTTTACAACACATTTATTAATAAGACTGAATGTGTTTATTACTGTTACAATTCCAGTATACAGTATGATAAATATGTTGATTGTGTATGTAGAATGTTCAAGTGAGTTCTCGTCCAATGGGTGGCAGTCGAGGCACAGAGTCATGTTCCCCTCCACACCACAGCATGGGGGGATCGCCACCAGCTCCCAACTCTGCAGCACCACAACATCAGAGGCCCAGGGCACCCAGGACACCCAGAACAGACTCCACAGGAGGTATGTTGACATAATATGTATTTACATTAATGACAGTTAAAGACTTTCCATCATTATGAGATATTCATTTTGGATTGGTGAGATGTGGTATCCAACTGGATCTAACCACAATTTAGTTTTTGAAATGTTTTAAACTGTCTTTACTTTATTATGTAAAATTGTCCACGTCCCTAGTGAGGTTGATAATAGTATATCATTATGTACTGCTTATAAATTAATATTCAAATTAAAGAAATAAATATTTAAATTAATAATTTTATGATGACAAAGTAGTATTTATATGTATATTCTAAATATATATGGTAGCAGAATGAATGCAGTTGAAATGAGATTGTTAAGAAGAATCTGTAATGTATCAAGGTAAGAAATGAAGACGTAAGGAAAGAATTTAAGATGAAAAAATATGTCATCTGCATATCAATGAAGTAGTTAATAGAATATAAGTGAATACATTGAGATGGTTTTGCCACATAGGAAGAATGAATGAAGAATGCCTGACGAAGAAAATATACAGTGCAGACATGAATGGAATAAGAGGTCGGATCTGTCCAAGAAAGTGATGGCATAACCATGTATACGATATTCTGAAAGACGGAAATATTATAAGCGTAAAAAACAGACAAACATGTGTGAGACGGTGCATGAATGTTGACAAGGCGATGGATGTGTGCCAGGATAAAAAATGTGGCGCTCAGTTCTCTCTGCCTACACCGTGAGGCACATGGTGTGATGGACTGATTTTGTGCAATGTATGTGACTTATAATTGAAATCTAAGCTTCTGTTGAGATCAGATCGAGGGATCAGATATGTCTTTCGTTTTGTTTAGTAATTATTTTTATTTTAAGAATTTACTAATTGAAGAATATGTGTATTTACCAGTTATAGATGTCACCGGAGAGTATAGTATTTGATAAATTCAAACATCAATTGAAATATTTTAAAACTAAATTAATAATTTTAGACATACCTTGGCACTGCCAAAAATATTCAATGTTTGATTTTGCCCCAGCTGGTCTGGACTAAAAAGGGGTACAGAAATTAGCATCTTAGATCTTTTGAATGCAATTAGTGTTAACTATACATATACATACATATTTAATATGAGGTACAAACAAGAATAGAAGAAGAATTATGATGAATATTTACAAAACCAAACAAATATAAATGGCATGTTGCAATGTGTTACAGATAGTGGTGCTGTTGTCAGTGGTGGTACAACACCACCTTCCTTTTCTTCAACTTCAGGGCGAAGATATTCAGACAGTCATCAGCTCTTCCTAGGGAACCTTCCACACAGTGCAACTAAAGGTATATTACTACTAACATATCTCTTGTAATGAGTGAGTGAGTAATATTTAACAAAGGGTTCGCTAACAGGAAAATTTCCCTTAACAATTTTTTCGCTCAAACGGTGCATTTAGAAACATTAGCGCAAAAAATGACAATAGGATACCCATATAAGTAAAAAGATGCTTTTTCAAAATTAAATCTGAACTGAACTATATATTTTTTTTTCATAAATAATAAAAAAGTGTTCAAAATGGTTTATTTTGAACATATTTCAATATTTTTCATTCAAAACTTTAAAAATTAGCTTATTTACCAGAGAAAGTCATAGGTAAAGCAGCTTAACCCTTGGTGTGTTTGACCTTGTCCGCAAATTGCTTAGTGGTCGTATGCTTGGGTCTACCGTTATCTCGACAGCCCGTATGGAGGTGTTTACATTTATATGAAAATGAATTAATTATGCTTCGGGACGAAATAAATTTGCGGTTATTATCTAAAGCTAGATAACTAACCAACCTTTTACAATATTTTTTATTGTGAACACATGTTTTATTTATTTTATATAGGCCATTGAATATAGAATTCAACTTGTAACAGTTCCCATCTCAATAAACGAGGAATTTTCAATATATGTTTTATTTCAATTTGCGATTTTTCATGTTTTCTACTTGGAGCGATAATAAAGCCATCATATGATACAAAGAAAATAAATACTTTAGAGGAAAATGAGTTATTATTTCCGATTTGAAAACTGCAAAAAAAATACGCATTTACGCCATTTTATACTTCGTCAAACTTGACTTTCAGATACTCGCAAGACGTAATTATTTGGTCTTGGATGTTAGAAATCACTTTTTTACACAAGTTAGTTATCGTATTTCGTAAATACCACATAAAGATTCACAATCTAAAGTGAAAAATTGATTTTAGGGCAAATAAACTGAACATAACCCCATTTTAGTAGTACAATTTGATATTGCCTCTTGTAAATGACCTTGATGTAAATTCCCAACATATTGTATATCATTGGAAAGAAGAAAAAAATATCTATCATATGACGTAATAAATTTCTAACCAGTCAATAATAAAAAAGTGAACAAAAAAACATTTGTTTCGGTTGTCTTTGGTCTACTACTTGCGTATGTATTGGTAAAATTTGAAATTGGCGCACGTTTCGTATTGGACAGCAATATTTCAAGATGGCGCTGGCACAATGCTCGTTTGCTATTGGACGGGCCTTACAGAAGGGACTCACAAACAATAGCGGCAGGGGTTCACAAACATATTTAATTATTTTGATAAATAATAGAAATGAAACAAACAACTCGAAAAAATACTTTTGTTTATTTTGTCAATATGTAAAATTTGTCAAAAATAAAATTCAATAGCACAAAAAGAACAAAATACAGTTGACATTAAAAAAAAAAAAAAATTTACAGGATACACAAAAATTGACAGATGACAACTATCTGTCAAAACAAAAAAAAAATTATAACCCATAAAGTTATACTAAACTTAGTTTATTGTAAAATACAAATGGTTGAATTTTTTTTTGCAAATATTTATTTTAACAGAATTACTTTAGAACTGTCAAAATAAAATACAAAAGCTACAAAATACAATTTAGATATTTTTTTTATAACCCGAGTTTACAGGATAGTATAATGTGTAGATGACAACTATCTGTCAAAAACTGACAAAAAAAATAATTTTTATAACTCATAAAGTTATACTTAGTTTATTGTATAATACAAATGGTTGCTATGTTTTTTTTCAAATATTTATTTTGGCAGAATTTAGAACAGTCAAAATAAAATACAAAAGCAACAAAATACAATTTACATATTTTTTATAACCCGAGTTTACGGGATAGTCAAATGTGTAGATGACAACTATATGTCAAAAAAACTGACTGGTTGGTTGGAAGAAATTGCCGCTTGGCAATAAACCCGTCAGTGTAAAACTATTTGTATAAAAAGTTGAAATAAATAAATTAATTAATAATAAAAACGGTGCCAAAAACTCTGGCTGGTTGGTTGGAAGAAATTGCCGCTTGGCAATAAACCCGCCAGTGTACAACTATTTGTACAAATAGTTGAAATAAATAAATTAATTAATTAATAATAAAAACGGTGCCAAAAAAAATAGTAAAAATTGTTATGTAAAAAGTGAAAATAGAACAAAGAATATTTATTTGTCATGTAACTAAAATTTTGTATACAAGCTAAATAAATGTATACAAAATCAAAAACAATAAATATAACAAATATTGTGATATCCCTGGCCGTCTTTGTATACAGATAAGGAGCCGCCATCTTTGTTTGCATTTGTGTGTGTGTTGTTTGATGATGAATTTCTCTTGTGCAAAATATTTTTATCACACCATTTGAATTTATTGTAAAAAACTTATTGGAATCTGTTGGATATTTGTTCACAACAAAATTATCTTCAAAATGAAATAAGTGGTTCACTCAAAGTACTCTTCTATACGTAGAAAACACTCCAACAAATTTGTACTACGCACTTCGTTTTTACCGTTTCAAATTTTTAACAAGATTTTTTCGATAATTATGACACAAAATTACAATTTTTATTTACGCACTCACTTTATTTTAGTAAATAGTAACGAAATATAACAATAACTTATATTTTCTAGTTATTTACGTCTTTCTTTTCCACAAAAACAAAACTTCGACTCGCAGCACAAAACATTCAAACTTGGTCGAACTTCAACGGTATTGAATGACGAATTAGTCGCATATTTTGACCGGATGTTTTTTGTTTATGGTAAAATAATTCATTAGGATTAGATTCAAGCGAATCTAAACCTTATTTACTGCTTGCATAATATTTAAAATTGAAAAAAATAAACACAATACCTCTTGGTACGGATCCGTACCAGAAGCATATGACGGGGTATATTGTTCTTGGTACGGATCCGTACCGTGAGCACACGAAAGGTTAACAAGTTTTATTTTTAATTATGTATTTTTTTTCTCTGAAACTATGGATGGTCAGGGATGTTCCGATACACATTCGGTAACATATTCGATGCAAGACTAATTCCATATACCGAGTGCGTATCGGAACATCCCTAGTTACATGGGAACAATCAAATTGACAAATTTGATGGTTTACCTGGTGCATAAGGCTCTTGTTTAGTAGTGTTACAAAGTATAATATACAAGGATCTTGTTTAGTAGTGTTACAAAGTATAATATATAAGGCTCTTGTTTAGTAGTGTTACAAAGTATAATATACAAGGATCTTGTTTAGTAGTGTTACAAAGTATAATATATAAGGATCTTGTTTAGTAGTGTTACAAAGTATAATATACAAGGATCTTGTTTAGTAGTGTTACAAAGTATAATATATAAGGATCTTGTTTAGTAGTGTTACAAAGTATAATATATAAGGCTCTTGTTTAGTAGTGTTACAAAGTATAATATATAAGGATCTTGTTTAGCAGTGTTACAAAGTATAATATATAAGGATCTTGTTTAGTAGTGTTACATAGTATAATATATAAGGATCTTGTTTAGCAGTGTTACAAAGTATAATATATAAGGATCTTGTTTAGTAGTGTTACATAGTATAATATATAAGGATCTTGTTTAGTAGTGTTACAAAGTATAATATATAAGGATCTTGTTTAGTAGTGTTACAAAGTATAATATATAAGGCTCTTGTTTAGTAGTGTTACAAAGTATAATATATAAGGATCTTGTTTAGCAGTGTTACAAAGTATAATATATAAGGATCTTGTTTAGTAGTGTTACATAGTATAATATATAAGGATCTTGTTTAGCAGTGTTACAAAGTATAATATATAAGGATCTTGTTTAGTAGTGTTACATAGTATAATATATAAGGATCTTGTTTAGTAGTGTTACAAAGTATAATATATAAGGCTCTTGTTTAGTAGTGTTACAAAGTATAATATACAAGGATCTTGTTTAGTAGTGTTACAAAGTATAATATATAAGGATCTTGTTTAGTAGTGTTACAAAGTATAATATATAAGGCTCTTGTTTAGTAGTGTTACAAAGTATAATATACAAGGATCTTGTTTAGTAGTGTTACAAAGTATAATATATAAGGATCTTGTTTAGTAGTGTTACAAAGTATAATATATAAGGCTCTTGTTTAGTAGTGTTACAAAGTATAATATATAAGGCTCTTGTTTAGTAGTGTTACAAAGTATAATATATAAGGCTCTTGTTTAGTAGTGTTACAAAGTATAATATATAAGGATCTTGTTTAGTAGTGTTACAAAGTATAATATATAAGGCTCTTGTTTAGCAGTGTTACAAAGTATAATATATAAGGATCTTGTTTAGCAGTGTTACAAAGTATAATATATAAGGATCTTGTTTAGCAGTGTTACAAAGTATAATATATAAGGATCTTGTTTAGCAGTGTTACAAAGTATAATATATAAGGATCTTGTTTAGTAGTGTTACATAGTATAATATATAAGGATCTTGTTTAGTAGTGTTACAAAGTATAATATATAAGGCTCTTGTTTAGTAGTGTTACAAAGTATAATATACAAGGATCTTGTTTAGTAGTGTTACAAAGTATAATATATAAGGATCTTGTTTAGTAGTGTTACAAAGTATAATATATAAGGCTCTTGTTTAGTAGTGTTACAAAGTATAATATACAAGGATCTTGTTTAGTAGTGTTACAAAGTATAATATATAAGGATCTTGTTTAGTAGTGTTACAAAGTATAATATATAAGGCTCTTGTTTAGTAGTGTTACAAAGTATAATATATAAGGCTCTTGTTTAGTAGTGTTACAAAGTATAATATATAAGGCTCTTGTTTAGTAGTGTTACAAAGTATAATATATAAGGATCTTGTTTAGTAGTGTTACAAAGTATAATATATAAGGCTCTTGTTTAGCAGTGTTACAAAGTATAATATATAAGGATCTTGTTTAGCAGTGTTACAAAGTATAATATATAAGGATCTTGTTTAGCAGTGTTACAAAGTATAATATATAAGGATCTTGTTTAGCAGTGTTACAAAGTATAATATATAAGGATCTTGTTTAGTAGTGTTACATAGTATAATATATAAGGATCTTGTTTAGTAGTGTTACATAGTATAATATATAAGGATCTTGTTTAGCAGTGTTACAAAGTATAATATATAAGGATCTTGTTTAGTAGTGTTACAAAGTATAATATATAAGGCTCTTGTTTAGTAGTGTTACAAAGTATAATATATAAGGCTCTTGTTTAGTAGTGTTACAAAGTATAATATATAAGGATCTTGTTTAGTAGTGTTACAAAGTATAATATATAAGGCTCTTGTTTAGCAGTGTTACAAAGTATAATATATAAGGATCTTGTTTAGCAGTGTTACAAAGTATAATATATAAGGATCTTGTTTAGCAGTGTTACAAAGTATAATATATAAGGATCTTGTTTAGCAGTGTTACAAAGTATAATATATAAGGATCTTGTTTAGTAGTGTTACAAAGTATAATATATAAGGCTCTTGTTTAGCAGTGTTACAAAGTATAATATATAAGGATCTTGTTTAGCAGTGTTACAAAGTATAATATATAAGGATCTTGTTTAGCAGTGTTACAAAGTATAATATATAAGGATCTTGTTTAGCAGTGTTACAAAGTATAATATATAAGGATCTTGTTTAGTAGTGTTACATAGTATAATATATAAGGATCTTGTTTAGCAGTGTTACAAAGTATAATATATAAGGATCTTGTTTAGTAGTGTTACATAGTATAATATATAAGGATCTTGTTTAGCAGTGTTACAAAGTATAATATATAAGGATCTTGTTTAGTAGTGTTACATAGTATAATATATAAGGATCTTGTTTAGCAGTGTTACAAAGTATAATATATAAGGATCTTGTTTAGTAGTGTTACATAGTATAATATATAAGGATCTTGTTTAGCAGTGTTACAAAGTATAATATATAAGGATCTTGTTTAGTAGTGTTACATAGTATAATATATAAGGATCTTGTTTAGCAGTGTTACAAAGTATAATATATAAGGATCTTGTTTAGTAGTGTTACATAGTATAATATATAAGGATCTTGTTTAGCAGTGTTACAAAGTATAATATATAAGGATCTTGTTTAGTAGTGTTACATAGTATAATATATAAGGATCTTGTTTAGTAGTGTTACAAAGTATAATATATATTTTTAAAACAAAAATATCAAAACCACTGAAAAATGTTGCACGTGTTGAACAACGGGTTTGGTCGAACCTCTTGCTAACCATCTGTCAAATGATAATATTTGTATTTTATGATTGTAGCGACTATCCTCCCTCACATTAGTGTCATAGGTATAATATTGTATGTTTATTATATATTACAGAGGAACTGCGGGCGTTGTTTGAGAAGTTTGGTCCGATAGCTGAGCTGCGCGTTCACAGTAAACCAGCGGGATCTGGTCCAGGTGGTGCCAGTGGCAGAGTCTTGCCAAACTATGCCTTCCTCACATTTGAAGATGCACAGTCCGCACAGAACTGTCTCAGCTATGGAGTGAGTCTCACTCATTACATTCAATTATATCTTTTGTCATGTTTTATATTTATTTATTATAAAAGAATGAATATACATATGTCCTTGTAAATCAATAAAGTAATAATTTCACTTGGGACCTTCCCTAAATGTCATTCAAACTAAATATAAATACCTTCCTATGCTAGAGTTGCCACTACGAGCATAAACATTTATTGCCTATCTGTATATTTATTCCTCCAAAGTTATACATTCCATATTGGTAATAATAATTACGTTAACATATTTTTACTGACAAACTCTTTAACATCTCAATAGAGACATAGTTGGGATATTATAGAAGAACCAGGAATTCAAGGCAAATACAGGGCTTACGACCTGTCATCGGCTGGTTTACGTGATCACTTTATGCGCTTGCAACATTCACTAATTATGCCTTCTTATTGAGTTCTCTTATCAATGTAATTTTTGAAAGTTCTATATAAATATTTGAATAATGTGTAACAATTCACCCCAAAATAAGGAATTATACTATTGCCATCTATGAAATAACAAAGAAACTTTCTTTTGTAACGCCATCTATTGAGAAATTAGTTTATTTGTAAACAATGAAAGCAACAGTCCTTATAAATGAGGTGACGGTGTATCGCACAGATGTCACCCTTGTAGGTGCCTTGAGTTCCTGGTTCTTCTATAATATTCGTCTCTATTGAGATGTTAAAAAGTTTGTCAAAAAAATACCATTTGACTCCCGACATGGAAAAAATCCAATGTTTGCGTATATGCAATTAAAAAATATTCGAATTACGTTAACATTACCATTATTGCTTTGTGATTATACCTTTTTAACAAATCTACTTTTAACAAGGCATATTGTTAGATCTAGTGACTGAAAACATGATACAATAAAACTGCCTAATGCACCATGAAGTTAGCAAGGGAAACCATGGCATGCATTAAAAAGGGTTTATACATCATTTTTATTAACCGAAACCAAAGATTTGTTGATTTTATGCATTTTAAGAACAAACCTGACTTGAATTGAAAAAACTATCACAAACATTCACTTTGATTTTATGCAATCTTTAAGTACACAATATATTTCTTTATCTATGATATATATTTATGGAGTAATTTCAAAAAATGCTGTAAAAGAATATATTTTTAAGGGAAAAGGAGTAATTTCAAAAAATGCTGTAAAAGAGGATATTTTTTAGGGGAATTTATTCTGAATTCTAAAATTGCAGAGTGCTTATTCACTAGAGAAATGTTAAAAATACTTATTTTAGTATTTTTTTATTTCAATTCACTATCTTTTCTGCCATTTCTAAACTGTCGATTAAACTTTTCAGCCGCTGTACTATCCTTCCGAAGACGCCCCCGACGCCCAGCAACTGAATGTGCAAGAGAAGAAGTCTCGACCCAGCGGCGGGGGAGGTGGTCCCGGGGGCCCCGGGAGGCAGGGAGGGGGAGGGGGCGGCAGCGGCGGTGGGCCCCGTTCCACTGGGGGACCTCGACCTCCCCGCCCTCCCTTCCAGAGGGGACCCTACCAGCCGCAGAGGCGCTAAACACACACACTCTTATCTAACTATTATACATATATATAATAATACAACAGTGATCTTGTAATTATTATCATAATGGTCAAATGTGTGCAAATGCTATTCACTATTAATACCATCACATCGTATCGCATCGTATTCAAACCAAATATTTTTTTCAGTAAAGATATTTGGATAAAGGTATTATTCTAATTTATTAATCTCAACAGACTAATTTGAAGAATTTGGAAGTTGGATGTTTGTATCTGTTTTTAGGACACATCTAACAAATCAATTGTATTCAAATGGATAAATTAAAATTAAATATGCATTTTCTATCGAAAGTGATTGATGAAACTTTATTTTCATATTAAATACTGCTTTAATATTAAAACACTTCACTTTGTATCTGCGAGACGATAAATATCGTAAATATCGTCTCCAGAATGTGGCAACTTGTTATTGCCATGCATGTTAAATTAATATTTCGTCGCTTAAGGCCTAACACCGCGTAAGTCAATATTGGCAACTTTTCAGTAGAACAAAAACTATTTAAAATTCTTATTACATTTCATTTAAATATACTTTCTTTTGAAAATACTAATTAAAAAAAAAACATGGCAACTAACACGGCTTTATGTTTTTATATTTTTTGAAATTCTATATTAACTTACGCGATGTTAGACCTTAAGCGACGATTTGACATAGTAGCTGTGAGTTGCCCAAGAAGCAATACAAAATAATGATTTCACTATCAACTAGTGTAGTTCAAGGTGCATTGGACGAAATCGTTCATAGTCAAAATAAATTTATGATGTAATCAATAGTGAAGTGTGTTTAATATTGATATAAAATTACACGAATAGATAATCTGCATTAAATTTATTTCAAGCTTGAAAGTAATTTTCTATTTGGCAATATTTATTTATTTTTGGAAAAAATTTAAACATTCACCAGTGGTTCTGTCCGGAATCTTGGTGTTTGTTGTGTCCATTTTTTAATGTTTATTTCTTTAAAATAATTTCACTTTATTTTTTTGTATAAGCCAATTCACCCTGCAAGAGTGCTTTGTGATTATGACTTTCTATGATGAAATGCTTCTTTGTCCCTGCTGAGGTTTAATAAATGAATTATATTATGTAATTGTTGAGACATTATAGTATTGTCACACTGCATAACCTCCAAATAAAATAATGTTTATACAATAAAAATTATATTGTGATTGAAAAAATATGCTTTATAATTTATGTTCTTTTATTTTGATATTAAAATTTTTGATCCGATTGATACTTTTATTTCAAAAACTCTTTACCGAGAAATTATATCAGATCTATAATAGAATGAAATAGAGATTAACAAAATCAAAAAGATGTTTAGTAAACAGTTGGTAAAATGAACTATTGAGAGTTACCAGGTTAATAATATTATAATAAATATATTAGTGAACACAACATAATGAAATGATTGTGGCTCAATGTGATTATTTTTAAATTTGTTTCCTTATATTTTGTATTTAATTCAAATTTTGTAGTCTGATAATGTTACTGCAAGTTCTCTGTTGAGGAATATTAAAAGAATAAATGGAAAAACAAATAATACACCATCGTTGTGTGTCCCTAATAGTATAGATAGGGATAACCAAACAGCACTTTTTTACTCTGGCAGACATGTTAATTAAAAAAAAACACTAGGTAGGTACCATAAGGATTTTAAGTCTTAAGGATTTGTTATTATTTAATGAGTATGGACATTCAAAGTATTTTATTTTAAGGTTATGTAGCTTGATGAATCACTTTATGAAAGACTTGAGATGTTGCAGTTAAAGTTGGAGTCGTCCAAATCATTCCTTTAAAAATTTAGTGCAAAACATTTTTTATTCAAAATTGTATTAATTTATTGACAAGTAGTATTGCCAAGACGCAGACGTTTGTTTGATATATCGTAGGATGATCTTCAGCAATTTATTCTGTGTGATCTCTATTATATAGACACATGCTTCACGTTAGTTATACATATCTATCGTTGCTATAAAAAGGGACAGAAAATATGGTATAGTTAAATTATTGTGAATAGTATTTGTAGCTATGACAATTGATGTGTGAATATGACACTGTCATTATCATTGAGAATCTATCACAACGTCTTCTTTGTGCGATACATTTATATAATATATAATTATTTGTTTTTTTATTAAAGTTGTATCTTAATTAAATTTCCATGACTCGTATATTATCTCTCTCATTCAACTCTGATACAATTTAGCCAACAATAATGTCCAGAACGTCTCATTCTGTATGCAATTAAATATTAATTAATAATGTATAGGGAAATAATGTTTTATACAAATTTAGATGTCAAATTAAATAAATTATATGTATAATAATTACAATTTTTGCATACAGAAAAAGGTGTATGGCATACAATCTTTGTAATTAATATTTAGTCCAAATTGAGAATTGAATCTCCAGAGTATAAATATAATGTTTACCTTATTTACAATCCCAGAAATGAAATGCCCCCGTGTTGGTTGAATTTGATTATAATTTTGAATGTTTAGTTTATTTTATATTGTGAAAAATCTGATAATAAATGGAAAAATAAAAAAAAAACATTTGAAATACATTATTAGCCCCTTTAGATTTTATTTTCCGTTTTGTACCGTTATTGAATATATTTATTTCGTATACTATATTATTATTTATTTTGTGAAATGAAAAACAATAACCAACTATTTCTGTGATGCTCTCACGCAATAAAAATTTCCAGTTAGGTATTTTATTGTAGAAATAAAAATATGCATTTAAATGTAGGTATTTACGCTTCTACGTCCAAAATTTAATTTTAATTTTTTTTGTAATTTTCAAATTTCATTTATAATAAAAAATAAAAGTATGGCCTATATCGTCTCGTATCACAGCCCTAAAAATTATAAAATCGTGTTGTGAATTATGAAAATTTAGTTTTAAGTAGTCGATTAGTATAAATATAATTACTGATTTTTTTTTAGTATTCATTTCATGATTGCCGCAACGAAAATTGTTTTTTTTTTCCTTTTTATGTAAACATTAAATAAAAATTATTTTGTTTGGTTCTTTTGTTACCAGCCAATCCTATTTTTATGTGTCATTTCAGAACTCAAATAGTCTACATGAAAATCCCATTAAAATGAATTTTGAAAAAAGCATAAATTTCATGCATTATCTGTCTAATATAAAAATCCCATAACTCTGTCATGAATTTTGTAATCTTTTCAAAACATATTATTGTATAAACCAACGTGTACAAAAAATATTTTATATGAATAAAATAGTTAGCACTGGAATCTGTATATTTTTTTTCTATCAATCATTTTTCAGCTATGGAAAAAGTATTACCAACATTAATATATCAAAACAATCAAATTTTTAAAAGAACTGAAATTTCAATCGATTATACGGTCTACTTAAATAATGAGATATGATAATCATTTTGAATATTCATTTTACTGACAGACTTGAATAATTCCGACACCATTCCTCTTTCCAGAAAATGTTAATGTATGGTTTCCACCATTAATTCATACAAATAAAACATTTTGTTTCAATGCTACAGTTCTAATATCGAATTTATTTTATTTATATTTAAATCCCTTCAAAAATAATTATATAATGTTTTAATATGTGACAAAATATTAAATATGTAAGGACCCCACTAAGGCGAAGCCTGTGTGTGGGTAAAATTATCAAAATAGATTAATTTTTTTTACATAGGTTTATTGAAAAAAATGTTAAGTAACAAAGTGCACTTGTCACCAACAGACTCCGATCCACCGTGGTGAGTAGGTAGGAATAGTCTTGATAATCTTCTCATAAGATTAAAAAGCTATTAACGACATTAAATAAAAACAAACAATCAATAAACATCGAACAATATGTCTATTTTAAAACAATGCAATCTAAATGGTTTCTGTTTTGATGATTTGATTTGAATTTAAATAAAAACTTCCTTTGGATTTTTACAACAGTCCCGAAATGATACAATAAAACTGATGAATACTTATTTCTCAATTCAGTTTTTCTACTTCACATATTCATATTTTATTAAAAGCAAAAGAACCAGACATGACATCTACATTTTAAATAATTTTTGTAATAAATTAAAGGTAAGTGTATTGTTTCCTGTAAATAACTTAAGAATTTACGTCGTTGAGTGGAGCGATTTGCGCATATATCAACCAAACAAAAAAACGCAAATTTGCGGACCCCACGTGTCCTATTTTTGCCGTTGTCGCAAGTAATTATTGACAATTGTTTTGTGTTCATAGAGTGAAAACCCAATTTTTATTTTGATAAATAAATGTTTATGTTATTTTGGTTTCATAACCAAACTTTTTTAATAAAGTTACATTTAAAAAAAATCTAAATACACATTATGCATTTAAATATTAACAGTATTGTCAAACCTTCACTCACACATTTGGCAACATGGTAAATATTTCAATTAGTTATGATGTTAGGTTTTTGGTGACTTTGGAAATGTTTTCTTAGCGAAAATGTTTCAATGTAACATGGAAAAATTATATGTTCATATTACAAGAATTCAAAGTTGAGATACAGTCTCTTTGAATGATATCAAATGTCGTATTCTTGTATGGATTGTCAAGTAGATGTTGATTATTATATTATTACAAAAAAAACCCTTCCTGCGTCATAAAATGCCGAAGGTTTAACCTCTCACTCTCTGTATTATCAATAACTGTCCAGTTTTAACGTCTTTCCCCAAATATTGGCTGATCAGATTCTATCTTTGCTTTATAACTTTAGTCAAGGGAATTATCAAGTAGGTTAGTTTTGCCCGTACGCTCGATAATAAGTTTTTAGATATAATTAATTTTCAAGGATTAGTTTTTTCTTATAAAACTAATTGTGTATTATTTTATGAAAATAAAGATACATAAGATTCTGTTAAAATTCCCTCTATTTATTTTATCATATTTTTACTACTTGTATTATTTTTGAAGTAAATATATGCATTTGGTATGTATTCATTTTATTCTAAATTTTAATTAATGACAAAATATTTTTGCTAAATAAGTTAAAAGATGTAGAATTGATATATTCAAGACACAAACAATATTATACTATTTAGTTTGTATTTTCTTAAAAAGTTATTAGCAACAAAATGTGACAAGATTTTCAACGAATATTATTGAAATATGGATACAAATTGAAGTTATAACAAAACTTATTATCTGAGGCATGTTTTTTCCAAAGGCAACTTTATTTTCCTCTGCTCGAACAATAGGCATGATGACTAATTTTGAGAAACTATCTCACGATGTTTTTACGCATTCTCTAAGCATTCACTGTTTCCAAATATATAAACATTTCTACATAAAATAAAGGTTTAGTAGCAAAAATCGCCATTACAAATTCAAAAGAAAAATAATACATACATACATACATACCATCACGCCATGTCCCTTACGGGGTAGGCAGAGAGAACCGAACGCCATATCTTTCTATCCTGGCACACATTCATCGCCTCGTCAACATTGTCACCATGTTGTCAACATGTTGTTGACGAAGAAAAATAATACATATTTAAAAATAGCATGTTAAAAATAAGCAGCATATTTCATATAGCTTGTTATGCAAAAATAGCTATTTCGAACAACACTAGAATTGACAGGACCATTTCGTGACGTCATGCACTCTGATTGGTGTTTCTCATAAAATGGTGGACTAACATATTTTGTATTCTTATATTAATAATATTAATATTATTCGCTCTTCTAAAATGCAAATAAATACATATATTTTTTCAAATCTTTTTAACCTATTTTATTTTATAAAATCATATTTTTTTCATACTGTCATATAGCGCCTATTCTGCTACTTAAATCACTCATGTAACATGAATCTTTTTTGACTCCAGTTTAATAAAGGTGTTTTATTTCACTATTCTGAATTTCACGTAGAGTTGTTTTTTTATAACAATTGAAAATTTACAAATTTTAAAGATGTTGTTTTCATTTTTTTTTAGATGAAAAAAATATATAGGGTGTGATACACGGGAGATGCTTTGGCTATTTATTTATCAATGGGCATTTTATGTAGAAATAAAAGGTAGAATTTATTATTAAACATTAACCAAACGTAAAAAGAACATTGCAATATTTACTGCGTAATGTCTTTTGTATGTTTAGTTAGTTGAGATATTTAACATTGCCTTTGTACTAAGCACGCAAGACTGAATTAAACTTGCATTTTTGTTGGCAAAATTTGTAGATTCTCTTGATGTGCCGATGATGGGGGTAAAATAGTCAAAATTGGACACTAATCTACAATACTATTTATCTCTCACCTTTTTTTATTGTGTTCTGTTTTTATGAAAATGTTTAAAAATGAATAAATAATCTAAAATGAATACATAATCTAAAAAAAGAAATTACAATTGTTTATAAATCAGATTTAAATGATAATTAAGTGAGCGGAATAATCTGAATTTAGAATTGAAATTGCTAGTAGTTAGAAATAACTCATTACTGTCAGATTTGATGACATTGTATGGGCGGTTTTGTTAAATTTTACCAAAGCAATGTTTGGTGTAGTATCATACCTCATGGTTTGGTGGAATTTGACTAACTAAATTATTTTTCTCAAAAGAGCCATCGTCTGCCAGATTTACGTCATACTATAAATGCTGATTTTTTTTTAAAAGGATACAACGACAGCAGATAACGATTGTATAATATGAACCCTGAGTAGTGGCTTATAAAATGTTGGGATTTCCGATGAGAGTATGCAAACCATTCACACAAGTGAAAACATTTATCTTACTATATAACACAATTGTTAGAAGTCAATTGGAGCATGCGTCAGTCATCTGGAATCCACAATATAATATTTATATTAACAATATAGAACAAATACAAGACGTATTATTGAGACACATGAAGTACAAATTTGGTAATAACTACAAACATGAATTGGAGACTACAGACAAGACGAAGGACCTCAGACTTAATGTACCTTTATAAGAAACTCCAATATTGACTATACAGACCTTCTGGAAATTATTTACTTCAACATACTAAACAGACGAACAAGGCATACCTCAACATTCTTTTTAGACAATGACTAACCTAACCTAACCCCGCTCAGGATTTGTCATTTTTTTAATTTTATTTTCATAAAAGTTTTACATCATAATAATTGGCATCTCACTAGCTTACAGGCTATCAGTGAGTTAATATGATATATGGATTATATTATTGTATTATTATATATTTTATATTATTGTATATTGTACTGATGCCTTACCACATACAATTATTTGGAAAGAATCAGGTCCGTGGACATATTCTGTATGTCCAGGTCCCTTTTCAGGAGCCACATTAGACAGGAATAATTAATTGTAACCAGCAGTGAGTACATGTATCATGAAATCAAAGGTGGGCTGATTAAGTTACAATTACTTATTTATTATATTATTAAAACAATATTGTACATTGCCCATTTTTTTACATAAATAAAAAAAATTATGGTTCAAACAGCTGGATCTTACAGACGGTGGCCAAATTAATACAATCAAAGGAAAAAAATGCAAAAATAATTGTATTTTTAGCTGTTATCCAGCAAAATCGAATCACATCAGTATATTTTTAATTGTGGCAACTCCCTTCATTATTGTTATCGTACTTGCAACACTTTTTAAGCATCAACATGAAGTTTGTCACATACAAGATACGATAATGTCAGTTTAGTCACGGTGTTTTCACTTCATAGTAAAAATTTGGACATTTTATGGGTTCCATATCAGATAAAAGGAGCGGTAGCGTCGATTTTTTTTTTTCAAAAAACATGAATCTACCATCTAAATACACTATCAGCCTTACTTACTATTTTCAACAAACCTCAGGTTCAGCCTAAGATATCGTAAATACATACTATTTGGTTTACGTCAAAGTGTACTTACTAAATTTTAAACGAGGCGGTTTAAGTAACTCTAGGGTAATACAAATATGGACGTGGCATCGTTGTAATTTATCTTGTTATGTTGGTACCATCGTTGCATTGTTGCATTATTATCGACACTTCGCGCTTCGCGCGCCAGTTTGTCCGTCCATTCTTGTCATTTTATATTGCGTTTTATTTGCATGCTGTCTATTTACAAACAAAATAAGGCAATAATTTAATCGTTACACCTTTGGAAATTGGCAGGAAGACGAAAAGGTATGTTATGTATATTAAAATAATTGGTGATTTATCATTTGATATATTTTCGCGTATTTTCAAAAACATTTGTATGCTTTTTTATAATTGCGTAGTTTACGATGTGTTCAATATTGTAGGTACTGTTCAGTTTTTTTAGATTGTTGCTACATGTAACATGTTGATTTACTATTTGTTTCTTTTGTATTATTTCAAGGATCTCGTTTGCTGTGTATCAAGTGAAAAATCATAAACAAATCATGAAAATAAATCGTCAGATACCAACTAGAAAGTACGACGTATCCCAATCGTAAGTAATCGATGATAATATAAAATGTTGTGAAGCCCATATATAATCTAAGTGTGAAGCATTGTTTCAAGTTAGATAAAGATTTTGTATCAAATTATCAACAATCTTAGCGAGTTTTCGATTTCCCATCTTTGTCAACAGTGATGTAAATTGCAAGGAAAGTTACTTTTATACTATAACTAGTGTTGGGATATTCTATACATTCTTTTATTATAAAAATAATGGTCAAGTACTTTTGATAGTAATACATTTTTAATGAATAAATATATTATTAAATATTTTCATACATGATAATTTCAAATTATCTTCACATACTTCCAAAGGTAGAGGTGTATGGCACTCAGTTCTCACTGCCTACCCGTTTTTACAGCCTTATCAATGCCAAATGTTTCAAAACTCACAAATGTATTAAAAATATATATATTTTAACTTATTTTTTCCCAATTACGATCGTCAATACTAAATCATTGTTCATTTTCACAAATAATTATAAAAGTCAAATTTCTTTCTTTTGTATTTTGGTTAATTCGGACAGACATTTCTATCGCTGTAGTATATAAATTCTTTGTTTTATATTTACTTTGTGAAAAAAAATTTCAGATTCAACACATTAAACAATGGACCAGTCCCAAGTAAAAACTTTATGGAAGACAAAAAAAAAAACTTTATAGGTGATGTACACAGACCCCATCGCATGATTCATTGTCAGACATGTCAATGATACCTCAAGAGAGTTTGAGAGTGATACAAACATATTTGACATAGGTGGAATTTAATTAGTAGAATGGTATGTACCAACCACATTTTTTCAATTTTATTACATACTTTTTATTTATTTTTGAAGTAAAACATGCTGTCATGCTTGCAATACACATAGATAGTGAATGAATAAACTTCATATAGTCAATATGAAAGTGTTCGAAAAATTTAAAACACAACAATAGGTTTTGTCATTTATATGAAAGTTTTATTGAAAAAAAAATCATTTTTAATACACAAATATGTACATGAAACTGTATGCATTGCATTGTTATTTATGTTGCTTCTCAGTAAACTAACAGTTAAAATATTATTTTAACACACACTCAATAATAATATACTGTTTGGAAACATGAAGTTAACCATCTCATAAACCCAGGAAAAAACTGTACTCGCTGGGAATTGAACCAAGAACCTTATAAATAATATAATTTTGATTAAATTGTTTTATTATACATTACAGAGTGAAAATATTGTGATAGCAGAAGACCAACCAACAATCTATCAATTGAACTGAGGTAATTTTTCATATACTTACTAACCAATACTTAGTCAAATAGAATTTGACATTTAACGCAGATATCATTACATAGAGCAATCCAGAACCATGAAGTATAATGAATCTCATTAGCTAGGACTTGTCTGCATTCTTCCAACATAACAGTTCTGACTAGTATAGAGGATATGAAGTGATATTTGTGAACAGCTTTGATTTATAAAAGGGCTGCAAATACACTGAATAATTTGAACGAGGAAAAAACCAAGTATAATAACTATCCATTTTATTGTCAGAATAATGGATCATAAATATAGTTTTCATGAGATTCATAGATGGCGTTATTAATGACCCAAAAATGATCAAATATAATTAATCTTCATCATAATAAATCAAATACAAATTCAGTGTTTTATTACATTTTTTTTATTACTTAATAATTTATAAAAAAACAATAAACCAAATTGCTATTTGAACAAACATACAAACCAATTACAAAGACACTTCATTACAATTAAGATAAATTACTTTTCACAAAATGTGTTTATACTGCTAATTTAAATCAATTTTTCTTTACAGTATGTACATGCAGATGTGTGATAAGAAACGAGACCCAAATTTTGACTATGGTAATTTTTATAACAAACATAATTTAGTTAGACAAATATATTTTTATAATATTTTTGTACTTAGTAGCTAAGATGACCAAGAACTATATTACATTCAAGAACGATCCCAAAGAATATTCTAGTTATTAGGAAAATACCTTACTTCACATCTTAGATAACAGAGTACCTATTAACTACTAAAGGAAGTCATCAATGATGACTAAATTGTTCAGTTTCATAAATATTATAATCAAAGTCATTTTTGTTATTTTAATAACACATTTCAATAAAAGTGATGGTCTCGTATCTTATGAAATATATTACCAAGATAGCCATTATTTTTGAATATTATTAAAACTTTTATGAAATGTCTTGTCTTGTATATGTCAAGTAGAATACCATAATTTTTTGATAACAATAACAAAGTATTATGTAATGCATATATTTTTTTACAGTTCAGGAAGAGGAGCGTATTCAAAAAAATAGCACCAAGAGGAACACCCTTGGAGGAGTAGGAACACCCAACTTTTTTGGAATTGAATTTACTGTTGTAGGGTCGATGACAGAGCGGTTAGCGCGCTGGGCTAATAATCTAGTGGTCGCAAGTTCGGATCCTGCCTCGACCGATTTTGTTCACCTATAGCACAAGCGTTTATGCTTAATTAAGGAAATGTAAGAAGATGTTTATGTACTTGTTAAACGAGAACATATTACAAAATAACAAACATATACACAAAAAAAAATATTTTAAAAATCTGTATTCAGGAAAATTTAATTTTAAATAAAAGGAATATTTTTTAATTTGTAAATATCAATGGACTGTCCTGGCTTTGGTTTTGCTCCATTTATTCTGACTTAATGCATATTTATTTTTACATTCTTTAGATATATTTATGACTATTGTTTTATCTTTCATTATTTATTATTGTCTATTGTTCATATATACATCTTTTTGAGTCCATTGTTTTTATCCAATTTTGTTTTATATTTTTAGTATTGTTTTTTATATTTTAATGTTATACGTATCTAATAAAGATTTATTTTATTTTAAAGAATTATCAAAACTGTCCAATGTGATCATTGTTTTGTTATGTGTCATGTATGATTGCACCTGTGTTATTGTGTGCAACTGTACTGAAATAATTGTCATCCCACACAGTTTATATTGAAATTATTGAATGTCATCTGAAATTTGTAATTTTTATGCATTTATTTTTGAAATATTATATAGATGATAGAATGGTATGGACTAGTTGTAATAAGGGCAATATATCTATTAGAAAGAAAAAAAAGCCCTTAATGATATATATTTTGTCATACTTTCAATGATGTGTTAAGTATATATCTTTTTGAGTCCATTGTTTTTATCCAATTTTGTTTTATTTTTTTAGTATTCTTTTTATATTTTAATGTTATACGTATCTAATAAAGATTTATCCAATGGAATTATCATGTGATCTTTGTTTCGTTATGTTTCATGTATGATTGCACCTGTGTTATCGTGTGCAAATGTACTGAAATCATTGTCATCACACACAGTTTATATTGAAATTATTCAACGTCACCTAAAATTTGTAATTTTTATGCATCTAATAAAAAAATATTGTCAAATATGAATTTTGTTTTATTTTATTTTTTAAATATTATATAGATGATAGAATGGTATGGACTAGTTGTAATAGGGGCAATATATCTATTAGAAAGAAAAAAAAAAACCTTAATGAAACAAAAGGAATGTAAGATGACAGAAAAAATATAAAAGGTCAACAGAATGAATCAAGGTATTTAATTACAGGGACAAAACCATTATCACGGTAAATATGTATAATTTAATAAAATTTATGAATGGCTAGTGCTGGATTGGTAATCCAGTGGATGAGGTTTCGAATTCTGTCTCGACTGATTTCGTTCACATTTTAGTGCTTTTTTTTTAATAAAAAGTGAATGTCCTTGTTAAACAAGTACATATACATCTTCCTACATTCCCTAAAATAAGCAAATAAATGCTTGTGCTATAGGTGAACGAAATCAGGAGTTTTTACATGGACATGTTTATTTATACATATTCAATAAAAGAAAGAAAGTAATGAACCTAACATTACCTAAATCATTGTGCACATATGAGATTTGTTGTATGCTTCTTCTATTGGATTGGATGAATTACGTAGAATAAAGAGGTAAGGCTTGCTTGCTTTTAACATCTAAATCAGATTTAATCAATAGAAAGATTCAACTTATTAGCAGTCTCTTCTATTCTAAAGCCTTTGTATTCCAGTTTCTGATTTGTAGAATGGATATATCAATGCAGTTTGGGCCTTCCTGGTCTTATTTGTCCTTGTGGTCTGGAGAGTGTGAAGCATTTTACTGGAATGTCGTCGTCCATTCTAATTAGGTATGTGATCAGCCCACCTTCGAGGATTTCATCATACCTAGCTCTCCATATAACTCTTTGTTGTATCGACGACAACAATCATCAGTATATATGTATCACAGTACCGTATTCTGTTCTTAGGATCCATCTTTTAAATTTTACAATGGATCTCTATGGAGCCTTCTCTGATTTAAGAAACATACTTCAAGACTGGTGTTATCGGAGTTTATTTTTAAATCATGCCCGATAGCAAAAAAGGGTCAATGCGATTTTTATATATTTTACGCATTCGTGGTAAATTTATTTCACTCACTATAATTATTGTATCAATATAATTTGTAATTTGTTCTAAAAAATCCATAATATTATATCAATTTAAAATGAAAAATACAAAATACGATGCATAGAAATAGCTACCAAATACGTTAAACCGATGTAAAACCTGGGGTCTAGATAGTTTAGGGTGACAGCTGAAATTCTCGCGACTTAAACCAGGTTTAACGACAATTCGAGGAAAGTAAGTACACTTTTTTGATAAATCTTGCCAAATTTGGTTCAACGTACGTAGAACGTCTGAACAAAAAATAGTAAGTAAGGCCGAACATCTTTATCAATAAGCTTAAGAAAAAATATATAAATACTTAAATAATACTTGTAGTGAATTTAAATACACTTTTATATTATATCTTACTCCAGACTCAAACCAGCATTCTCTCCATTTCGTCTGTAGAATAGTGTAGAAATCTGCAAGATACCGTTACAGATTTCTACTTGTGCGTAAGGCCAAGTTTGCTAGAGGTTAAAAATCTCACTGGAATATTGTGGAACGTATTTTCACAAATAAGATGATATTTACGCTGGGAAGAAGAAACTAGAGGCTTGTGTAGTGGATCCAGTGAAAGTAAAAGCTGCAATTTGTTACCAAAAACGTCTAAAAAAAATAACTTGTTTACTTATATTAATTTATCATTTTCTATTGTTTCAGGTGGTGCTCGTGGTTCATCTTGTCTGGATTTGACTTTGGATTGCAGAAGAATTACCATATATACATTACATAATAGTTTTCTTATTAATAATATACCTCCTGTATGCATTTTTGTATTATTATAATGTTGCTTTTTAATTTTTGTATGTATAGTTGATAATGATTACATTTACCATTGAACGGGGGCTTATTTTTTTAGTAATATTTATCGAGGCCCCTTGTATAAAATCTATGTAGTCTTACTTATTTATTTTGAAGAGAGCACTTTTTGTGCGGGAGAGTGGAGGGAAATCACCCTCGTTCAATGTTGAAATGGATACTTTATAGTTTTATTAATAATATACCTACTGTATGCATTTTTGTATTGTTATAATGTTGCTTTTTAATTTTTGTATGTATAGTTGATAATGTATTTGAAAAGACTGAAAATATAACTGCATGTATGATAAAAGTAGAGAACGAATGGCTAGAACAAGTTGAGGAATATTTATATTTGGGGAGTATGTTTGAACGGAATGGAAGACCTGATAAAGATATTGAAAGAAGAGTTATGGCAGGGAATAGAATAAACGGAGCACTTAGAGCAGTAATGTCCGATCCAAGCTTCTCAAAGGAAGCCAAAATTGCAGTACACAATGCATTTGTGGTGCCTACTTTGACGTATGCTAGTGAAACATGGACCTGGCAAAAGACACATGAAAGTAGAATAAATGCTGTAGAAATGAGATCACTAAGAAGAGTATGTAATAGAACGATATATGATAGAATAAAAAATGAGGACATAAGGAGAGAATGCAAGATAAAGAAGGATATTATATGTAAAATGAAAGTGAATGCTTTGAGGTGGTTTGGACTCATAGAAAGAATGAACGATGAACGACTGACCAAAAAAATATAGATGGGTGCAAGAGATGGAGTGAATAGCAGAGGTCGCCCCAGAAAGGGATGGCATGAACATGTGAATGATATTTTGAAAGAAGGAAACATAAAAAGTTTGAACAATCGACGAGCATGTATGATACGATGCATGGATGTAAAGGAAGCCAGAGATGTGTGCAAAAATAGAGAAGTATGGCGCTCGATTCATGGCGTGATGGTATGTATGTATGTATAGTTGATAATGATTACATTTACCATTGAACGAGGGCTTATTTTTTTAGTAATATTTATCGAGGCCCCTTGTATAAAATCTATGTAGTCTTACTTATTTATTTATTTTGAAGAGAGAACTTTTAGTGCGGGAGAGTTGAGGGAAATCACCCTAGTTCAATGTTGAAATGGATACTTTATAGTTTTATTAATAATATACCTACTGTATGCATTTTTGTATTGTTATAATGTTGCTTTTTAATTTTTGTGTGTATAGTTGATAATGATTTCATTTACCATTGAACGAGAGCTTATTTTTTTAGTAATATTTATCGAGGCCCCTTGTATAAAATCTATGTAGTCTTACTTATTTATTTATTTTGAAGAGAGTACTTTTTGTGCGGGAGAGTGGAGGGAAATCACCCTCGTTCAATGTTGAAATGGATACTGTATAGTTTTATTAATAATATACCTACTGTATTTTTTTTTATTTCTTATAATAATTAATCTCAAACTTTACTTTATAATCTATTGTAATCTTATTTTAACTATTTGAAAGTAACTTTTAACCTCTGTGCACCTTATATATTGTGAATCCTCTATGTATCAATAATTTTTCTAACCGATTTTATAAAAGTGACACCCCCAGAACAGGTTTAGCCTAGTAGGGCGTTACATAATTAACCTAAATAAGGACAAAATGTTTTGTGTATTAACAACAATAAATAAATAAATACTAATCATAAAAATACTATTTTTGTAAAAGTACTTATTGGTAATGAAATTAATTTAGTCACAATATATTTAATATTTTTTTGTTTTATATCCAGACATAATTTCAATTTGTATTAAAAAAAATAAAATTTATTAAAAATAAATAATTTCAACAATACCTATATCTTTCTTTCCAATGCCCTCACAAAATAAAAAATATCATAAAATTATCAATATTTTGGTAGGTGCATATTACATTGATTTAGAAAAAACTTTCTACCTCAATTTACAGATGGTGTTAAAACTTTGTCTTCATAGTGAGTATGTGAATTTCCTTTCTATTACAGTATATATATCTTTATTCTATGAGTTTAGTATTGGTCTTCACAGAGTGTGCGGGTGTTAATGGAATATTTTGCCCATTGATTTTGTGTTTATTTGAGACAGTGTTTGAGTGTTTCTTAAATTTTTTTTTAAATAACAGGTAAACCTAATATTTATTACTAAATATTTATCACAATTATACTACTTATCAAATTATTACGATTTTGATAAATTATTTTCTAAATGTATGCTGAATTTCAGAATTTTTTGGTTTATTTTAGAAATGGGAAGGTCTTGTGACCTCACTCCAAGAAAAAAATCTAAAATTGCAACCCTTCTTGGTCACTGTGAATACAGTCAACGAGAAATTGCCACACTTACCAATGTTTCTCAATATTCTGTGCACAAAATAAGTAGGCAAATAAAAGGAAATGTACCCCTTGAATCATCTCGAATAGGAAAATGTGGACGAAAGCGCATTACTACTCCGCGAACAGAAAGAAAAATCAGAAATGTTGCTCTAGAAAATAGACAGAAGCCTCGAAAAGTAATAAAATCTATTTTGCAGACCACAGGAGTCAATATATCTGATCGTACATTGAGACGAAGATTGGTGGAAATGGACCTCAAATGTTATCGCCCAGTGAAAAAGCCAAAACTAACACCTGAAATGCGTAAAAAGCGACTAGAATGGGCACTAAAACACCAAAATTGGAACGAAGACGATTGGAGCAAGGTATTAGAATGTAAAATAAGTTTTTATGAAACTTTCTGTATTAAATAAAATTGACTAGTGAAAACTTCTCGTGTTCTTTCAGGTTTGTTTTTCTGATGAATCCTCAATCCAAATACTGCAGGACAAAACTCAATATGTGAGAAGAAGGCCAGGTGAAAAATATAATGAGGAATGTGTGGTCCAAAGAGTGAAGCACCCTCAGTCAATAATGATCTGGTCAGTGATTAGTGGGATGGGTATGGGAAGGCTGTATATTGTGAATGGCACAATGCGCCAGGACCAGTATATAGAAGTTTTAAAAGGGAGACTAAAGCCTCAAGTGGCCGAATGGTTTCCAAATGGAAAATATGTATTTATGCATGATTCTGCACCCTGCCACAAAGCGAAAACCGTTACTAAATTTCTAGAAGGAGAAAAAATAAAGGTATTAGATTGGCCAAGAAATTCACCGGATCTAAATCCAATTGAAAACGTTTGGGAGGCTCTGAAAAGGGCAATTGTAAAAAAAGGTGTCATCACCAACAAAAGACAACTAATAGAAAACATAATTGAGGCATGGCACAACACACCAGAATTAAAAAATATCTCAATTAAATGTATCTCCAGCATGCCCAGAAGAATATCAGCAGTAATTAAAGCTAAGGGAGGATTTACTAAATATTGATCATTTTACCATAAAACGTATTTTATTATCAATAAACTATTATATATTCATAGTAAATGCATTTTATTTTATAAAAATATATTAAATCTCCCATAATATTCTAGAAAGATCGAAATAAAATAAAAAAATAATAATTTTCAATGATTCGAAGTCTAAAAACTGCTATAAATTCATTTGATTGTATTAATTTGGCCACCGTCTGTATATTATTATCTTTGAATTTATTTTCTATAATAGATAGTTTAAATATTAAAATAATTTATTTCACAGTTAAAATATTAAATCAAATCAAATGTGTGTATGATATTACATCTTTAAATTACAAATATACTAAATCATTTTTGATTTATAAACAATTGAATTTCTTGTTGATGTTATCTAAGAAAATTGACGTTTAAAAAAAATACTTACATTTTGTAACTTATGTTCAAAATTTGATAAAAAATAAATACATTAATTTTTATCTGATTTTTTTTATTTATCATCTCACTTCACATTTTTAATATATCATTTTTTATTTTCTTTTGTGAACCTTTGAGATTGTTGACTGTACATGTATCATACAGCATTTAGATTGTTGACTGTACATGTATCATACAGCATTTAGATTGTTGACTGTACATGTATCATACAGCATTTAGATTGTTGACTGTACATGTATCATACAGCATTTAGATTGTTGACTGTACATGTATCATACAGCATTTAGATTGTTGACTGTACATGTATCATACCGCATTTAGATTGTTGACTGTACATGTATCATACAGCATTTAGAATTTCTTACAAAATATCTTTACTTCTCTGATGTACTGCATTATGTGCATATGAGCATTATATAGATGGGTCGGTGGCAGAGCGGTTAGCGCGCTGGGCTAGTAATCCAGTGGTCGCGAGTTCGAATCCTGCCTCGACCGATTTCGTTCACTTATAGCACAAGCATTTATTTGCTTATTTTAGGGAACGTAGGAAGATGTATATGTACTTGTTTAACAAGGACATATTCATTTAAAAAAAATATATATATAATATTTGTAACAATTATATGAGAATCACTTCAAAGGGTATAAAAATTAGTTATTGGATTCCAAAGACAAAGTCCATGGGAAGAATGAATGAGGAATATCTGACGTAGAAAATATATATTGCGGACAGGAATGGAATGAGAGGTCGGGGCCGCCCAAGGAAGGTCCATGTGAACGATATTTTGAAAGACGGAAATGCTAGAAGCATGAACAGCAGACGAACATGTATAAGACAATGTATGAATGTTGACGAGGTGATGAATGTATGTCAAGATAGAAATAAGTGGCGTTAGGTTCTCTTTGCCTACCCCATGAAGGACATGGCATGAAGGTATGTATGTAAAGACTATAGAATAGTGCCTGTGGTAGACAGACAACACATGGTATTTTTTACTCCTCACTACTCAAAGGGAAATAGTGGAGAGTTATGAATTCGCAATTTTTAAGGTTTTTTTTATTGCAGGTTATCTACTAGTATCATGCTGAGTTTGTATTCTGGAAATTTCATAACAATGTATATGTGTGTGTATGCAGTGTACTATATATGGCATTTTTATTCTACTTTATAGATTACTAGCTGAGAAGCATTGCTACGCTCAGCTTCTAAGCTACGGCTTTCAGCCAACTTTTTACGTCACAATGTCTGGTGGACTCCACAAGGTGCGGGCTTCCAGTCCATTACCAGTGCACTTGTTTTTGGGGCTGATCCGCATGGACACGTGGCCCCAGTGACCCGCCTCGCCTCTATGTCCATGATGACTTGGCCCCGTCAACCTGAGCACCCGCGAGGAAGGACGAACGTCTGCCCTCAACCGTGAGCGCCGTGGGAAGACAAATTACTCTGGATGCTGCAATTTATCGACCTGCATATTCGCTTTGTATTTCATCGGCATATTATGATAATCAACAGCACTCTAATCTCCATGATCAAAATGTAGTTATTTAGTTGGTTATGGACATAATATAATACCTAATTATATTTTAGTTTTAATTTAAACTTAAAACATTAAATTTGTAGGCCAGTCTACTTATGTTTTGAAAATCAGTGTAATGTTATTTTTTATTCTTCAATATTTAGTTAAGATAAATAATTTACATTTATTCAATTATTTTTAAATAAGTATTTTGTTTATTTATGTTAGTCAAATTAATTCAAACTTTGGGTTGCCCATATAGAACGAATGTGTTTTTAAAGTTGTAACGTGCACAGCAAAAAATATTTTATAATCAATAGTTGTTGATAATAATATTTCATTTTGATGACCATTTATTATTTCGATAAGTATATTTCGATATATAGGGGTCTATCCAACTTTGAAGTAAAAAACACCATAGAGGCTTTGCAGCATATATGTTCTATATATATGGATTTACTCAGGATTTGGAGTAGAAAATTTAGTGTGTCTGTGTGTCCGTGTGTCTGTGTGTGTGTCTGTGTCCCCCCCTTATAACTTTTGATCTGCTCAATTCACAGAGCCTAAAATTTCTGAATATATAGATAGTTATAGGCCTACAAAACTTTCATACTCAGAATTTTGATATTTGTTTCAGTGAGGGGCTATCAACTTTTCAATTTTTTCTTTGTTTTTCCATATATCTCAAAAACCATAAAACAAAGAGTATATAATACCTTACGGATACCATAAAAGCTAGAATGCTGAAAATTGGTATAAATAAAGACAAATAAAAAATCTCAAATTTGTTTTTAAAAAAAAATTATTAAACATTTTTTTTTAAGAAAATCATTTTTTTATGATAAAATTGGGTCTATATTTTCATTTTTTTTTGAAAACATTGAAACACCCTGACTATTAATAGATAATTTAATTTTCTACAAAAAATATACATACATTATAGTGGTACATCTCAAACTTTTTTTAACTTCTGAATTTAGTGATGACATTGTTTCATACTATTTGTATGGCAGTATACACTATACAAAATATACAGGGACTCTCAATAGTTAGATACTATCTCAAAACATATTTATTTATTTATTTATTCATCTTTCTGTACATAATATAAATAAATATATTGTACATTGGCGGGCTTGTTGCCATTAAACAATTTCTTCCAACCAACCAGACATACATACCATCAAGCTGTTTTCATATGCTGGGTAGAAAAAAGAACTGACCTCCGTGCTATCCTATCCTGACATACATACCTACATGTTTTGTATAGAAAACAAATTATCTTGAAATATTCAATAATTTGGATTTATGGGTACCTATATACTTAGAAGTGTATTCTTAAACTTTACATACTATCGCCATATTTTTTTGGACAGTTGGATCTCATGTGTTACATGCTACTTGCATGAATCGAATTATCAGAATATATGGGTTGATGGCAGAGCGGTTAGCGCGCTGGGATAGTAATCCAGTGGTTGCGAGTTCAAATCCTGCCTCGACCGAATCGTTCACCTATAGCACAAGCATTTATGCTTAATTTAGGGAATGTAGGAAGATGTATATGTACTTGTTTAACAAGGACATAAGTATTCATTTTTTTATAAAAAAAAAAAGAGAAAATTAAATTCTAATAATAATTTAGTTAAAAGAAATATAGGTTTATTGCAATCATAATTTTATTAATTTCGCGGAATATTATATTTCATGTTTTTTTGCTATTAATTTGATAACGCATATATTCCCAAAGCATGTTATTAATTTGATAACGCATATATTCCCAAAGCATGTTATTAATTTGATAACGCATATATTCCCAAAGCATGTTATTAATTTGATAACGCATATATTCCCAAAGCATGTTATTAATTTGATAACGCATATATTCCCAAAGCATGTTATTGCATATTTTGATTTGACATGACATGACATAATATATCTCTAGGCATATACATATTATTTACACACACGAGTTGACGAATGCCATATAATATACCCAGTGTTGAATTGGGTGTTCAATGAGATAAGAAATATATTTTTTAAGGCGTTTTTATATATTATCTTATTCTAATTCGCTCTACCGGTTTTGGAGCCATCTGCTTCTTCATCAGGCTAATTAGGCTAACAAGGGGCAGGAATTTCGCTCCGAAACCGGCACCTAGTGAGATTTACAAAAAAGTTATTTAAACAAATTTATATGAAATTAAGTCAATTTTACTATAATCCCCCAGACATTCTGTATTTATTTTAATTTATTTTCATTGTCTTTGATTTTTTCGTCAACTTCCAATTTTTTTTTTAGTTGAATAAAGATACTAACTAGTAGAAGACATTATTTTTCTTATAAGTATTAGTACTAGAATAGAGTGAAGCTTACTAGGTATAAAATAGTACTCACTATATTCAAAATGTATAATGGGATTTGATGATACCAAAAATATTTTTTTCTACACAATCACATATAAAGTATTTTTGATCTTAAATAATTCCATGGAAATCACCGTAATAAAAATATCTCTAATAATTAATATAAATAATACGAAACTTCCATTTTCGTAAGTTCCTCCCTGTTGATTCCTGAGACATATAGAAGGAGGATGTTGTCTGGTTGCAGTAGTGTACAATTCAGTAGTGGTCCAGAATTAATACACTTTGGTTGTGTGGATTTTAGTTTTAAACATATTCAGGATCGAGGTATGTTTATTATATTATATTTATTTTACATTAACACGTTTCGTATCAAATTTAGTAACTTCTTATAAATAGTCATCGTTTGGTGTGTTTTTATTGAATTGAACCGACAATTGTTTAAATGCACTCCATACATTTTTTAATGGCATCTGCAGCTGCGTCTATTTTTTGTTTATCTTCTTTGTATGCAAAATATATGCAATATCTGCATTTAATTTTATATACCTAGATAAATGTATCAAATAATAATATTTTTATATTTTTTTCTGAAAACTAACAACAGTTTTCATGTCAAAAATAAAAACACTAGCATTTAATTAAAAGTTGTCGTATTTTTTAGGCATGTGATACCAATTAAATCACAAAGTAAAACGGTTTGAAATATAAGTAAAAAAATCTGTGATGCTAGCGGGAACCGAACTATAGAGGATGTCTCCCTAATCAACTGATCCACCAAAGTTGTTTCTGATATAATTATATCGATTATTTTCCAGGATATTTAATAAGAAATACAAGAAATTACCGGCTTAGAATAGTGTTTCCACTCTTTTCTATTATTGTTTTCGAGTGTCCCGTAAGAGCCGGGTAATCGAAAATACAACAGGCAACAATAACATCTCACATAGTTCAGCAATGAGGTTCACCACCCATTCTGAATGTAGTGCCTTTTTAGGTGAGACGAGACTGGTGTGTGGGTATACACAGATATGTTGTGCTCCCTTTTATAAGGCAATGCACACCCGCACACCTTTCACTGGTTACCCCACATTGTGGGATATGCCGTGATGGTATGAATGAATGTAATATAATGTATTTATTAGGAGAACTTTCGTTGTAGTACAAATACTAGATTTTTTTATTTGGGGTAGTTGGATATGATATTTTTATGAAGGCAAAGTCAATTTATTATATAGCTGTGCAAAAAATATCAATCACGCAATGTTTTTGCTCACCCAAATATTAATAATAAACTGCATATTATATTTATTATTCTAGATGTTTCAGTAGTAAAAAGACATATTTTTTGATATCGTTTGTCGTTTGATAGGTCACATAAGGTCAGACCTAATCATAAGACCTCATAATATTCCGCTATCAACTCAAATAAATTGGCTCTTCCTTTTAAAATGATGTTTACGATAATATTATCATTATTTTTTTTCAGTAATGTCCTAATTATTTTATATTACTATATAGGTCGCATGTAACTATTACAAATGATTATTTTTTCCGCGATTATGTGGCAATAATATTTTAGATGTTATACCTAAATAAAAAAAATATTTAAATTAAATAAATATATGTACACCAAAGCTTTGCAGCCATGTACAAGTAGATATGTATGTTATTAATTATAATTATGGATATTGTGTATTACCTTTTTTACTTCATTTCACTCATCCAAATATTAAATGTCAAAGGATTAATTTTGAAAGTTATTCAATATTTAGGTATATTTAAAATAAAATACATATTCGGATAAAAAAAAACATAGGTAGGTAAGTATTCATATAAAAGAGAATTTTTTGTTCTGAATTTCTATAAAATACTGAATATAGTTTTTATGTTTTTTTACATTTTAGGTACCTACCTATGTAGGTACATATAAAATGATCAATAACTAGAATTATTAATCATATTATTCTCAAAAAATTTAAGCAATTCAAAAATTCTTCAATTAGGAAAAAAGGGTCGAAAATTTAATATAAATCAGATAAAAAAATATAAATAATTAAAGTGACGCAAGTATTGTGTTTTTTTTTTCATTTTTAGTAGCTGTGGTAGGTAATGTCTATTTTTTTATAAAAATAAAAATGAATACCTATGTCCTTGTTAAACAAGTCTTCCTACATCTTCTTACATTCCCTAAATAAAGCATAAATGCTTGTTGTCAATCTATTATGTATTTTGCAAGAACAAGAACATCATTTCGATGAGATGTTAAAAGAAATGTCTTCCCAGACTCTGCATCTCATTACAAGGTGTCAAATGTCAAATCATCGCAAGAGGAAATAATATTAAAAACCTAAACATAGCAGTTTGAAATAATTTTTTTTAAATATGTCAAACAGTTTGTTTCTAACAAAAATATCTAAGTATTTTGAAAGCTTCTCTAATGAATGTTCGCCATACAATGTAATAATTCAGCGAAAATTCCCCTAAAGAAATAAAAAAAAACCATTTCAGCATTTTTTAAAATTAGTATTTCATAAATCTGTGAATGACCGAAACGGTTTTTTATTTCAAATCAGTTATTAAAACGCCAAAAATAATCAAATTTTGGGTTTGCATTAATTCAAATCATGTATAAACCCTTGTTTTTTATATCCATTATGATCCGTCGAAGTTAGTTTTGATTTTTTAATAAATAAAATAATAATATTTTAAATAAAATAATAATTGTTGGCCTTCTTAGCTCAGTTGGTAAGGTATCTGATTGCTGATTCAAGGGTCCCGGGTTCGATTCCCGGTGGAGACACAGTTTTTAATTGTGTTTTCAGTCTGCATCTGTAAAACGATAAATATCGTAAGTATCCATAATGTGGCAACTTGTTATTGGATGCGTGTTAAATAATTATTAGATATTTAAAACGCACTACTTAAAATTAATTATATCGGCGTTGTTAATTTCCTCCATTTTTAATACTACAAGTATTTTGTCAAATTAAGATTGTTAATTTTTAAATTCGCATTTTTAAGATACTGTTCTTTACCACATATAAAATGAGACGGATTTTTACTCCTCACTAACCCAAGGGGATATAGTGGGGAATTATGATTTCGCAATTTTAAGGTTATTTTTTTATCGCAGATAATCAACTACATAGTGTGTGTTTGTGTGTGTGTGTGTGTGTGTGTGTGAGGGTGTGTGTGTGTGTGTGTGTGTGTGTGTTTCATCACAATATATCTGTGTGTGTATGCAGTGTACATGTACGGCATGTTTATTCTACTTTATCGATTATAGACTTAAGTACTCATCCGATTATTTTCAAATTTTGCAAATTTGTATATCTAATACTCGCTTAGACCCCATTAGATTTTGAAGGATATCTGATCAGTGCTTAATTCTCATTTTTTTCAACTATCAAATATTTCAAAGTGACCCCAAGCTCAGGAATCTTAAAAATTGATTTTCTTTTTCAAATTGATAAAAAGACACATCACATTCATAAAATGGCATTGAAGAATTATCAAGTTTTCATAATGAAATATTTAAATAAAAAAAATAATTGAACAAACTCATTTCATAAAAATGCTGAAAAATTTCCATACAAAATTTATCTGTTTATAAATTGATTTCAAATATTTCATAATATATTAAAAAGAAGTTAAAATACAACATTTTTATGACTATAAAGTTTCATTCTTCTTCTTCCTAGCCTTCCCTCCACTGCTGGATGTAGGCCTCTTCCATCTGTCTCCATTTTTCTCTATTCTGTGTCGCTTCAATCCATATCTTTCCGGCGACCACAACAATATCTTCGGCCCATCTCTTCTGTGGCCGACCGACACCACTTTTGTTTTCCCATGGTCTTCACTTTAAGACTTTGGGAGTTCATCTTGAATTCAAATTCAAAATTTCATTAGGATCGAATAATTGTATGTCCTTGATATACACCCTTAACGCACGCGATAGTCACCCTTACTACACATAACTACTTCATCAAGTGTATTAGGCAATTTTAATATGTCATGCTTGAGTCACTAGATTTAGCGTTAATTAATATCAAAATTAAATTATATTTACACCATCCACAGCTGACAAAGCAATAGGCATATTATATGTAGGTATGTAATGGTATAGCGATGATAGCACAATGCGAAAATGGAATAAATTTGCAGATGATGGTGTCGTGTTCGTTCTCATAAACATATCATATTTAATAATAAAATCAGATGTTGTCCTTTCATATGAATATTAATAATTGTCTTGACATTTTAGCTCGCGAGTATCTTTATTGATTTATTATATTGTAATTGATACATAAGACCGTCTGTCATCGACTCAAACATATACACAATTATTAAGAATGCCTTCAGACTAAATAGATTCTCAACAATAAATGACTTACTATGACCTATGTACTACTTATAAATTGGACTATTGGCCTATATTGTATCACCTATATAAAAATGATTTACAGTAGTACATTTTGCTTTCAAATAAATCTTAATCGTTTATAAATTACACTGAAATTATTTTATTCACCACTAGTGATGTGCACGAAGTTGTGTTTTTATTTTACATATATGTAATCCATAAAATGCTACCACAAAACAAAAAATCATAAATTGAATAAAATATGATAAATAATTGATATTCTGAATAAACAAATATATCAATTATTTATCATCTTTTTATACTGATTTATACTTTTATAAATCAGTATAAAAAGATATATACATTATTTATATACTTTTATTTATACTTTTTTTTTCTTTTTATACTTTTTTGTAGTTTTTTTATCAATTAAATAAAATAAAACACATCTTTGTGTTTGAAAAATGGTGGGTGACAAAAAATCATTTCAATATTATTATTATACTATAGATTTAGATTTATTTGAATAAAAAACAAGAAATAGAGAAATTCAGAGGAGAAATTATTTCTGGGTAATCACCGGTTTAGTATTTTTTTACAAGAAAGTAGCTACTTATATTGTTTATGCAACTGGTTGTTTATATTTCAATTTACTGCTGGTTTAAAAAAAAAAACCTTTTTAATAATAGAAAAATATAACTACTAATATACAAGTATATATGCACACTTATATGTACTTACATACATATATACTTATCGTTTAATATGTAATTGAATTGTAACTTCTTCTTTATATTATTAATAAATAGATAAATAAATACTGTAATATTAAATATAAAATATGTGTAATATTTGCAATAAAATATAGTATTTACCAGCAGTGCAGTGCCAGGGGTGCCGTGCCGCCTTTATCGATGTTTGTGTGGGAACATTTTCTTAAACAACATCTATTTTTGTACCTATGTATTGTGTACACACATTAGCTTTTATCATTCACAGTTCACAGAGATAATGTATAAACAATAAATCAAAAGAAAAGAAAGATTATGTACCTACCTCTAAAAATGTAATTTAGGTTTATCGTCGAAAGATATAGGTATGCGATATATGTATGTAGGTATGCATTTATAATAACGTGTTGCCAAAATCCGAGTAAAGTAGATGCATGTAGACTGCGTGTATATTATATGTAATTTTATTTATAATTTTACTGAAATTTATAATTTTACTGAAATTTATAATTTTACTGAACATTTATAATTTTACTGAAATCCAAGTAATAGTTACTGCATTTATAACTTTACTAAAATCCAAGAAATAGGTACCTACTGCATTTATACTTTTAATGAAATCCAATTATACTTTTAGTGAAATCCAAGTAATAGCTACTGCATTTATACTTTTACTGAAATCCAAGTAATAGTTACTGCATTTATACTTTTACTGAAATCCAAGTAATAGTTACTGCATTTATACTTTTACTGAAATGCAAGTAAGTAATAGGTATATACTGTATTTATACTTATGCACTGAAATCCATGTTAGGTACTTCGTTTTTATATAGAATGGAAGTTGGTCCAAACCGCAAGAAATATAATAACATCACATTTTATAAATATTATATATAAACTTATAAACATAATGTGCGGTAGACATAAACGTGTGTCATTCGTATAATTTCGTATTAGGTACTCGTTAACTATACTGACATCATTTCTGTCCGCACATGATTATTTGTATATATTATATTATGAAAATAAGTCCTAAAGGAGATGCACAAATGCATGTGGTGTGATGCCGGTTCAGTGCTCAACATACTAATATGAACCTACCTACCTAATAATATTTACACCAACGGTCTATTTATAGACACACCATACAAAATTATTGTCGAATATATGAAAATAGGCGCACACCACAACTATTCTGAATTTCTGCTAAGAATGACCAACTAAGAACCGTTTTTAGACCCCCTTTGCGCAGGTACCGCCCACCGCAATAAACGGTCGACTAATCACAGGTATAAGTCGACATCCCCAATGTAGTTACAGTGTAACAGTGTATTAGCAACATGGAAAATATTACCCCGAGTTCGTCACTTTCGCCAGTTAAGAGATATAAAAATGGAAAGGTATAATATTCAATTTTTTATGTTTATTTTTGTATTTTTTTACTTTCAAATAATATTTTTATAGCATTAAAAATAAATCGAGTTCTTTTCTTTGTTTGTTGTCATTATTTTCTTTCACATATGACGTTCAAAAGAAATCAAATTATTATCCTTATTTATGTCATTATTTGTTTTTAAATACCTAATATTTATATTAATTAGAAAGAAATCAAGTAATTGTCTTAATTGTTTAAAAATAAAAACACTTCACAAAATTGACTTGGGTTATTTTTACCCCATTTATTTACACCGTTGCTTGAAGGTTGAAAAGAAATTGTTGTAAAGCGGGGATAAGTACGCCTAATGGGCGGAGACATGCGCACATGCCTGGTCATTCTGAAGAGAAATAGAGAATAGTCTAGCCTCCGTATCACTGGAATATACCTACCAATAGGGAAATAAATATTCTTACTTGTACATACATACTACAGGGTGGCTCAAAAGAAAGTTTATATTCAGACTCAGTGATGGCTACCAATTCGTGATGGATATTTTCTTTCAAATGCGCGGTTTCAGGGAAGTCGGTTTACTAGCGTTAACTTTAGATTTAAGATAACCTCATAGGAAAAAGTCCATAGGGCTTCAATCAGGACTGCGTGGAGGCCAATTTATGTCACCTCTCCTGAAGATCAATTTGCCTGGGAAAATTTCACGAACTCGTGGCAGAGATGTATTGGACGTGAGTGACGTTGCTCCGTCCTGCTGGAACCATGTTCTTTGGTTATAGCCAGGAAAGTTTTGCAGTTCAGCCCCCCTAGACAATATGCCATTAAAGCTAAGCGTTATATCGCTAAGCGTTATATCGCTAAGCGATAGTAAATGTATGAAATTGGTGGCTGTCACGTGACATCACAGCCACCAATTCCATACATTTACTATCGCTTAGCGATATAACGCTTAGCTTAAATGGCATGTTGTCTAGGGGGGCAGGCACCAAGAAGTCGTCTAACATCTCCACATAACGCTCTGAATACAAATATAAACTTATTTTGAGACACCGTATGTTCATTGAGAGAAAAAATGAAATAAAATACATATTCATGTACCAGATTTCCGTTTAAAAAATCTTTATTCTTTTAGTTTTAAAATAAATTTTTATCATTGTGTAGGTACCTATAATAAATATATATAGGTACATCTTTGTTTTGTTTTCACTTTTGATTTTAGCAGTAGAGATGGTGTTTAGATTGTAGAACTCTGTATTATTAAAAATATTTCTCTCACAATTTTTGCTTCTCTGGACTGGTAACACTGGTTAGTTGGAAGAAAATGCTAATTGGCAACAAACTCGCCACTTGTGCAGGGTGCAAGGAAGATTTTTTTTATAATATAATAACCCAATAGGTACGTAAACGCTCGTCATATGAAAATAAATATTACTTTGTAAAAAATCGCGCGCTTTTGTTGATCGACTTTTACCGATACTTATTTGATGTGTAATAAATATTGTGAAAGTTTATTTTTTAACGTACAAATTTTATTTCTTATAGCATTGTTTCTTTTGATGTATGTTATTATATTAGTTTATAAATAAATATTATAAATTATACACATACTTACCATGATTAAATTTAATATTGCGGTCAAAGCGATGAAATAATTATTTTAATTTAAGAGATGAGATTATCAATATTATTAAAAAAAAACATTCATCATCATTTTAAATATGTAAGTTATGTAATTCAAACAAAATATTACAGCAAAATGATTTTCATAGTGAGCGGAGCACTAACTTCATGGAGCGGAGGGTTATTAGTACAGACTTTATTTAGATCACATTTCCAGGAGTTTATGATGTAATGTAGGTACTTACTTACGTTACGAAGAGTGTATGCATTTCGTGTAGATGCTTTAGTACGTATGGGAGGGGGCTATTTGTACAAACCATGTGTTCAGTGGTGTTCAATCGAAAATAGTTTACATTTATTGCCACCGCCGTGGCACAGTTGGCAAGCCGTTCGGTTTCTGTGCGGGCGTCCTGGGTTCGATTCCCAGCAGAGGAGAAATTTAAGAATTTAAATTCATTTCTCACGCAATTATTGCTTCTCTGGGCTGGAAACACTGGTTAGTTGGAAGAAATTGCCATACGACATAAAACTCGCAACTAGCGCAGGGTGCAAGGTAGTGTTCATTATTTCGGGCTCTTTAATACCTTCTCAGGTTTATCACGTGGTGGGATTTTAGGGTAGCACCAGCAATGGTGCCAAGTGCTGTCCTTAAATTGGTGGTCCGACCGTCAGTAAAGGTTACCGGTATAATTTTACTAAATTTTAACTTACGGATTGTTATAAAATGAAATATAGAGCATTTGTGTCAAATTTCGGTTTGTTTGGTCTGAAATCTAACTAACGGACGTTTATAAGACCGGCCCAATGAGTGTATATAAAATGTAATTTTTTTGTATGTTGGTGCCATATGTAGTATTTATGTGTTAGTAAGGTCTGTACTGTCGTCGATTTGGAGGAATTTCCTCACCAGTCTGCATGTGTTTAATATGGCTGCTTTTTGCATGGTGACGTATGTGAATTTAGGTAATTTGATGGTTTCTAAACTGCTGAATAAGTTTAATGGAATAATTCCTGTGGTGGAAATTACTATTGGTACTATTATCGCAGATTGCATGTCCCAGATTCGCTTGATTTCGTCTTGCAAGTCAGTATTTTCTAATTTTTTCGATTGTAGTTGTTTCGATGTTGTGTTAATTAATAAATAATATCCTCATACCTTGTATTCAATAAGCGGACGTATTCCGTCGAAGTTGGGTTAAAAACTCGAGTCCGGGACCTTTAGCTTGGGAGTCAGATATTCAATTTACAGCCCCAAAGCCGACATTATGTAGGGTAGAATATCCAGAAGTCCCTCATTAACCCGATGGAGCGACCTTTTCAAGTCTGTTACAGGATCTTCAATCACTGAAGCTTTTCGATCAGCTCAGGATCTGCATGAAGGTTGACAATTCGACGGGTGATTGAATGAAGCCACCATCATCCTCGGTATTTTTTTATTTAAGGGACAAAAATACAGTCTTATAAAATATACAAAAAATAGCAGACCAATTACGTTTGTCTTCAGATGATAATCATTTGAAATAATCACACAAGTACCTACCTACATTACAAGAAAAATAATTAAAAATATAGTTTTTTTTAAAAGTTGCATATACTATGTATATAAGCATTAGATATTACCCTGTCGGGAGTCAATAATGATATTTATGACAATTTTTAACATCTCAATTGAGACGAAGTTGGAATACCTATCATAAAAGAACTAGGAAATCAAAAAACCAACTTCTCAATAGATGGCGTTACAAAAAAGATTTCTTCGTTAATTTATAGATGGCGATAGTAAAAATGTATTATTTTCAAACGATCTGTATCTCATTATTAAAATATATAGAACTTTCAAAATGCATTGATAAGGGAACCTAATACTTAGAGAAGAGCAGGACGGACGCCTCTAGTCTCGCTCGGCAGTTACTCGTCAAACTGTGGCGAATGTTGTTGTGTGGTTCGGGCACACCGCCGGCGCAGACGTCGGGTCAGACATCCTGTGTTGACAACTAGACGTCAAATCTGACAGGTGATGATTGCGTCGGATGCCCCCGGTGTTAGCCCGCGGAACCTTCGGACGCCAACACGAGGACCGAGGGGTGCGGGGGCAAGCCCTTCCGTTCGGTCGGTTGTGCTAGGGGCTTGCCCCGGCTGCCGATCTTGAGCGGTTGCCCCGCCGTTTGAGGTTGGATTCTCGGGGGCAGTGGTTAAACCCGATGGATGGTGGATATTTTGTGTTTGTCCGATGTTGCGGCTGCGTCCGGTGGTGAACAGGGCCAATGGGCTCTATAGCGTCGCCAGCGTGGAAGTGGATCGCGATCTCCCTAATACAATGATAAGGGTTTATGATTAATTTAGGGAATGTATGAGGATGTAATATGTATGTGTACTTGTTTCAAGGACATATTCATTCTTAAAAAAAAACTCGATAAGAAGGCATAACTGGTGAACGTTGCGCATGCGCATAAAGTGATTACGTAAACCAGTCGATGACAGGTCGTAAGCCATGAAGGTGCCTTGAGTTCCTGATTCTTTTATAATATTACAACTTCGTCTCTATCGAGATGTTTAAAAAATGTCAAAAATATAGTTAACAAAGAATTATTATATGTTTGCCTGTGACGGGATAGAAAGGGAAGGAAAACGGATGGGAGAAAAATCAAATTTGTTACTGCTATGAAATAAGAAAATGAGGCTTCGAAAAAAGATGTTTTATATTATATTGTGAAGAATTTAACGTTGTTCTCTCGTTTTTATACCAACTCAATCTGGAGTATTTAAAATAATTGTTAAAAATTAAAAAATATGCGGAATTTATTAAGTTTTTGGGTAAAATGAAACATTCCAGACATGACAGGATTCTAGTACATATGTGGTCGCAGCGATGATAATCATTTTCTGGATAGTATGATGCAACGAAATCATCACTGCCAATTACCATTATCAACAGCTATACCAACCACACAACACGACACTAACCCAAATAAATATTATTTTTCAACTCCATCTTGTGGATGTCACCGTCAAATTATAATTTTCCTCTTCCTTCGTCTTTTTATAGATTCAAACTTTTCTAAATATTTTCATGTTTCTCTATTAGCACAAGTTATTCAAATCATATCTTCACGCCGCGTGTCTTTATTGGGATAAGCAGATTAACCGAATTCCATAAAACTCTATACTGACACTCTTCGATTTATTTATATCATATCAACACTCGTTCATTTGAAGATTTTTTTTTATTACAGAATATAAAATGTATTACAGAATATAAAAGTACATTTGAAAATTTAATACAATAATAATACAAAATATTGCCCCATTAGAAGTGCGGACACTTGTGTATGGGGCGAAAAAATAATAAAAATATTATATCTTTGAATAACTTGTAGTTATTCACTAACTTTATATTATTATAACTTTATATTTTGTTATTCACTAACTTGGGAGAGTATTGAAATATTTAGTGCCAAGATTTATTTTATTCGGAAAAATATCAGCTTTCTACAAAATACATCATAATACAGTTAAACAATTAACAAAGAAATAAGCCAATTATATTCGGAAAAATAACAGCTTCCTACAAAATACATCATAATACAGTTAAACAATTAACAAAGAAATAAGCCAATTATATTCGGAAAAATAACAGCTTCCTACAAAATACATCATAATACAGTTAAACAATTAACAAAGAAATAAGCCAATTATATTCGGAAAAATAACAGCTTCCTACAAAATACATCATGATACAGTTAAACAATTAACAAAAAATAAGTCAATTATAATGTTTGACAAAATTATATTAATATTTTTGTATATTATTCCATGAAGAGAACATGAATGAGGTATAGAATATGGTTAGGAAACTGGGAAATGAACTGGAAAGATGAAACAGGATAATTTCCCTATATAACTGATGCTTGTAGTCGCATTAAGAATATGACTTAGTCCTTGCGGAGTACCTAGCTCTTATATCTCTTACACAGCAACATATACCTACTCGAGGGATCAAGCTATCCTTTTATAGTGTTTTTATTACTTAATATAAACTTTTTACTTTAGTCATTACATAATATTATTCTACCGACCCTGCATATCTTATAATTTGAATATCGTAGGAAATATCGTAGGTATACACCAGGGGCGTGTCTAGAATCTTCTAACTAGGCAAACCCTGAAAGAAAATTGGGATATGTCGATTATTTTGTTTTTTTTAGCATCGTTGTTCATTTGAGTGGCCCATGAAAATATTTTAAAATCACATGCCAAAATAATATTTACATTTGTGGCCCGGTCAAGCATCGCATCTACATACGGTTAAATTTTTAAATTTTGTGGTACCTATGGTTTCAATAAAACAGACAAAAAATATTAGGTCTTGAATAGGCGTGATGACAGTATGAAAAAATCATTGAAATTCTAATTTTATAAGATAAAATAGGTTATATAGATTGGAAAAAATATATTTATTTTCATTTTAAAAGAGCGAATAATATTAATATTATTAAAATAAAAATACAAAATATGCAAGTCCGCCATTTTATGAGAAACACCAATCAGAGTGAATCAATAATTATGACGTCACAGTTTCAATACAATATATGAAATTACTTTGCATCGAACAAAGACTTTTGCTCGTCAGAATTTAGAAACGTAAAAACTTACATATAAGCGTATTATTATTATTCTATGCATATAAGTACTTTATTTATCTATAATTTAAATACAACTTACATCTCGAAAATCGATAAAATATGTTCCTTCTTCTCGCTACATTATGTGTTCATAAACTAAAAGCATACCTACGCGGTACTGTGGTAGACATGACAGTTGTAAAGCTGCGTTGCACCGCTCAATTGCGTCGATTCTGTTCACTGCGACGGGTGTGTTAACTCACTCCTTCGAAATGTATTGGCTCACGGCGCAGTGAGTCGTGAGTGCTAGACAGGGAGAATGCGAACAGTGTTAGGGTATTGAGTTATTGAGTTGCCTGCTTTTTAACCGACAAACTATTACTTTTAAAAGTAGAATCGGGATTTTTAACCGACATACTATTACTTTTAAAAGTAGAATCGGGAAAGTTGTGATATTTTTAAACATGTAGGTACATGAAATATAATGAATTCAATAATAATCTTTGCTTATATAAAATACAATACCTGCATATTATACTTTTATTATTATTTATTAACTAGCTTAATGACCCGGCGCAGTGAATAGGCGTGATGAGAGTAAGAAAAAATCATTGACATTATGATTTTAAAAAATAAAATAGGTTATTGAGGTTTAAAAAAATGTATTTATTTTCATTTTAAAAGAGTGAATAATATTAATATTATTAAAATAAAAATACAAAATATTATAGACTGCCATTTTATGAGAAACGCCAATCAGAACGAATCAGAGCGCATGACGTCACGATATTCTAGGTTCACGTCCAGTTTTGCCGATTTGCGGCACTTGTGCCGATTTCGGGAAATTCAGACTTGCGTCGGCACTTAATCGGGAAACGCTTTAATTCGGCACTTTTTGGGATTAGAATGTATAAAAAAAAATTTATATTTTTGTTTATACTAGATGTATTAATTTTGTATTTTTTACGTCTAAATAAAAGTTACTATTATTATTAGTAGTAGTAAACATACAAAGTAAATATAAGTTATTTCATTTAAATAAATATCATTCTATTATTTCACTGGTGCTTACATAGTTTAAGCTATTTCTTTTTGTTTGTATCTTTGTTACTAGCCCCGTCACTAGGCATGGCCTGTGCTAAGGTAAGCTAATAGTTTTATGTTATTGTCTATTACGTTGTTTATTTAGTAAGTATGTATGTAGGTATGTCGGTTAAAAAGCAAGCAACTCAATAACTCAATACCCTAACACTGTTCGCATTCTCCCGGTCTAGCACTCATGACTCACTGCGCCGTGAGCCAATACATTTCGAAGGAGTAAGTTAACACACCCGGCGCAGTGAACTGGGTCCATGCAATTGAGCGTCGTAACGCAGTGGTGTTACACAGGCCTAATGCCTAATTCGCGGGAAACTTAAGATGGCCTATTTTGACGTTTGGACATTCATGAAGTTCTTTATATGCTTATTGCCTAATTAATGGTAAATATTTAGTAAATTAATTATAGTATTGAGAGCTAAATGTGGGGGAACAAATACTGTACTTCATTGTAAACGCATTTAATAAAATACACTTTCTGTGTCTCGCATTGCCAAATTTAACTACTTGTTTCTCGTTTATATTCGCGTGGGACGAAAACAAATACCTCAGTAGGTGTTTTTTTCGACGTGTTTGTACATTTAGGGACCGCACAACACTTATGCACTTTTGAATTTATTTTAAATACACAAATCGTCTTAGAATACATATAGTACATATAGTAGTGATATGCGGTCTACGAAACCGTGACGTCACCGTCAGCTCCGACGGACGCCATTACACTGCAAGCGTTTTTTGACGTAAATGTCAAATTGGATTTTGAAATGGCAATTTTTGCTACTAAACCTTTATTTTATGTTGAAATGTGTATATATTTGAAAACAGTGGATGCGTAAAAACATCGTGAGATAGTTTCTCAAAATTAGTCATCATGCCTATTTCTTGACTTAATATTCATAGGCAAGCCAAGATTTTCGGATTCTATAATCAATTCCGCTAGTGGTATACACACGTATCGAATGTTTCTGGTCCATCGCAATATTGTCATCCTTCTATCATTCATATATTGATCAATAATAAACATGATGTCTACAAATGGGTCAGTGTTCAATTAATATTCTAGTGTACATAACTAAATTATAATAAATGGTTTAATTTATATGGATACATTAAACTTAACCGAAAATTAATTATATAAGTACATACATACATACATATATACAAACTATTATGGAATAACATAATAATATTAAGATATAACAAAAGAACTTGGTTTACTTTATATTAAAAAGGGCATTTTCACTCGAGTACGTGACTCCTTTTGTATCTTTTAACGAATGTTGGCTTTCAGTTGGCAATTCGAATCCTGCCTCGATCGACTTCGTTCACCTATAGCACAAGCATTTATGCTTATTTTAGGGAACGTAGGAAGATATATATTCATTTTTATTAAAAAAAATCACACTTCTAACCGAATCGACTGAATGTTCGCTTATTACTTCCTGCATTAAGAAAAACGAGTTGGTTGTGTCCAATACTATCAAGTCACTCCACAGAGAGTTCAAATTGTGTATGGAAAATTTTCAGCCTTTTCATGAAACGAGTTTGTTGATTTACTTTTGATTTAATTATTTTATTATGAAAACTTGATAATTTTTCAATGCCATTTTATGAAAGTGATGTGCCTTTATACCGATTTGAAAATAAAAATATCAAAATTTAAGTTTCCCGAGCTTGGGGTCACATTTAAATATTTGACAGTTAAAAAAATGAGAAGGACTGATCAGATATCCTTCAAAATCTAATGGGGTCTAAGCGAGTATTAGATATACAAATTTGCAAAATTTGAAAATAATCGGATCAGTACTTTAGACCATAATCGATAAAGTAGAATAAACACACCGTACATAGTACACTGCACACACACACGGATATATTGTGATGAAACTTTCAGAAGCTTTTACCTTTAAATATTTGAATCCATTCAAATATTTAAAGGTAAACAAAAAAAAATTTATTTGTCAAATAGTTCCTAAATTCCTTCTATATCCTTCCGTAACCTCCTTTTCCTCATTGCTATGTGAGGTGTTATTTTTATTATTCTTTTATTTTTAAACTCTCTTTTCATTTTTTTTTCTCTTTGTAATTTTTTTTATATTTGTTACTCATTTATGTTATTTTTTATCAATTTATTTCTCACTTTATTAGTACTGTACCAATTTAACTAAGAGACTCGGGTTGTTTGAAAGAAATTGCCTTATGGCAATAAACCTGCCTTTGTACACATGTACATAAATTATATAAATAAATAAATACATGATACTAGTTGATAATCTGCAATAAAAAAAATAGCCTTAAAAATTGCGAATTCATAATTCTCAATCCCCTAGGGGTAGTGAGGAGTGAATAATAATTTAAAACCAGGGGGGGGGCGAGTCTAGTCAACAGGCGGAATCAAAACCATCCACGTTTACCCATAATATGGATATAATAATTATCTTATGGAGTTCTATGATATCTTAAGATTTTATAGAACTCCATATGGTAAACATGGATGGCTTTGATTCCAACGGTTGACCAGACTTGCTCCCCTTAATTCTATAAAAATATTTGTAACCGATTTTTGAAACGGAATATTTGTTTTTGATGTATTTTCTGTATGGGCCATGTTTTCCTGACAACTAATAAGTAATAAGTTGGTCCCTGATAAGATCAAGTATATTTTCGTTCATATTTATATTATCTTTTTTTCCGTATATTTGTTGATATTACGAGTTATCTTTCCTTGTTTATACCAATCATCACATCCTCGTTTGTTCAACAAGAAAGGACATATTCGTTATTGTTAAATAAATATGAAACTATTATTTTTATTTTTTATATTAGGTACTTCTCGGGCTACTAACAGGTACTATGTCAAATATTAATTTAACACGCACCTAATAACAAGTTGCCACATTTTGGAGACTTACGGTATTTATCGTGTCACAGATCCAGACTGAAAACACAATTAAAAACTGTGTCTCCACCGGGAATCGAACCCAGGACCTTTGGCTCAGCAGTCAGATACCTAACCAACTAAGCTACGAAGGTCGAAGGTCGTCGTATTATATACTGCTGTACTATGTAGGTATTATGTAGCCGAAAGTTGAAAACACAAGACGGTGATAAATAATGTCAACATAGCGAATCTATATAATTTAGAATTTTTTAGAGTTCATAATATTCAATGAGGACATACTTACCTATTTTGAGCGAAAAATTTAATTATTAATTTCATACAGACCCCTCTTAGATTTTGAGGATGATTCTGCTCTGATTTGGTGAATTAGTTTAGGTTTTATTTTGTGATTATATTTTCAAATTTTATGTCACTTATCAAAAATATATCTATAACTTAGATTATAATATGATACCTACTATAAATAATAAATTGGTATTCCTACACATATGTAATAGGTACACCACAGGCTATCCATCCGTTCGTGGTAGCATTCGGGTTAATTCACAACATGTTGCTATTCTGGAACTGCATGACCGATGACCCATTTGATGGACGCAAGTCATGTATCAAAGATTATAATATTATTTACATATACTATTGTAACTAATGACTTGGTAGAGCACAGTAGAGTATTGACATTTGAGGAAGTGACTGAGTTATTTTAATCTACATAACGCAGAATTTGTGTCCCACTGCATTCCCGCTACACGACTTCACCAATAAAATTTTATAATTGATGCGTACCATTATATTCTGTAATATTATTATGGCTCTAGTTGAAACTACATACATATAATATTATGGAAGATTATTTACTGGACTAGATATTTCCAGTCTTAACACTATACACAACATACGATTACACCCAACTATATTTTTTAGATGACAAAACTGGCTATTGAAATGAAAGTTTTAAATCCTATTGAATTGTTGGAAGTAAAAATGGAAAAAAGTCAATGAGGAAATTTTGGTTTAGATAGGTACTAAATAAATTATCCTATATTGCTGTCATAACATATATTTTAAATAAATTATCCAATATTGCTGTCATATCACATATTTTCCAATATTGCTGTCATACCATATATTTTAAATAAATTATCCAATATTGCTGTCATAACACATATTTTCCAATATTGCTGTCATAACATACATATATTTTAAGTAAATTATCCAATATTGCTGTCATAACACATATTTTAAATAAATTATCCAATATTGCTGTCATAACACATATTTTCCAATATTGCTGTCATAACATATATTTTAAATAAATTTTCCAATATTGCTGTCATAACATATATTTTAAATAAATTATCCAATATTGCTGTCATAACACATATTTTCCAATATTGCTGTCATAACATATATTTTAAATAAATTATCCAATATTGCTGTCATAAAAGAGGTGATAGCCCAGCGGTATGGTCGTTGCCTCACATTCGTGAGGTCGACGGTTCGAATCCGGGCGGGGCACGCACCTCTGGATTTCAAAAAATCTATGTGCGTATTTATATCACTAGCTTTGTGTAGCCATGATCCAATTTGTCTGGTTCCCCTTTCTAAGGGTTACGAAGGTCAGATGGCAGTCGCTTCAATGTAATAACCAGACTCGCCAATTCCAGGATCATGGTCAAAGCGTACCCCGATAGAAACGGGACAAAAGCGTTAAGTAGAAGGAGGATCCAATATTGCTGTCATAACACATATTTTAAATAAATTATTTAAATGATTAAAACCTTTTTTCGCGATCTGTTTATGATTGGACAAATAATATTATATTAAAACACATTATTTCAGTTACATGCATTATTTCACAAAACAAATACATTTCTCACTAAACAAAGAATTATGTCCGTTTTTCATATTCATATTTCGGCTTACCCATGCATATCAATATGCTCAAGATTTGAATAATACTTAATAATAATTTCTTCCAACTAACCAGTGTTTCCTCCCAGTTTATTATTATTTCATTAATAAAAGAATACTTCATATACATTAATAATTAAACATAGGTACAAACCTCTATTGAAGAGGAATGGAGAGGGAGTAGGGGAATATGAATAAACTTCGAAGATTTTATAATTTACGCTTTTACGATTGTTATTAAGTACCTAATATCGAGAATCTTCACTGGTCCATATGCTGGTTATAAATTTGTGCATATCTATAGATTTGACTGTTTGTACTCTGACAACATATCAAATAAAATAAAAACATTTCTCATTTATGCTTCTTTGGGTTGGAAAAAATATTCTTCTACTCAGCCTAATCCTGTCCACTCCTGGATGAAGGCCTCCTCCATCTTTTTACAAGCTACTTTATCTTATGTTCTTAGCATCCAATTGACACCAACATGACGCGCGGCTGATGCCGTCCCTCCATCTCATTGGCGGTCTCCCAACACCTCAAGTTGTCAATTGTGGTCTCCAAGCTAACATTATTCTAACATTATGCTAACATTATGCCCATCTCCGTTTCAGGGTAAGAATGTGGTGAACGACATCAACATTTTTTGTTCTTTGCCTGATGACGTCATTTCGCACCCTGCGTGGCCAACGATAGATCCGTAGGCCACGGTACCCTGTCTCTCTGACTTGATCCCAGCATGGCACTTTCCACGGTTTTATGGGTGACACTTAGTTTTTCGGCACATTTCCGGGTTATTTTAGGAAAAAAAATATTATTTTGAAGAAATTTTCATTAAGCAACAAGCTCACCACTTTCGATGAAGTTTTCTAAAATAAATAAACAAATCGCGAAGTTTAACAGACCGACAAAGAAGCACAATATCTAAAAATAATAAATTATAGATAATAATATAATATACATATTATATTGTATTACATGTATGTATGTATGTCTAAGAAGATACGTGTTCATATTATTTATGTTAATCCACATAAATACAATTAAATGTATGTTTTTATTAATATTTCAAATAGCATTATTCCTATGTTATGTTATGAACTTGTTGAACGAATGATCTATCTAGGAAGTCAAATAGGACATGATCTTCATATCACATGTATAGGTACTTATATTGTTGTATAGTCCTAAATACTGAACCAAAATGACAGAGTTTTCCGCAGAAATGAAACAGGGCCGAACTAGATTCTGAACTATTTTAATTATGTATTTACTTGACTTATTTTGTTAGTTTAGTTAATTTGTCTTAAATGTTGGCTTAAATGACGATTGTTTTGTATCGATAAAAAAATAGTACTGTCCCTCCACCGTCTTTCTCTCGGCCTCCGTGGCTCAGTTATAAAAATTGTTAAAAAAATGTTTGAGATGTACTTCAACAATGCTCATGTTTTTTTTATAGAAAATTAAATTATGGGGTGTAATTATCTAGTTGGGATGTTGGGAGGTTTTCGATATTTTTAAAAATTTTGGAAATTTAGACAGTTAAACACATAAATGTATCATAACAAATATTGTTCTTGAAAAAAAAATGAGATTTTGTATTTGTCTATATTTAGATACTTATACAAATTTTCAGCGTTCTAGCTTTAATGGTTTTTGAGATATATGGAAAAATAAAGCAAGCAAAAATTCACAAGTTGATAACCCCGATTGAATCAAAAATTCAAAATTCTGAGTATTTAAGTTTTATAGGACTATAATTTTCTATATTTTCGGAAATTTTAAGATCTGTGCATTCAGCGGATCAGAAGTTATAAGGGACACACACATACACACACAAAAAAAAAAAACTACCCCGGTTTCAATGAAGAAATCAAAAAGAGAAATATCCAATATTTGTCGCCTCCGAATTGGTCATTGTATATTAGCCTCTCACTTATATAAAATTCATGTTGTAGATAGTTCAATGTGCCAATTTGGATTGGATGTTGAGTCGCCTGACCATGTGTTCTTTTGTTGCCCGAATAGATCTGCATTTGATCTTTGTAATAAATTCTATTGTCAATGTTCCTTGTCGTTTTAATGTTGCTCACCTATTATCACTGTGTAATTCTATTGTCAATGTTCCTTGTCGTTTTAATGTTGCTCACCTATTATCACTGTGTAATTCTATTGTCAATGTTCCTTGTCGTTTTAATGTTGCTCACCTATTATCACTGTGTAATTCTATTGTCAATGTTCCTTGTCGTTTTAATGTTGCTCACCTATTATCACTGTGTAATTCTATTGTCAATGTTCCTTGTCGTTTTAATGTTGCTCACCTATTATCACTGTGTAATTCTATTGTCAATGTTCCTTGTCGTTTTAATGTTGCTCACCTATTATCACTGTGTAATTCTATTGTCAATGTTCCTTGTCGTTTTAATGTTGCTCACCTATTATCACTGTGTAATTTTATTGTCAATGTTCCTTGTCGTTTTAATGTTGCTCACCTATTATCACTGTGTAATTCTATTGTCAATGTTCCTTGTCGTTTTAATGTTGCTCACCTATTATCACTGTGTAATTCTATTGTCAATCACTGAATGAAAACCGTGTTTATTGCCCAATTTCCTAATTTTTTCCCTAATCACATGAATAATTATTCGACTAGGTATAAATAATAATAAGTTTGTCTAATAGACTCTAAAATGATACAAATCACTCTCGATTTGGGTGGGTTGCCGAACTTAATAAAAAAAATACATAACTAAGTATTTACGGCGTCCGCCGGTAGAGGTTCCGATCGTCAAATGTTAATTTAAAAATAGGTTACCCGGTCTCCAACTCGAAAATGAACAATGAGTTTTATATTTACTTTCTTGGAAATAGGGAGTGGTTTAACTTCAAATCAATACTCCATACAATATCCTGCTCCATCCCTGGATCATATTGACCTACCTAATATCATATTGTTATTATTACTAGAGATTGCAACAGCCAAACGATATACCAGACATTCAAAACATACCTAGTATAATAGGTATTGTTTGTCGGCATTATATTACATATTTAAGTATCTGTGCTTACATTATCTACAACGGATGCGAACATTTAAAATTTACATCAGTATTTAATTATATTATTATAATGTAAATACATATAATTAAAATAATAAACATGAAACATGTATCCTGCCTGCAGTGCTCACGTATAGTATGGAAACTATCATGCTAACTGCGCGGACCGTAGGTACATCACCTAAAATGCACTCAAAGATCCATGGAAATGCAAATGCTAGGCGTAAGTTTAAGAGACAGAATAAGAAATGAGTAAATCAGGGGGGCAAGTCTGGTCCGACCGGCGAAATCAAAACCCTAGTGATTACCCATATCATGGATATAATTATCGTATGGAGTTCTATGACATTTAAAGATATTATAGAAATCCATGAAATAATTATATCCATGATATTGTTAATCGTGAGGGTTTTGATTTCGCCGACTGAACCAGACTTGCCCCCCTGATGTCATACAAAAAAATGTCGATATCATGGATCGAGTTGCAAAACTTAAATGGCAATGGGCGGTTCATGTTGCTAGACAGGGAATGGACAGAGAGCATCCAGAATTCTGAAATGGAGACCATGGGATATGAAAAGGAGAATAGGTCGGCCTCAGAAAAGGTGCTATTGTCCCCGTCGCTGGAAAGCGATGGGTCCAAAAGCCCAAAAAAAGATGAACGGAAGTACTTAGAATAGGCCTACATCCAGCAGTGGAGAGATGGCCGAAGAAAGATGAAGCTTTTTAACGCTTTTTCCGATCTTTTAACCATGCTTATTCGCTTTGTTTTTTTGCATTTAATCGAATGAGTTTGTTTGGATGGGGGAGCGGATCAGCTCTGATACCGATTTATATAAAAAATACACAAAAGAGGTGAAAACCAAGAAGCAAACTAAATTTTAAGTCATGCTATGTAAATTTGCTATTTTTTTTCAACATTGTTTATATTAGGTGTATGAAAGGGTACTTAAGTACACCTAAATAATATATACATTTTTTTATTACTAGTTGCATGTAACACATGAGATCCAACTGTCGATAGCGATAGTATGTATAGTTGAAGAATATGTACCAAACTATAAACCCATAAATACAAATTATTGAATATTGTCAGATATTTTGTTTTCTATACAACATATGTAGGCATGTATGTCAAGATAGGATAGTATGGAGGAAGGTCCTTTTTTCCTACCCAGAATATGAAAATAGCATGATGGTTTGTATGTATGTTTGAAGATGAAGTATCAAACTATTAAGTCTTCTTACATATTGTGTATAGGCGACTGCCATACAAAATTTTTTGAAGCTATGTCGTCACTAAATTCAATTTTTAAAAAAATTGTGATCTTCTACTACAATGCTAATATTTTTTATAGAAAATTAAATTATCTAGTTGGGGTGTTTCGGCTTTTTTCGATAATTGTAAAAGTTTTGGAAAAATAGGCAGTTAAACTCATAAATTTATGATAAAAAAAATACTTTTCTTAATAAAAAATGTTTGAGAAACCCTGGAATTTTTTTGAAAAAACTAATTTGAGATTTTGTATTTGTCTATGTTTGTACCAATTTTCAGCGTTCTAACTTTTATGGTTTCTGAGATATATGGAAAAATAAAATAAAAATTCAAAAGTTGATAACCCCTGACTGAAACAAAAATTCAAAATTTTGAGTAAAAAAGTTTTGTAGGCCTATAACTGTGTATATATTCTGAAATTTTGGGCTCTGTAAATTGAGCGGATCAAAAGTTATAAGGGGGGGACGGACACACACACACACACACACACACACACACACACACAGACACACACACAGACACACTAAATGTTCTACTCCGAATTCTGAGTAAATCCGTGTATGGAACATATATGCTGCGAAGCCTCTAAGTTGGTGTTTTTTGACTTCAAAGTTGGAAAAGCCGTGAAAAAAGGAGACCTCTCCATACAATTCTCGCGTATTCTGGCTTGATACATTGTCGATATGTTAAGAGAACAAAGTTCTCCTGAACAAATCGACAGTTGGATTATTTATTTGACAACGGGTACAACTACTTAATATAAAGTGCCTTATAATATATAGCAAGGAAGGAAAAGGAAGGAGAGGAAATAAATTTATAAACATGTTTCAAACTATAAATATAAGAATTAAATGGAAAAAAAAGAAATTGTAAGAATATACATACATACATACATACATACAATACATAAGTATTATAATATATCTTATATAAGTATTATATAAGTATTATATTATAATATATTAGATGGGTCGATGGCAGAGCGTTTAGCGCGCTGGGCTAGTAATCCAGTGGTCGCGAGCTCGAATCCTGCCTCGACCGATTTCGTTCACCTATAGCACAAGCATTTATTTGCTAATTTTAAGGAACGTACGAAGATGTATATGTACTTGTTTAACAAGGACATATTCATTTTTTCTATAAAAAAAAAATATCTCGCTTGTACCTGTATAGTTTTTATGTACCTATTAAATACACGTTAATTCAAAATAATGTGTGACTGGTAGGTCATTTGTTTGGATACACCATTTAAATTATTTTTTCCTGAAAATTTCTGTCTTCCGATGTGTTGGGTAATGTCAATAATTTCTTATTGTTACAGGTTTGCCAGGATGCGCGGGAAACTGGTATTGGTCGCCGTGCTTCTGGCTGTTCTCATCTTAGACGTTAACGCTGAACAGGTGAAAATATTATAAACCTTTTTTGTTACATAAATAAACATAACTATACAAATTTAATATTTTTAAAGTTTAATATTCCATCAACCATCTAAAAAATGACTAAACCAAAAATATAAGAATGTGCACTTATTATTTTTCCAAATCTGGAGTGATCAAATATGAACTAATTTAGTTTTGAAACACAATAACTCATCAATCAAACTTCAATTAGATGATATGAAGTATTTTAAGTAAATGTTTAATTTGTATTTTAAAAATGATGGGTACAAATGTATGAAACCTGCAGGCTTATTCCGGTTCTTTTATCGCGGCAATATACATAAGTTTCATACGCTACATATACCTATGTTTCTTATAGCAAATCGTTATTCTGTTTTCCGCGGACACTAGCCTACATAAACTTCCGCGCATAATGTCGAGAAAACCTCCGTTCGCCGTTCGTAACGCGGTATTCTGATCGAAACGAAATACGTATGACATTCGACAGGTGAATTTATTCGCAAAGTTTAATACGGCATATCGAGGTGGTACCTATTAAGTTAGTAGCGTCTAGTCCCTGCTCTTCTTTTCTGCATTCTTATGTTAGGTTTAAATTTGTTTATAATAATAATATCGACTCGCGTGAGCGAGTTGTCTTATACATTGAATTATAAATTTTTTATTTTTTTTTATTTTTCGCATTTAATATAAAATTTCACATCTCATTTGACTTAATACTACGAGATGTCAACCAATCAGAGAGCCAACCGGAAACAGAATGCGGAATGGTGAATGCGGATTGTAGACGCTAGTTGTTAAGCTTAAATTAGGAAAGGAAATATTAATATGTTGAAATGTAACGTATTTGTAATCGTATATATTGAGTAATAAAACACAAACATCAGTAAAAATGCTCCCTTATACAGATGTATTATTTCATATACAAATTTGGAGAGTATATCGAAAGACATAGACATTCTAGGTACACATGAAAAGACATTTGTATAAGAATGAAATTCTTATTATATAACAATCAATAAGACAGTGACTGTTATCCTTTCTTTCTTTCCTTTCCCTCCCCTCTCCTCTCCCTTCTTAAACTTTAAAAGCGATTAACAATTATAATTGAACTCAAAGGTGAATCGGTTTGATATTCACGTATGAATATCCTTCCATCGGGTAATTAATATATATTTACAATTATGTATATATGTTATCAATTAAGGAATATTGTGTATTCACTTTTTAAAATAAATTAAAAAAAAAAAAGTTCTGTGTAAAGATAAGAAGCGACGCGTACACACATTCGATCGTTTCACAGATTATAGTTATGAATGACACCTCGTGATGCGTAACTTTCACTTTACATTCTGTAATACATAAAGATTAGCGAAACTTATCGCAAAATATTACACGTGAATGGAAATAAGGGTATTGGTACCGGCACCAATCGAAATGAATTAGGTAGGTATACATTGTTGGAAAGGGCCTTTTGTGTAGAGTAAGAATAACCATGGAATACCTAATCCATCCTTGAAAGTTATTTTTTGAGTTTTTCGTAAAATCCACTCTCTTCTAAACAGTACCTATATTTCAAAACGGACACCTTATAACGGGTTTGTCGCTGCACTTTTTTTTATTTAATTAAAAAGAGCATGGATACCATGATAGAACGTAGATATCAAAACGCCCATCATCTTTTTCGATTAGAATAACAAATATGAAGTCATTGGATTCTAATAAGAAATGTCTGTGATGTTTGTTTGTAGCACAAAAGGATAAAAAAGTTGAAAAAGCATCACCGAAAACCAGAATCACTAGAGCGTAGTGAAAATGAAGAAAATCTAGAATTGTTACAGAGGTTGGAACAACCAGGAGAACAATATCAAGTAAGATGACATACATTATTTTTTGTAAACAGATTTGGTAGGTAGGTATGTACCTACTTAGGTTGATTTATCACTGGAACGGAAAACTGAACTGCCATTTGCTGAACTGTACAATTACAAAATTTAGATTGTTTGGATAACAAAATGACTAACTATATTGAACTATCGAATTAAAGTAGATTTTTTTATCAACTATGGTTTTAAACTTATTTTTCGTGGGTTTGAATCCTGTCTTGACAGATTTCATTCACCATTTTCTTTAGTTTAGGAAATGTATACCTATACTTACATATTATGTTCTGGTTACAAAGAAATATAATTATAAAAATATGATATTTATATATGATTGAATTCTTTTTAATTAATAGTTATTGGAATAATACATTTATTTTAGAAAAATATATTGGTCAACAGTGCTAATAAATAGGAGAGATTTAAAAAATTGTTTTAAAGGATCTAAAATATTGTAAACGCATTAAATTACGTATTTATGTGTATGTGTTTCAGGAAGCTGAAAAACTTCGTCTGAAAGAAATGGAAAAGGAAATGTTGGAAGGATTAGGAAACAGGAAAATTGAAATTTTTGAAGGTACACATGATTGAAATATAATCTAGAAATTAGAAATTATTTACATTTATTGCATTAATCCTCGTTCATGCGTCTTTTCGGAGAAACAATCATTATTGTTCTGAGATCGTAATTTATTGCGAGTTGACATTAAAACGCATTGAAATTAAACCAAGCATAATAAACTGCGTTTAGACTGCATTAGTTATTTCAACAAAGGTTTAAGTAATATAAAAGGTTTAAGTTGTTACATTGAATGCCTACTACAAATATTGGTTGAAAATTTGTTGTTAAAACAAAACAAACATCTACTGTATTTTTAACACTGACAAGAAAGATGTAGGTCATCCAGTGACCATCTTGAGAGTGTACAGTGTACTCCAAATATAGTTTTTCTTTAGTCTTTGTTGAAACACTCCAACCGAATACCCAATAATTTTCGTTTATGATATGACTGTCGTCGCATTTGGATTCCTTGTTCGTGTTCGCATTTGGATTCTTGTTAATCTGGTGATTAAAATTACGACAGTCAAACAGTTAAGTAAGTAGCAACTTGCATTAGGGTTAAATATGAATTAAGGAGAGATAATGGACCTAACTGAAAAATGTTATATCCTCCTAATTTATTAGTAGGTACTTACTACTTCTCTCTGTATGTAGATACTTATAAAAAACTTTAATGATTTTCTCTCTCTGTACTTACAGTAGGTATATTATATTTTCTTCTTCTTCCTTCGGCCATCTCTCCTATGCTGGATGTAGTCCTTTTCTTAGTACTTCCATTCGTCTTTTTTATCTTTTTGGACCCATCTCCCTCCAACGACGAGGAGAATATCATCAACCCACCTTTTCTGAGGCCAATTCCTCTTTTCATATCCCATGGATCTCTATTTCAGAATACTGGGTTCTCATCTGTCTATTTCCTGTCTGGCAACATGAACCGCCCATTGCCATTCAAGTTTTGCAACTCGAACCATGATATCGACAACTTTATTGTCTGTCGTTTGATTTTCTCGTGTCTTATTCTGCCTCTTAGACTTACGCCTATAGCATTTGCTTTTCCATGGATCTTTGAGTGCTTATGTATGGTCCGCGTAGTTAGCGTGATAGTTTCCAGAACATACGTAAGCACAGACAGTATACATGTTTCAAACATTTTTCTCTTTAGCCATATGGGAATATCTTTATTTAATCAATTTTCTTGTTATAAATTATTATTTCTTGGATGGAATCATGAATTTGGTTTTGCTAATGTTGATTTCCAGACATACCTTTAGGGAAGCATCGTAGAGTTCTTTATCATGGTATGAAGTTCTTCAAGATGATTACTTATGTCTGCGATCTGTAAAGCGGAGGTGATTTAAGTTAGTTTCATTTATCGTTATTCCCTTGTGCTCCCAGTTCAAAGTTTTAAATATGTCCTCCTAAACCAGTGTAAACTGTTTGGATGATGAATTATCTTCTAGCCTGACACCTCTTTTATGTATTGTTTTTTTTTATGTTTTTGTGTTATCATCGAATCTTTCATCCATCGTAGCATGTTCATATATAAATTTAATTAGCCTCTAATATCTGGAATCAATTCTTGCGTCATTTAGTCTATTTATTATTTCCCTTTGTTCTACACAGTCGAAAGCTTTTTTACAGTCGATGAATACAAGTTTAATTTTTATTTTTAATTTCTATGACTTTTTCAATTAATAAGTGCAGATTTTGGATGTAGTCTGTAGTTCCAAAACTTTTTCTAAAGCTAGCTTGTTCTATTGGTTGGTAGAAGTCAAGTAATTATTATTTTAATTATTATCTGAAAAAGAATAATTATCTACCAACAATTAATTTTCTCTTCTAATTTAACCTCTAATATCGAATGGTTACAAATATGTGTTAAACAGTTCGTGACAATTTTAGTGAGAAGTTTGTAAATGTGATATGACAGACTTATTGGTTGAATATTCCTAAGTTCTCAGGATCCCCCTTTTTTAGAACAATATACCTACTCGTAACTTCGGAGTTTTGCCACTTTTCAGAAATGACCTCCTGTTCTAGGCACTTGTTTAGGAGTACTTTCCCGCCCAACTTTAAACTCGCTTGCCACTTGATCTTCTCCTGGAATTATGTTGTTTTTCGTGTATTTGAGTGCATTTTTAATTTCATTATAATCTATCACTGGCATCTCTTCAGAGATAACGTTTAGCACAGTTACATTAGTTTCTTCGTTTTGTGTAGGTAGTTGGTTTATAAAGTTCCTTGTAAAATTCTTGCACTGTAACTATTAGCTGTCATATTTTTATCATTTTCTATATCTCCAGTTTTTTTTTTAAATTTAATTATGTTAGATTTGCCAGAGATATTATTTGATCTAAGGACTTTCCTGTTCTTATTTGATTCTATTGTGTTCATAAAAAGGTTTGTGTTTTACTTTCTAATATTTTTCCTTATCCCTTTTCTTATATTTTGTTATATTATGGATTCCCTAAATAATCCAAGTAAACTTTAGGTACCTATACATAAAGCAACTATTGCGATTTACATATTTGAATTATTGTCTTAAGAAAAATATTTTCATTGAAGATAAAACATTCCATTTATAAAATAAGTAGGTACCTACTCTTGACTTTTTAAACAGAATTTTGGATAATAACTTTTTTCCTTGAAGATAAAGAAGAAAATTTGTTTTTCCACAGTTATTAGAGTAAAAGTTGTTTATAAGATCACGGTACCTACTATCAAAATATACCTACATCTATATGTCCTCATACATTTATTTACTCTTTTTGTATTTCATTGAATATATAGATCCATGTTCCAAGATCCACTGCAGTGCCGGTCGAGTTTGTGAACTTAGTGAAGAAGGAGAAGCTGAATGTGTTTGTATCAAGGATTGTCCACAAGAATCTGACGAACGAAGAAAGGTTTCTATTATTTTATATACTTAATATATAGATCCATGTTCCAAGATCCACTGCAGTGCTGGTCGAGTTTGTGAACTTAGTGAAGAAGGAGAAGCTGAATGTGTTTGTATCAAGGATTGTCCACAAGAATCTGACGAACGAAGAAAGGTTTCTATTATTTTATATACTTAATATATAGATCCATGTTCCAAGGTCCACTGCAGTGCCGGTCGAGTTTGTGAACTTAGTGAAGAAGGAGAAGCTGAGTGTGTTTGTATCAAGGATTGTCCACAAGAATCTGACGAACGAAGAAAGGTTTCTATTGTTATAAATAAATTGTTAACAGTAACAAAATTTAATGTTAAAATTAAGCAAAACTGTACAGTTATAAATAGATAAACCTTATTATATTACTGATAACAAAAGATTGGCTAAAACTCAGGTAGCCAGTACAGTTGATTCATTTTTTTTTCGGTGCATTGTACCTACTATTAATACAACTGTGTTCAAGAGATAATTCGTAACCGAAATTTTCACATTGTTAATTATATTTTCAAAAATGTATCTGTAAAAGTGTAGGTATATTATATTCCTTATATGACTTTCTGATATCTTGTAACTTCTCGTTGTATCTGAAATACATTATGAAATTCAGTTACTTATATGGACTAGTTAAAATATAGCATTTACTGAGACTACTATAAACTTTTTAATATTTTTTACGTGGAAATAGTAGTTTTATAAATTAATAAGGTAACTTTACCATTTCTATGACGATTTATTCCTTATCCAACTGTCGATTTGTTCAGGAGAACTTTGTTCTCTTAACATGTCGACAATGTATCAAGCCAGAATACGCGAGAATTGTATGGAGAGGTCTACTTTTTTCACGGCTTTTCCAACTTTGAAGTCAAAAAACACCAACTTAGAGGCTTCGCAGCATATATGTTCAATACACGGATTTACTCAGAATTCGGAGTAGAACATTTCGTGTGTCTGTGTGTGTGTCTGTGTGTGTGTCTGTGTGTGTGTCTGTGTGTGTGTGTGTGTGTGTGTGTGTGTGTGTGTGTGTGTGTGTGTGTATGTCTGTGTGTGTGTGTGTCCGTCCCCCCCTTATAACTTTTGATCCGCTCAATTTACAGAGCCTAAAATTTCAGAATATATAAACAGTTACAGGCCTACAAAACTTTTATACTCAGAATTTTGAATTTTTGTTTCAGTCAGGGGTTATCAACTTTTGAATTTTTATTTTATTTTTCCCTATATCTCAGAAACCATAAAAGCTAGAATGCTGAAAATTGGTATAAACATAGACAAATACAAAATCTCAAATTTTCAAAAAAATTCCAGGGTTTCTCAAACATTTTTTATTAAGAAAAGTATTTTTTTTATGATAAATTTATGAGTTTAACTGCCTATATTTCCATTTTTTTTTAAATATCGAAAAAAGCCGAAACACCCCAACTAGATAATTTAATTTTATATAAAAAATATTAACATTGTAGCAGTACATCTCAAATTTTTTTAACAATTTTTATAAAAATTGAATTTAGTGACGACATCGCTTCATACAATTTGTATGGTAGTCACCTATACACAATATCAAAGAAGACTTAATAGTTTGATACTTCATCTCTAAACATACAATATACATATACCATCATGCTGTTTTCATATTCCGGGTAGGAAAAAAAGACTGACCTCCATACTATCCTATCTTGACTACCTAGGTACATGTGTTGTATAGAAAACTAAATATCATAAAATAATAAATAATTTGTATTTATGGGTTTGGTACTTATTCTTCAACTATACATACTATCGCTGTCGACAGTTGGATCTCATGTGTTACATGCAACTAGTAATTATAATGGTAGGTATCCCAATGAATATTGTAATTACGTAAAAATTATAGGCATAGATAGAGAGGCACTTCGAGAAGGTAGGCCTGTATCAACACTGGAAGATTGATATTTATTTTTATGTTACACCATGTAAACATAATCCAACTGTCGATTTGTTCAGGAGAACTTTGTTCTCTTAACATATCGACAATGTATCAAGCCAGCTAATACGCGAGAATTGTATGGAGAGGTCTACTTTTTTCACGGCTTTTCCAACTTTGAAGTCAAAAAACACCAACTTAGAGGCTTCGCAGCATATATGTTCCATACACGGATTTACTCAGAATTCGGAGTAGAACATTTCGTGTGTCTGTGTGTGTGTCTGTGTGTGTGTATGTCTGTGTGTGTGTGTGTGTGTGTGTGTGTGTGTGTCCCCCCTTATAACTTTTGATCCGCTCAATTTACAGAGCCTAAAATTTCAGAATATATAAACAGTTACAGGCCTACAAAACTTTTATACTCGGAATTTTGAATTTTTGTTTCAGTCAAGGGTTATCAACTTTTGAATTTTTATTTTATTTTTCCCTATATCTCAGAAACCATAAAAGCTAGAACGCTGAAAATTGGTATAAACATAGACAAATATAAAATCTCAAATTAGTTTTTTCAAAAAAATTCCAGGGTTTCTCAAACATTTTTTATTAAGAAAAGTATTTTTTTTATGATAAATTAATGAGTTTAACTGCCTATATTTCCATTTTTTTTTTAAATATCGAAAAAAGCCGAAACACCCCAACTAGATAATTTAATTTTATATAAAAAATATTAACATTGTAGCAGTACATCTCAAATTTTTTTTAACAATTTTTATAAAAATTGAATTTAGTGACGACATCGCTTCATACAATTTGTATGGTAGTCACATATACACAATATCAAAGAAGACTTAATAGTTTGATACTTCATCTCTAAACATACAATATACATATACCATCATGCTGTTTTCATATTCCGGGTAGGAAAAAAAGACTGACCTCCATACTATCCTATCTTGACTACCTAGGTACATGTGTTGTATAGAAAACTAAATATCATAAAATAATAAATAATTTGTATTTATGGGTTTGGTACTTACCTATTCTTCAACTATACATACTATCGCTGTCGACAGTTGGATCTCATGTGTTACATGCAACTAGTTTAATATAAACACTGAGACATTCCAAACAGCAAGATATAATTTGCCTCTGTGTTAGTAAGAGTGCACAAAAACATTTATAGGTTCTGATGTATAGGAAGATTTCCTTCGTAAAGATCCGTCCCAGTTTAAACTGGGCACAATTACATTGATAATTCCAAACAAACAAAGACCTTATATACTAAAGTATATAAGGTCTTTGCAAACAAATTTTCAAATCATGATACATAATATGAAATGTAAATGGATTATATTAATTTGTATATATCTAGGTGTGCACAAACCACAATGAGACATGGGGCTCCGATTGTGAAGTTCATCAACAGCGCTGCTTGTGTATGACACATCAAGATGGATGTAGGGGACCACAATATGGACATGTCCAGGTTGACTACTATGGATATTGCCGTGAGATGCCAGTAAGTTATTTTGTAGCAAAAACATGACAATGAATCACATACATACTGTATCAAAATGAACATTTATATCAAAAAGAGCAACGCGTCGCTTATACATCAAAAGTCTCGTCCTCTAAATTAAAAATAATATCCCTTTTCCGAAATCGTCTCTATTTATTTATTTATACATCTTCTTGTACATAATATAAACAAATATAATTGTACACTGGCGGGCTTATTGCCATTAGGCAATTTCTTCCAACCAACCAGATTACAAAGTATTACACCATTGTGTATGTACAACAGCAAATAAATAAAAGTAAAAGAAATCAAAGAAAATACGTATAACTATTAAAACAAAAAGAAAAAAAAAATTAATAGCAAGAAAAAAGGATATATGGTAAGGACAGGAGAGGAAATCGGGATCAGGTGTTCAAGGATAAATATTCTATATATTATGTAAGTAAGTAGATATTTTACTGTCCATTGTGAACAAATATAATATTCTTCTTCTTTTTCTTCTTCTTCAGCCTGTTTATCTCCATTTTAGACATAGGCCTCCCCCTTGATCCTCCACAACTCCCTGTTTTGGGCACACTGCATCCATCTCCCTCCGGCACATTTCTTGATGTCATCAGTCTGCCGACGCCTCTTCGGCTTGTTCTCGGTCGCCATTATACGATCTTTTTGGTCCATCGTGAATCCTGGCATCTGACAATATGTCCAGCCCAGCTCCAATTAAGACCAGCGATCCATTCCGCTACATCGGCTACTTTGGTTCTTTCTCTTATCATGACATTCTGAATTCTGCTACTCGATGCATGTATATTATCCCAGTGCTTACTTATGGAATGGAAACATCGGTCCTAACAAAACGAATAATGCACAAGCTGTTAGTGACCCAAAGAGCTATATGGAAAGAAAGTTGCTGGATATTTCAATAAGGGAACATAATATTAATTGAGATATTCAACTAAAATATAATTTTTATTTCTATGTATATTTTATTTAGATGTAAAAAGTAAATGCATTTTCTTACATCTAGTATAACAAAAAAGCATATTAACAAGTTGAAAAAATAACAAATTTACACAGTATGAATTCTATAAAAACAACAAAAAACAAGAAAATATTCCAATTTACGCAAAAATACAAAGGAAACACACAATATCATAAAATAACTTTTCCTTTATGTATTCAACACCTAGGCGACGAAAAGCGGCAAGACCAGATGCTTCCTTCACACATTCTGGCAAATCATTAAACAGTTGATGTACTTTGTAATACACATTATTTTGTGTACCTGCCAGGTTAGTCTGAGGCAGTCTAAAGTCCCGCCGACTTCTCGTCGGGTAGGTGTGAACTTCGAAATTAAACAGAACATTTTTTTTTGCAAATATCGCGGTGATAGTCCATTTTGTAATTTATATATGAAAATTAGCACTATTAAAATTATTTTATGTTTTATTGACAACAACTTCAACTGCTCAAGTATATCAAAACTCGGGTGAATCTGTTGTATTTTAAAATTGTCCGCATTGCACTGTTTTGTAAATGAAATAGTTCCAAAGATTACCAAAGGATGACTACTAGCTTTTTTCAAAAACCGTCTAACTATAGGAGCATCTCTGGTAACGTCAGACAATTACTTCTGCTCTTCTGCAACCTGGCTGTGCGAATTGTGCCGTAAATGAAAAGGTACATGCCTAATTGTGTTTTGTGACTTTATTTTTGCTTAGGACTGCACAGAAGACGAGATGGCTGACTTCCCGAGGAGGATGCGCGACTGGCTGTTCAACATAATGCGAGATCTGGCTGACAGGAAGGAGCTATCAGAGCATTACATGGAGATGGAGAGGGAAGCCGAGAGCAATCTCACCAGACGGTGGATCAACGCTGCCATTTGGAAGTGGTGTGATCTGGATGCCAACGATAATGACAGGTGATTTTCATATATGTTATGTGAAATTGAAATTAAATTTCTTTGAATATTTTCGAAAAGCTGTCTCAGAAAGGTCCTTCAATCACATGCGGCAACAGAAGAATTCAAATATTGCCATTATTTTTATTCCAAATTTGACAGTAATTTTGTGGTAGGTTATTGGGTATGTCACGATAAAAAATAATAACGATGCCAATATTCTTTGCTCTAAACCACTTTATAAGTTCAAATTTACCCCTTATAGTATCGGGAGAGGACTTCTCCCATCGACAGATGTATGTATCGTATCTTGTAACTCAGTTATTAAGTTCATGTTATTAATATTTGTACCGTCATCATTTTTTTACTGATCGTTCAACAGGTACCTAAATATTTTGGAAATATACCTATATTATAGTCGGTAGGAAATATTCTTTGTATTGAAAACATAGCCTAAGCAATAAGGCTTAGTTGACTGTAACATTATATTTAACATCTTTGTCGCCCAGCAAAACCACAACGAGAGCATTGATGTAAACGTGTTGATATTATCTACAGATAATTTAAAAAAATAATTTAAGTATGTTACTAGGAATTAAAAATTATATTGTAGTAGCGTAGTAGATATATTTACATAATTACTTTAGAGATTTTCCCAGGATGATTCCAAAAGATCGACGGTTATTAAATAGGTATATTAAAATTTCAGATTATAGTTAGGTACTTAATATTAAAATGTTTCTTTCAGATTTGTATCTCGTCACGAATTGTTCCCAATAAGAGCTCCCCTTATGTCTCTGGAGCATTGCATTGGACCCTTCCTAAATAGCTGTGACATAAATGATGATCACAAGATCACTTTGTTGGAGTGGGGGAAATGTCTGCAGCTTCAAGAGGTAAACAAAGAAATATCTTATACTTATTATAATTATATACTTATATTCTAATTTATTGCAATATCATTCCTTATCCAGTCCGCCTGAGAAAGTTTTAATATATTCTTATACTAATTCGAGCTATAAATATAAAAAAAGTTAACTTCACATATAAAAACACGGAAGATTTAAAATACCAAGCGGATAATAAAACAAAATTAACTGGCAAGAAAACAGTGAAGTTCGATAAACTAATTTATTGTTTTCTCTGTCACGATGCAAATCTAAAGTAATAAAGCAATCAAAATGTTAGTGTGTGTGTGTGTGTGTGTGTGTGTGTGTGTGTGTGTGTGTGTGTGTGTGTGTGTGTGTGTGTGTGTGTGTGTGTGTGTGTGTGTGTGTGTGTGTGTGTGTGTGTGTGTGTGTGTGTGTGTGTGTGTGTGTGTGTGTGTGTGTGTGTGTGTTTGTCTCACGCCTTCTGAAAAACCAAGAGCATCTAAAAATCTAATTTATGTGCGAACATGTACCATTATACCTGATGCAGTGTCACGCTAAAAATAATGCGATAAAAGTGCTGAATTTTAAAGATATTTCAATAAATTTTTTTTTCATACAAAATTTTCCAAGTCATATCTGTCAAAAAAGTGTACATTTTGCACGCAAATATCTGTTAGTTTAAAAGTTAGAAGTACGTATTTATACGAAAAAAATATATTTTCAAGTATAACTTAGCGTTTAAGTGAAAAACATGGTGAATATTTTGTATAATTACAATGTTTAACTTATTTTTAAAGTAAGCGTTTTGTACATAAACGCCGCCATTTTAATATCTTTTCATACAATATTTCATTTTCCTACCGAATGAATATGTTCTTGAAAATAATAAACCTTTGAAATAAATGAAATTATGAAATAATAAAATGAAACACAAGACATTACAGTAAGTTTTAGGCATAATAAAATTGCATAATATGTATATAATATTTGATATTTCGGACAATTTTCATTTTTATGGCGTCGAACAAACCAATGTAGGTACCTACATATTATTCAAAAAATGTCTACAAACCATTTGATATTTTTTACATGTTCTATGGTTACTATGGTTACGGACACATTCTGATATTCAAATAAAATTTGTTATAAATCGAATTCGAATTAATTTAGAACATCATTGTAGGTAGGTACCTACATACGTAATACTACTTAAAAACCAACAATATACTAATTTCGTATAGGAAAATTATTAAACTATCTAAGGTTAACTACACTACACATGTCATTCAATCTACACACTATTTCCTATAGTGAAATTCTTCTTTTATTTAAGTAGACCTTTGGGTGATTTTTTATACAAGCTATTTCTTGGAGTTTAATTCTTCTTCCTCTTCTTTTGTGAAGTCATTTGGGACAGTTCATAAATAAACTATTTCCTATAGTCTAATTCATCTTCTTTTATGTAGCCCTTTGGGTGAGTTTTTATACAAACTTATTCCTATTATCTAATTCTTTTTCTTCTTATTTTATGTAGACCTCTGGGCCAGTTTTGATACCAACTATTTCTTTTAACGTAATTCTTCTTTTTCTAATTTTACGTAGACCTTTGTTGAATTTTGTATAAACTAACTTCCTATAGTCTAATTTTTCCTCTTTTATGTAGACCAAGGGAGAGTTTTCATACAAACTTTTCCTTTAGTCTAATTCTTCTTTATCTTCTTTTATGTTGACCTTTGCGTTAGTTTTTATACAATCTATTTCCTGACGTATAATTATTCTTCTAATATGTAGACCTTTGGGTCAGTTTTTATATTAACTACTTTCTATAGTCTAATTCTTCTTTTTCTTATTTTTTGTAGATCTTTTGGTTAGTTTTATGCAAACTATTTCCTTTAGTCTAATTCTACGTTTTCTTATTTAATGTAGACGTTGGTTGAATTTTACATAAAATATTTCCTATAGTTCAATTCATCTTCTTCTTCTTTTATGAAGACCATTTGGTCAGTTTTTTATATAATACATTTACTATTGTGTAATTCTTCTATTGCATCTTTTATGTAGACCATTGGGTCAGTTTTTATTACAAACTATTTGTTATAGTCTTATACTTATTCTTTTTTTTCATTTAGTCTTTTGGGTTAGTTTTAAGTCTTATAGTCTATTGTATAGAAATATTATAAACAACATGCACACTTGACGAAAATACATAAAACGAATGGGATGTGACCATCACTAGAATCTTCTCAATACTTTTTTTCAATCGAAATTTACACCATTTATTATATCATCATATATTGCTTAATTTTCAATAACTACATATTTGCACTTTTAATTTTGTTTACACTGACAGCGTTTACTATGTAGAATTCCATTTTTAAAATAAATTAAACACTTGTTTTTCTTTCTACATTTATTTTTACTCTCCAGAACGACCGTTTCGCCTGGTGAAGGCCTTTTCAACTGGTCTAATAGGCGTAAAATAGGCGAAACGGTCGTTCTGGAGAGTAAAAATAAATGTAGAAAGAAAAACAAGTGTTTAATTTATTTTAAAAACTACATATTTGATTTTGATGACAATATAATAAAAAATCGGGGTTGTGGCCATTACTGGACTCTTCACAACGTTTATATTCAAATTAAAAACTATTGAAGTCTTCTTCTGCAAAGTAGATCAGTTTTATTGTGCAAAAATATAATAATCTATAGGTATGCACACTTGACGAAAAATATAAAAACGAATGGGATGTGACCAACACTAGAATCTTTTCAGTACTTTTGTTTATTTAATTTTTAAGCCATTTCCCATCATCCAAAATTACTAAATATTTAAAACACATTTGCGTTCGATGACAATATATAAAAATAGGGGTTGTGGCCAAATCCAAACTCTTTACAACATTGTCTCTTTATAATCAGTCATATTTAAAACCATTTACCATAGTCCATGCGTGCAGAAATTGTATGTACCTACTTATATATAAAAAACAAATGGGTTGTGGCCATCACTTGAACATTTTACATCGCTTAAACTCAATTAAATTTCAAACTACTTTTCATACTACGAATTAGCAAATATTTTTTGTGACAATATTATATAAAAGATTCACTAATTTACATTCTTGGCCAACGGCGGGACGTAAAAGCTAGTAAAAAATATTCAAACCAACATCTCAAGATGGCATATTATGACGATATATATATAGTGACAGAAAATTACGTGTTATTAAGGGTAATTATCGCGTGCGTTCAAAAAGGTTTATATGTGATTTAAATTATCGAAAACCCAAAATTTGTTGATTTTTTAATAAAAAAAAAAACATTATCGGTGATTTACTTTGATTTTATGCACTCTTTAAGTACATATAAAACATTTATTTCTCTACTACATAATATATTAGGTAGTAAGGATCAAATTAAAAAAAAATCTCAAAAAAGGATATTTTATATTTTTTATGGGAATTTATGCTGTTTTTATGACAATTTTTGACATATAAATAGAGACGAAGTTGGATTATTATAGGAGAACCGGGTAATGAAGTCACCTAAAGGGTTCACGGACTACGCGGCGGTGATAGGCTGATATTTTTATGACAAATTTGATGTTAAAAATATTATCATTTATTCCCGACACGGAAAAAATCAAATGTTTGTGTGTATAAGCAACCGAATATTTTTATTATTGCATATGCGCAAACATTGGATTTTTTCCCTGTCGGGAGTCAAAGATATTTTTTAACAGATTTTTAATTATCTCAATAGAGACGAAGTTAGAATATTTACTGTAGAAGAACCGGGAAGACAAGACACCTACAGGGCTTACGTCCTGTCATCGGCTGGTTTACGTGATCACTTTATGCGCTTGTGCATAAAGTGATATTGGTGAACGTTGGTGGGCATAATTGGTGAACGTTGCGCAAGCGCATAAAGTGATCACGTAAACCAGCCGATGACAGGTCGTAAGCCCTGTAGGTGCCTTGTTTTCCCGGTTCTCCTACAGTAAATATTCCAACTTCGTCTCTATTGAGATAATTAAAAATCTGTTAAAAAATGTATAAGCAACTATAAAAATTAATGTTGAATGTACTCTGTAATTATAATATCATAACATTCACAAGAAAAACTTAGAATATATTTATGGTATGTGTATTTAGAACAGCACACTGTTCAACATTATTTGAGATAGATTTCAAAAGTAGATGTTTAGGCTTATATTCCCTCTTAAACGTAATAAAGTATGTTTTATTGTATGTATGTCCCTCATGAAACTCTAGGATGAGGTGGGACTTGTTATTATAATCACTTCAAATAATACTTTATTGATTTGAGATTGTATACTGCTATACAAATCGTATGAAACGAAGTCGTCACTAAATTTTATTTTTACAAAAAATTTGAGATGTAGGTACTACTCTGTACTACTATAATGTATGAAATTTTTATAGAAAATAAATAATCCAGTTGGGGAATTTCGCCATTATTCGATATTTAGATAAATGAAAATATAGACAGTTAAACACATAAATTTGTCGTAAAAAATATTTTTCTTAGTTAAAAGTTCTAGATATCCTGGAACTTTTTCATAAAAGTTAACAAGCTTGATATATTGTATTTGTCTATATTCATACAAATTTTCACTACGGTTTATTTTATTTTATTTTACATTTCATAAAAACAAATTCAGAAAATATATCTACTCGAATAGTGTATCGCACGAAACTGATTGAAGTCTTTATTTTAAAGAACCCCCAGAGAACTTCTACCAAGTCTATGCGCCCCTACTTGTGGTCCTACAAGCAGAACGCATATTTTCTTCTTGTACAATGATTGTTTGTAGTACTGCTAGAAGAATGCAATTTGACAACCATGTAGTGTATTTTTACGAGTTTTTGAATCATGTCTCTACGATTAGTTTGGCCGATATGCAGGGCCGGATAAACGTGTTTTTGCGCCCAAACAATATATTGCAAACCGACCCCTTTCAAAAAATATTTGGAAATTTAAATGTTGAACAATTTAAAATTATGTAAAATTCCATCGGGTTAAAAATGACGAATCAGTTTGTTAAAATGACCTAAACCTACCCATATTTATTATTATTTTATACAAAAACAAAAATAATTTATTCAAAACAATTGGAGATTAATATTAGGTACATAGATACATAATATTTATAATGTGGTATAATATTACCGATATGAGTTGCAAAAATAAGACGTAAGTTTGTATGAGGCCGCGTGCGTGACTTTATAATAGCTACGTATTATGACGAACAAAATGGCAGAAGCATAATAATTATTATGTAGTCGTTCAAATTTTGGTGGAGTAACTTTTTTCATACAAATCATTTCATAAGATAGATGGGTCGATGGCAGAGCGGTTAGCGCGCTGGGCCTGCTCAATCCTGCCTCGACCGATTTCGTCCACCTATAATAATATTCATTTATTTTCCATAACAAGATACATACAGGAACTAAGGTTTTTTGAACATGCAATTTATGATTTATTGTGTGTAAAATAAAATAAAAGTAATATAAAATAAAATAGTTGTTGGGAAGTACCTACCATGTTTTTTTAGTTCCTCCAATAAATCTTTGTCTATCTAACTAGGAGTAATTCCTGTTTTAAGACAGACAATTTTACCACAATTTTAATAACAAGTCCACTTCTAGCTACATAATTGAAATATTGAAATTAAAAAAGAAGAATTATACTCATAGTAAGTAATGAAAAAATATCCCAGTTTGAAAGCAACCAATAACAAATCATAGGTCAACAAACAAATCAATATACAATAGTATAATACAAGTAATAAGTAAACACATTAAAGCATAAAAAAAAATAATAAGCAATCAATAAACCTTCATTGGTCAACAAAACAATTCAATATGCAATAATTATAATACAAATAAAAAGCAAACAATTTAAACAATGAGATAACAATATGATAAATTAGTATAAGTCCTTAGGCAATGAAAAAAGCGATCAAGCGATAGCACAAGCATTTATTTGCTTATTTTAGGGAACATAGGAGGATGTATATGTACTTGTTTAACAAGGACATATTCATTTTTTCTATTATAAAAAAAATCTGTATAGTGTTCGTCAAACCAATTGAGCACTTCGCCGTGTAGGGGGGCGATTTATACATATGCCAATCAAGCAAAATACACAAATTTGCGCTCCGCGCACCCGGAAGTCTGGCTCAAGTTGTTTTACGATAATTATACTCCTGGCTCATTTCCGGAAGGACGAGGATATGGACGTTCTATCAATAAAAAATGTGTTTTTTATTTTTCACGAAGTAGGGTACTTTCGGTCGAATAATTAAATAAGTCCCAAATTCTGTATTTACTTTTTAATCAATTAATATATTATTTTTTTACCTGTTTTGTGTTTTCAGGATGAACTTCAGGAGTCTTGCGACGATTTGAATGAAGCAAATGAGTAAAGTTAGCTCAACCAAAAATATTTTAATAAGTACAACCATTGGTGCTCTTAATTATAAATCATAATTTATCTTGGAATCTCATATATGCATTTTTATATTTTACATGTTGTGTCTACCAAATATACCTACCTTAAATGTAGATTATAGTATTCACAAAATTCATTCAATTTTAAACATTTATTATAAGTAAGTACTTATGTAAAAAAAAACATTGTAAAGATACATATAATCTATTTCATTTTGCAAGTTTAAAAATAGTATAATTTTTTATATATAAATCAAGAAACGTGCCTACAAAAAGATGTAATTATTTTAAATCTAATAATAAATTTACAAAAAAGACTCATGCACTATTATTTATTTCTATTATGAAAACAATTTCCTTAGATCATTTGTTATGTACCTACCTACATATAGTTAAACTTACATCATGCCTAGGGATGGTAATCCAACAGGATTTTTGCGAATTTAATTTAAAAATACTGGATCCAGCACTTATTTATTTTTAATAAAAACTCAAACATTTTCATAAGTATAAGACAACTTAGTTGTATTTATTGGATAAGTCATATCTCTCCAAATCTCCAAAAGTCTTACTTGAATACTAGTATAATTATTTCATTACAAAAAAATAAAGATTTTATTTACAAAGAGTAATTAAAATTTTAAATGGAATCTTAATGATTTATTAAAACAACGTAGACTTTTACGCCATTACGCATATTGCTAGCCCAAAAATGTGCTAGATCAAGCTGGATTGCTGGATGCGGTATCCAGAAATTGTAATCCCTCATCATACCAAATTTTCTAAACATTACTAAGGTGAATGACCATTTTTTTAAATGAATATGCCGTTGTTAAACAAGTACATATACATCTTCCTACATTCCCTAAATTAATCATATATAAATGCTTGTGATATTATGTGAAGGAAATCGGTCGAGGCAGGATTCGAATTCGCGACCACTGGATAACGAGCCCAGCGCGCTAACCGCTCTGCCATCGACCCATATTATGATGAAGCCATCGACCCATATACGTCTGTCAGCAATATGCTACAGACGTATCCTTCTATTCTTCGGGCACATCGCTAGGAGAAAACCAGAGTGCCTCGAAAAGCTTGTTGTCATAACCAGCGTAGAGGAACGAAGATTTCGTGGTCGCTTACTGACCTCATGGAGTGACTTTATTAAGTCTGCAATTGGATCTTTGACGACTATTCTGCTCAGAACAAATCAGCATGGGAGGTGGGCCAAACAAAGAGTGATTGATAAATATAGACGCCGTTCATGGTTTAGGTAATATTTGAATTTTTGTTACTAAATCTGTGTAATGTAATGTTTCTGATTAGTAACGGCTGCAACATCCTTACTGGGTGAAAAGCCTAAAAAGAAAAAAAATACAGACGCCAAGCGTACTTACTAGGAAAAGGACAAGAGAGAAAGAATAACCATCCTTATTTTTAAAATCTACTTCATAGGCCTTGTAATTTTTTAGTTATTTACAATAAAAAAATTAAAAGGGGTTTTTATTTGGTAACTAATTTTACAAGAAAAATATTATTCATTTATTTAAAGACATTTCATCCAATATTGAATGTTACATGTCTCAAGAGTAAAAATAACAATAAAACATAACAAAACAAATTCAAATTTCAAAAAATTCACGCAATAGAATAAAGATGTGAAAAAAAAAACTGTTCTTTATTTCAAATACTTATATTTTTTGAGGATATTGGGGAAAAGATTTCCTATTTAACTTTCTATGGACTTCCGCATTGCCGATCCAATTATTTCAAGGCCAGCCCGTATGAAAGTAAAATTAACCTAATGTTGTGGAAATGAGGTCCCTAAGATGAACGTGTGACAAAACAATTTATGACAGGATAAGGAATCAGGATATCAGAAGAAAATTAATATAAGATTGAAAGAGATATTGTGAAAGAGAATGAAGATAAATGCTTTCCGATGGTTCGGTCATGTAGAGAGAATGACCGACTAACAAAGAAAGTATCATCATCATCAGCAGCAATGGCGCTACAGCCCGGTGTGGGCCTTGGTCTCCTCAAGAAACTGTCTCCATCCCGCCCTGTCGACAGCATGTCTCCCCCAATTTGTCTGTCCGATCGCTTTTATATCGCCCTCGATGTCGTCCAGTCATCTCATCATAGGTCTCCCTCTGTTTCTTTCCTTCAGGGCAAGTGTCCAATACCTATTTTCTTTGAGACCCGGCTATCCTCCATTCTACAAACGCGTCCGAGCCAGCTTGTATAAAGTTGTATTTTGATGTATTGGACTACGTTTGGTTCGCCATATATTATTTCTAGCTCTTGGTTAAACTGGATCCTCCAAGATCCTCCTTCACAGGTAGGGCCAAGTATTTTGCGAAGTATTTTCCTTTCGAACACCAACAATGCATTTTAGTCCTTAACAAAGAAAGTATACAAGGCTGAAAAGAGTGGAATGAGACGTAAGGATCAGACGAGAAAGAGTTAAGACATGATCATATAAACGAGATTTTGAAAGATGGTAATATAAGAAGTCAGAATGATAGGATGCATGAATGAAAATTAGTCCAAACATGACGTATGTCCAGATAGAAGTCTAGCGTTCGGTTCTCTCTGCCTACGCCAAATAGGGAAACGGTATGATGGTATGTATGTATATGTAGGTACAATGTCAAATATTCATTTCACACTCACGCATTCACTCGCAAGTTGCCACATTCTGGAGACTTTATCGTCTTGTTATATGATATTTATCGTCTAACAGATTTAGACTGAACACACAATTAATAACTATACGTGTCTCCACCGGGAATCAAACCCGGGACCCTTGGCTTAGTAGTCATATAACTAGGTAGGTATATAAGCAACTGAGCCACGAAGGGCAAGTTTGTACCTACATTTTTTTAATTTATATCAACTAGCTAGTGTTTTCAGCCCTGAGAAACAAGAATTGCGCGTGAAATATTTATGAATAAATTTCCCCTGCTGGGGATCGAACTCAAGATGTCCTCAGAGAAGCCAAACGACTTACTGCTATGCCTAGCGGTCGGCTTTTAACAATTTAGAATAAAATTAATAGGTAGGTATTTTTAATGGTACGAATGAAAACCGTAAATAAATTACGTGTTACAAAATACCATTTTATTAAAATACATAATGTTTTCGAACTGTAAAAAATGTCAAAGGAAATATATCTCATCGCCTTTTGTTCCGACGAGACACAACCTATGTCCTATTTTTTTATTTGAATTTTAACCGCTCGAATCCTTTCCCACATTTTTTCATTGGACAAAAGAAGCGGGACGCCACGCGTATCGTTGAAAGTTTTCACCAGCAGATAGCGACACTGTGCAGACCACATATATTTATCTTCTTTCCTATTGGTTGCCCGGATTGCTATCTCGATTCCAGCGTTTATTACTCGCTTGTGATTGGTTGAGCACAATTGACTGCTGCCATCTTTGATATCCGTTATTAGTTCATTTGGCGCCTTTCATTAGTGTGTACTGTGTTTGTTGTGATATTGTCTCCGACATGGTGAGTTTTTTTTCGAGTTTTCGTGGTATTTATTTGAAAATGATTAAATATTTTTTTGTATTTATAATCTGCAATATTATATCTATAACCTGGCAAAATTTCAACGCGCTATCTCGAAAATTAACCGGTATTTTGATGTTTTTAGGCTGGTGGAAAAGCTGGTAAAGATTCTGGTAAGGCGAAGGCTAAAGCCGTATCACGTTCGGCTAGGGCAGGACTCCAGGTAATGCATTTGGTTTTTATAATTTATTTCATGTTTTTTCACGTTAATTAATCACAAAATCATGTTCATACGATGACTTTGAAAAAATTAAATTCCTGTTCGACTTCTTTAGTATGGCGGCCGATTCGATAATGGCAGACGTGTTCGTTTCGACGAAAATGTTATAGCATTCTTTAATCTCTTTCAGTTCCCGGTGGGAAGGATCCACAGACATCTCAAAAACAGGACAACGAGTCATGGACGCGTCGGAGCTACAGCGGCAGTTTATTCAGCGGCTATCTTGGAATATCTTACCGCTGAGGTAGGCGTACTTTGATTTACCAAAATGGCGTCGAACCCAGTGTGCCGCTTCGAGAAATCGATTTGCGTAAATGCAAATGTGCGGCATGAATTTGCTAAATATCCGTTAGAAAAACGTTGAAACGACAATTTGTACGAGATTATCACTTTGCTTTTGTTACAAATTTTTCATTTTTCGATGTTTAACGTTTTGGCGGGAACTATTGTTTTGGTCATGTTTACGTAAAATTTATTTATATTAGCGTCACAAGTGCCTACGTTTTGTTTGAATAGTTTATTTCTAATGTGTGTGGATTTATGTCTTGGGTGTAAATATTACTTTCGTATTTTAATGCAGGTGTTGGAGTTGGCGGGAAATGCATCAAAGGACTTGAAAGTGAAGCGTATAACCCCCCGTCATTTGCAGTTGGCTATCAGAGGAGATGAAGAGTTAGACAGTCTCATTAAGGCGACAATAGCTGGAGGTGGTGTCATTCCTCACATCCACAAATCCCTCATTGGAAAGAAAGGCGGACCTGGACAACCAGTCTAAATGACATCTACATGTAAGTTTCACTATAAATATCTTTGTATCCTTTCATCCCAATATTTTGCTATACAAACAATATTCCAAATTCTACATAAAACAGTGCGTCATGTCACAAAGACATCAAATATTTGATATGCTTTTATGTTAGGTTAATAATAATAATAATGTTATTTGTATAGCGCCGTTTATGATTTGAGATCATACCAAGGGCGCTGATAGTTTAATGTTGTGTTGCTCTCTGAAACAAAGCTGTTTTTAGCTCTTTAGTGAAAGTGCTCTTGCTTTGAGCACTGCGAACATCTAGAGGCAGTGAATACCACTTAATAGGACCACTCACATTAAAGCCTAACAGAGCATCATCTTCGGCTATGTATCTTTTAAAAGTTAGGTGCGTAGGTCTGCATATAATTGTTTGAAAGATTATAGTATTGTCAGAAAAACTAGTATGTAATTAAACAGTGTGTTTTTTTATCTTCACATTCTTACTTGCAAATTTTTCAGTTAGGTTAACATGACTTGATTTATTGTAGCATATGATTTATTGTATCATATATTGTCATTATAAATATGGTGTGATAAAAGGTAAATAAATAAATATCTCTAGACCAAGGTTCGTCGCTAAATTTTTACTGAATGGAGTATAGATTGGCGTAATTACATTTTTCACTGAGGGTTTCTGTTACAAATTCGGCACATCAAATTTTTACTGCTGTTTGAATTTTGTGTAATAGCTTTATAACATTAAATGATATAATAATTTCACTACTGGATTAAATGCACTGCCTTAAGAGAGGCAGACTTTGTTCAACGAGTGGCTGGTACATTTAAATAACAATTAAAGCTAAAGTATATGAAGTTAGAATAACAGGAATCTAAAACAAGCACCATGCGCCTGTTAGGGATACCACACAATGAATTATTTAAAGAATGAAACTTTTTACATTTACATCTTCATACTTTCCTTTGGAGATTTGAACCCCCGTCTGTTGGATCACTAATCCAATGCACTAGTCACTACCACCCACCCAATGATACTACACTACTCATAATATAAACATGTTTTTCTAATGAAGATATAAATAATGTATTTATTATAATTTCAGGTTGATTACTGAGTGCAGGGTGCAGAGTTGCTGCCATGTTAATACAACAATTATCACCAGTGGCAAATGTATTGGTCGGTTGGTTCTGGGACAATTTAAATGTACATTGTAAAGATATATAATTATTAAATAATAATATTCAGTGGAACGATATTGCCATGTTCGTATTATTCTGCAAAGTGTTGTGCTAATAAAAACATAATTTTTATTATTCCGACTGAACTCACTAAGGATTTTTGTGACTGACCATCGAATGTGGATCATAATATATATATATATATATACATATTATATAACCTAACACTGGCGTCAACCGGAAAGTTATATTCATCTGACGGCTTTCTCTGGTTTTTCATCAAAATTGTTGAAACATTTTCCGAATTGATTATATTTTTTATACTAAATATTCAAAATATTTTTTTCTGTTCCACTAAGAAGCACATTTTTGTTTTGGGCTAAATTCATATCAAACAGACTTGTTAGTTGATTGATAACATACATAGAATACTGACGTTATTTTGAATTTTGTAATTTAAAATAAAACAATTATTGACACAATTTATTTAGTGAATTTTCTCACCTTGTTTTATTTTTATAATATTTAACTGTGTAACTCTTTATATTAAATTATAAACCATTCATCTGTTGGTCTTTTAATATTTTTATAATGTTTGAAATAAAATAATTTGGTTTAGAACATAGAAGCTTTGGTCAGTGATGGATGGCATTATGATTCAGTGACAGATATGCTGCTCATTACATAGTGCATTTTGTCTATAATTGATTCTAGAACTCATCTAGATCATTTATTATATGTAATAATTAACATTATTGATGTAATTATGTTTAGATGCCATTTGTTTTATGTGAGAGTTAGTATTTTGTAATATCGGTATGTGAGGAATGGTTTAAATGTTTCTGGATTTGTTATAACTTAAGTTTTTTTTTCTTTTCTTCAACGAATTCCTTAATTCTGAATGGGTTTGTTGAGATTTTGAGACAAACTGTAAACAAAAACTGCCTTATTGTGTGTTGACAAATGTAATGGAGACGTGTAATTTTAATATTTGTTGGTAATTCTATGAATAATCATTTCACAAATTAATTAAATCTACTTATAAGACAAAGAATCTGATTTTTATTTTCCCCCACATCATGAATATTTGATTTTTAAAAACTTATGGCAAACATTCTAACCGACAATTCGTTAAAGAGAATTTAATTCTCTTAATGAATCGACAGTATTAAGCCAAGACGCATGTATGAAGGAACATTTTGTATGATGTAGTGGACTTTTTGCATGCTAAAAACACCAACTTGGAGGCTTTGTAGCATATAGGATGTTAGTGTGTGTGTCCCCTTATGACTTGATCTGCTGAAGGCACCGAGCCTTAAATTTCAGAAGTGTGTTTCCACCTCTCATAACTTTTGATCCACTCAATTTACAGAGCCTGAAATTTCAGAATATATAAATAGTTATAGGCCTATAAAACTTTTACTCGGAATTTTGGTTCAACCATGGGTTATTGACTTTTTAATTTAATTTAATAAAGTAGGTTTATATTTAGAGTCACTTGAAATAAAAAAAGCAATTAATTCAAAAAGAAATATAATAAATAATCAAGTAAATTTAACTTACAACCCGCTTTTAAATTTGTTTTCCCTTACCAATCAAAGCCATTCTACACAAGACCCGCCCCTAATGACCTCCCACCAATATCCAAATACATAGCCTTCTAATAAGCACTCAGTCACATTCTGCATTTAGTTGAAATTCTGCCTGAGGAGGGAATGGTTAGTTCCGAAACCGGTCACAAATTCAGTCGAACGAATGCCCGGGATGGTTATGGAACATTTTTCTTCATCGGGTATTAGGTCATTTTACTTGTAAAGGTGGATTAACCTGGGAGAGGAAGGGCCAATTTTCCATCTCTGCAGGTTTCTGGATTAAAACTTTTTTCTTTGGTCATTTTATCTATGAAGGTGAAGTATCCTGGGAAAAGAAGGTCCAACTGTCCTTCCATCTCTTTGCAGATCGTCCAGGATGGTTTCTGGATTTAAACTTTTTCTTATCTTACTGAAGGGAAGGGAGGTACTGAAGGTCTGAAACGACGGGTGGTAATGAAGGACCATTTTTAATTATACAGGCAATTCGAAGTTTGCCAGGGGTTCATTAGTTATAGAATAAATTGACTAATAGGTTATATATTGTATGTATTTGTGACTTTCTGTTGTCTTATCCATGAAGGAAGCTTGAGTGTTTTTATTTGGCTTAAATTTAAGAACAACCTTGTAATGATCCTGAACAAGCTGCGAGTTTGTAGCCAAGCAGAAAATTCTTCCAACGGCCATAATTAAATTGATTGTAATCATTATGAATCTAAATAATTATGTAGATATGTGTAATATTTTATGTCTTATCACAAATAACTACATCACAATATTTATATTACATGGACATGTTATATGATTAAGACATGAAGAGAGAGTGAATGATGAAAGCCTGACAAAGAAAGTATACAAGGCTGAAAAAATTGGAATAAGATGTAGGCACCGGTTGAGAAAGAATTGGCGTGAAAAGACGGGAACATAAAAAGTCAGAATAATATGATGCAATGAATGGATGTAAATGAAGCAAAACATATAAATATGTCAAGATAGACGAGTCTGACGTTCGGTTCTCTATTCATACCCCAAACAGGGAAACGGTGTGATGGTATAGTATGTATAATATATTATAATGGGTCCATGGCAGAGTGTGTAGTGTGCTGGAGTAGTAATCCAATGGACGATGGATCGTATCCTGCCGATCAATTTCGTTCACTTGTAACACAAGTATCTGCTTCATTTAGGGAATGTAGGTATGATGGTGTTTTTGTTACAAGGATATATTCATTCTTTAAAGGTAGGTATGTATAAATTTAAAAATTCACCTAATTATTCTTGCCAATAAAAAAGATTTAGATTCTTCTATCTAAAAATTTTATTTCAAATATTTGGTTCTTGAAGTCTTAGGAACTACTTATTGATATGTCATGTCTTTTGAAAGTAATGACGGAGAAATAAGAAATTTTTACTGTTCTGCTAAATAGAAATTTTGTTAACTTTTTCGATCAACAATACTGGATGGAATTATAATATAATATATTAAAATAAAATAATGATTAATAATTTTCTTCCACTTGATTTAATAGACTAACTTAAGATGCTGCTACTACTCTGAAGATGCTCGTCTAGAGCGAAACTAGTAGTCTATTAAATCAAGTGGAAGAAAATTATAAATCAGAATTTTATTCTAATAGAAGCATCAAAAAACATACATGCCATGTCATTTCTTTAATAGGGAGCAACATTTTCTTTAAAATTGGTACCTACCTAGAAAACTAATATTTTGGCTAAAATATATTTTAGTGAGCTTGGAATTAATATGATGAATCATGACACAAGTACAAAACTTCCACGTGGTGGCAACAGCTTGTCGAGGTCCAGTTTCTCAAACAGGTCGGTGAATCTCCTTAGTACCTACACTACACTGGTGGAGGTTCATCTTCTGCAACACATTCCACGTATGGGGATTTAGAGTACGATATGGTTGCCAAAAATTCAATACAATGACCATGCATCAGCAATGATACATATAGTTGGGAACCTCACCAGAAACAAAGTGACATGCCAAACTCTTCTTAGTGCCATTTGAAAGCATCTACTCTTCTTTCATAAGCGATGACTCGAGTACTGGTGGTATATTAAGACCAGTGGTGGCATTCCAATGGAATAATGAAATTATCCAAAAGTGTTTTAAATGAAACCTGGTATCTGGTTTGTATATAGTCCACTAATGATGGCATGTCTCTATTGCTACCACTTACCTAAAATAAGTGTGTGATCACGGTGCTCTAAGCCTAACAGCACCATGAAATAATAAATTTATGGCAAAATATTTGTAATAAAACTATAATGTAGGTAAGAGGAAAGAGGAAAAGTCGCAGTCACCTTCCCCACTCCATAGGGAACGTTATAGAACTAAGTGTTCTGTTCATCCCCGGAGCGGCTGCTCGTCGGACGAAATAAGAACTGCCACCATGCATATTTCATACCACTGCCACTAAGAGTCCAACCACACTCGTGAAGGCCCGTGAATCATAGCAGGGGTTACCCTCCCAGCAGCTCCACGAACAACAGACTGCCACAGGGAGCCTTCGCCATGCCCGTAGTACTTTCAGTTCTTCGATTTCCACACCAGGCGCAGCGTCAGCTGTACCTGTCTCGTCATCAACTCGGGTACCGCCGAGTGGGTCGTGCCGACCAATCATCACGGGGGGCTCCTCCACCCCTTAGTACTCATGTTGGCGAATTTCAGGTAAGAATTGAAGGGGGCACTGACTTGTTGCCCAGAATCCTAGGGTGGGGCTGCAGCCACCCCCAACTTTACTGGCTAGGCCCCTATGGCCGCAACCTAGCCCCATAATGTAGGTAAGTAGGTTCTTCTATTATACTAAGTATTTTTCAAAAAATAGCAACATTTCTTTATTTATGATATTTGGTAACATTATATCATATATATACGCCATTTTGTTTTGGCGCACGGTTTTGTGGATTTGTCAGGGGGTTAATGTCAAATGTTGACTTAATCTGTTAAAATATAAATTATTTAATTAAAAATGAGTTCACGCCATCGAGAAAGAAGCAGGTCACGGCATCGCGAAAAAGATCGCGATAGGGATCGTGACAAAGATCGAGATAAAGATCGGGATCGTCACAGGTCCAAAAGGTAAAGAAACAAACTTCAACTCGTCGATTTAGCGTAGGTATAATAATCGTTTATTTCTAATATTTATATTTTTGTTCATTATAGAGATCGCAGTCGTCATCGCAGAAGCAAAGAAAGAAAAAGTAAGGATCGAAAGAGATCTAAAGATCGCAGGAGTAGATCAAGAAGTCGAAGTAGAAGCAGGGACAGGAAGTCCAAAAACAGGTTAGTGTTTGTCAGAGATTATTATGAATAATCATAGGTTATTATGATCTTTTTATTCTTATTTAAAACTAAACAAACATACAGTCATACAAACAAATTCAACTTCAAAATCTCACCGTCTCAAACCAATTTTGTTTGCGGATATAAAAAAAAAATATGAATCTTACTCCACATTGTAACGTCTAACTAACTACATGTTATTTTTTTTTCATAAATCTTTGGTATAATTTATTTCGCAAGCAGTTTGTTGAAATTGGTTGAAATATCTTTTTGTTTTATTAAAGATAATCCAAACCAGGGGGGTAAGTCTCATTCAACCGGCGAAATCAAAACCCTTGTGATTACCCATATCATGGATATAATTATTATATGGAGTTCTATAATATCTTTAGACATATAATATCTTTAGATATGGAGTTCTATAATATCTTTAGATATATAATATCTCTAGATATGGAGTTCTATAATATCTTTAGATATTATAGAACTTTATCTTTAGATATTATAGAACTCCATATAATAATTATATCCATGATATGGGTAAACACGAGGGTTTTGATTTCGCCGGTCTTAATGGGAATTGGTTGCAGGAAAAATTTTATCAACACCTTTGTCATTTGATGTTAAGAATAAGTTTATTATGGATTCGCATTTGATCACATTTTCAAATGAATTATATTTTTCAACATATTATTTACATAGTTGCATGATCTTTAATAATATTTAATATTATTTATGTTGAAAGTTTAATGTCAACTTTGGCAGTTCATCTCATGATCTTTGTAATGTTAGCTGGTGGTGTATTCTAAGGTCTAGTATCGCTTTAGAGGTTATACGATTTGACAACAAAAACACACTATCAAAGACTGAACGCTATTGGTTGTTCTCCTAGAGCCCCGATCCTCTCATAAAGTCCATAAACTTAGAGCTGAATAGTTTTACATTGATATCTGCTAATTTCTTGTCTATGATTTCATCATTGGCGCTACAGCCCTGTGTGGGCCCTGGCCTTCTCCAGAATTCCATGATTTCATCTGTCAAAATTTTCAAAATGCTCTCACTATCTAGAAAACTGAGATTTTTTAATATTGTTGGAACTTTTGATTCAATAAAACTACACTTTTCAAAAATGCATTCAGGGATTGTCATCCTTTAAAGAAATAAATCTCCATCGCCTCATTAACATTGATACATTATTTCCTACATACTCATCTTGCTAGTAATACAAATTTTATCAATTTCTCAACAGGTATCTTGTAGAAAGTGCATACATACATACGAAAAGTTACAATGTAATAATGTTTTTGTTTGTATGGTGTATTGTGAAAACTTGTTTTTATATGGTGTGTGTGGAACGTATTCATGGTCTAAAAAGAAAATGTGGCCACCAATTGTTCCACCTGTATGGAATCAAAGGGCTCCGAAGAACCCTCCAACACCACTTTGGCCTCGAGCCTCTATTTCATCAAAATTATTATTTTTTTTATCTGGTTTCATAGAGTTCCCACGAGTATTTAGGAAGTAAATTGTCACTACACACATAGCCTCATGTGTGCAGAATGCTAGTTATAAGGGGTTATGCCTGGTTCCCCAAGGGGATTGTTAGTGGCACTGAATATTTACTGCCCTCAGTGTCATTCAGTCCTCAGTACGATGCCTTCCACCTTGACTTAGGGCAGTGGTAGTGTAGGATGAGGTGATTGTGTGGGAAGTCTGGTGAGGGAGAGCATTGTCTGGTGGCTTGGATGAGGAGGAAACATTGCTCAGCTCAGGCACCCCGGGCTCGTCAGGCTGTTTCTCTATTGCATCTGGATAATACATCATCACCTAAAATGTATTATAAAAATAAAAAATAATTAAATAAAAAATATATAAAATATAAAAAAAAAAAAAATTTTTAAAACATGTAAGAGCCAAAGATGACTAACCCTCTATTGAGAAGTAAAATATTTCAGAGCTGATATAATTCCAATATAGGTACCTTTAATTTAAATATATTTTTGCATAATAATGTGTATAAATACCTGCTGTATCAGTTGAATCACAATCTGGAACATATTCACTATGATCATTTGAAAAATCATCTGATATTTCTTTGAGCATTAGCGATATCTCATTTTCGGTTCCATTTTTATGTTGAATAGTCACATTTGGCGCTGACAATAATTCGTTTTAACTCAGTACCCGAATATACTGTCGGGCGTTATCACTTGTCGTAGTCAAAAACCGTATAGTCACTTTTGGCTCTGATAGATATGGAAATAAAGATGTAAGATATGTGCTTATAGTCTGTTAAATATAGCTTGATACGCGTGACAGTTCTCATCAAGGTCACGCGCATGAAGTTTCGTATTTTTTACTGTCAAAATGTACGCAAGACAATGTCGTACTTTATTGGTATAGACAAACTTTAGAGATGTTCCTTGCGTCATCTTAACCACATCGATATTGAAAATGTAAAAAATCAATATAAGATACGCATTTAATACTACTTGGTTCATAAATATTTAAAATGGTTCCACAAGCTATATCCTATAGGTAATTTAAGTTTATTAAAAGTTATACAAAAATTATAGCATAAAAAATGGAAAAATTATTTGGTACTTACCACAGGTACATACCAAATATTTACTAACGTATCAATTTTAAAAATTTGTCAAATATAGCGCCAATGTTTATATAGATAAAATGGCCGCGCACCGCGTAATATGACATGCGTGTGACACATGCGCAATATGAAGCTCTGCAAGGGAAAATAGACGCTCGTAACTCATAGAGAAAGTTGTAGATAAATGCCGAAAAATTATTCATGAAGATTGGGAGCGCGAAGTTCGATTCGACAATTTGTCGGATCATGAATTGATAATTAATTTACAAGATTGTTCGAGTGAGTCTGAATCCGAATACGACGACGATGATTTGGGTTGTGCAGTGCTTATATACTAAAAAAATGATGACATGTAAGCACAATAATAAACGTTGACTCACATATTCATCTTGTTTTATTTCACTCTAATGTATACGTAGGTTAAGAAAAATCACCATATAATTGATTATAATTAGAATATAAAATAGAACATTCGATGATCGTTTTTTTAACATCGTTCGAAAATCGATTTTTCGGACACTACCCATCCCTAGACATCTCAATCTGACAACTGTCACGCGTATCAAGCTATATTTAACAGACTATAACTTATTTTTTTTTAATTTGTGGGTTAGTCATCTCTGGTTCTGAGCCACTCATATAATGAATGATGTGTGTGTTTGTGTGTGTTAGGGATGGTACTCTGGCACTATTGGATCAGATGGTCGGCACAACAACAACGTCTACAGCTCGTGCTCCAGCCGCTGCAAGTTTAGCTGGGAGAGTGGCTCAAGCGGCATTGCTGGCAGCGCAGGTCGCACAGAAGGTTGAGAGACCAATGCCACTTTCCATACTATACTCACCGTCTGACTCTCAAGGTATATATATATAATTTATATTTAAATTTAATATCAAGATATCTGCATAACTAGAAATAAGCTGTTCTGAAGAATCGGTACATGCACTTTGTAGACAAAACAACAAATATTTTTAAGAAGGTATACAACTCTTCATCTAGTGACAGAGAACATAATATATTAAAAATGCTATGGAATTACGTGTTAGTAAGCATAACTATTGCATGCGTTAAAAAGGATTTATACGTAATTTATATTAAAGGAAATTCAATATTTGTTGATTTTTTGCATTTTAAGAACAAACCCGACATGATATAATGATACTTTATTGGTTAATCACTTTGATTTTATGTACTCTTTTTAAGCACATAAAAGATTTATTTCTCTACAACATATAGGTATGGAGTTATTTTGTTATGGTTGTGGCCAACTATACTACTTCCATGACACCATGAAATATTCAAATTTTGTATGAAAAATATTTAGCATTTTCATAAAATGAGTTGCATTATTTTTTATTTAAATGTTTTATTATGAAAACTTATATATTGATAATTCTTCAATGCCATTTTATGAAAGTGATCAACAATTTGAAAATAAAAATATCAAATTTTAAGTTTACTGAGCTTGGGGTCACTTTGAAATATTTGACAGTTAAAAAAATCAAGAAGCACTGATCAGATATCCTTCTAAATCAATTCTGGTTTAAACAAGAGTTAGATGCGAAATTTGAAAAGAATCGTTTGAGCACTCAGAAGAATATGTATATACGCTGTACATAGCACATAGTACACACACAGATACATTGTGATAAAACTTTCAAAATACAATCTCAGCATGATACTAGTTGATAATCTGCAGTAAAAAAATAACCTTAAAAATTGCAAATTCATAACTCCCCACTATATCCCTTTTGGGTAGTGAGGAGTAAAAAATGCTGTAAAAAAAGAACATTTTGTGTGACAGACATTCACTGGAGATATATTAAAAATACTTGGGGTATATCATTTAGTTTTATATGTCCTCTTAAGTAAATATAAATTATATTCTATATCATGTTTTTTAGATGACCCCATTGAGACTGCAGAAGAACGAAGAGTGAGGAAGAAACGCTCTCGGTGGGCCGGCTCTGAACATGACAAGACCTTCATACCTGGCATGCCGACCATACTGCCACCAACACTTACCAAGGAACAGGAGGAACAATATCTTCGTAAGTTACACCATTATTGCCATACCATTTTTATATTATTCATTTGTTCATTGTTTATTCTAACTTATTTTTTTACAATTATTTCATGTGTCGTTTGTGGTAAAATAATTTTGTTGATATTTGGAGTTAATTTTTATTTAACACAAATTAAAAAAAAATGCTAAGTGATGAATGTCTGATGAATCATAACATAAAGTGTCGGAATAATAGAAATAAAAAATAAAATTATACACAATAATAACTTTGTGTTAAACACGAGTTTGAGTATTTTAAGTCGAACCTTTCTGAAGCTAACCGCTTTTACCTCCAGAGAAACTTACATGTACAAGTTCTTCCTCCGGACAAACTTATATGTATATGTTCTTCCTCTGGACAAACTTACTTGTATAAGATCTTCCTCTGGACAAACTTATGTGTGTATGTTGTTTCTTTAGACAAACTTATGTGTGTATGTTGTTTCTTTGGACAAACTTATGTGTATAAGTTCTTCCTCTGGACAAACTTACTTGTATAAGATCTTCCTCTGGACAAACTTATGTGTGTATGTTGTTTCTTTGGACAAACTTATGTATGTATGTTGTTTCTTTGGACAAACTTATGTGTATAAGTTCTTCCTCTGGACAAACTTACATGTATGAGTTCTTCCTCTGGACAAAATTATATGTATAAGCGGTTTTATAAGAAGCGGTTAGCTTCGAAAACATTTGTACAAAGATAGTACAAAATTATTGTATATAATTTTATTTATTTATAATTTATAAAAATGTGCCACAGAGTAATGATAAAATGATATGAAGATAGGAATAATAGGAGGTTGTGAATAAGATATTGTATGAACATGAATGAATCAAGAAAGGAGATGTATTGTGATACAATTTATGTATAAACAAGATGGTGGTATGTTCATGTAACTGTTTGTAATACCAAAAGATATCTGAGTTAGATTTGTTAATGAAATAAAAACTAATTTACTTTTTAATATCCATTTTGTATTCATTCTCTAAATATCTTTTTGATCTTATCTGTATCAGTTTCATGTATCTTTAAATCTCTACCTTGAAAGACTATGGAAGATTTTACTAACATGACTTGAAAAAATAGTACAAAATTTATTTTCTGTTATGTGTTAAAAATTTTAATATTAATAACGTAGGTAGGTATTTCATTTTTTTTTCTATTTATAATATATTACATCTTCATTTTTTAAATCATTTGCATCACTTTTAGTTGATTTAATGTTCGGTCATTCGTTCTTGTGTGAATTTTATAAATATTTATTTATACATGTTTTTATTTAATTTGAGACTTAATGAATGAATATTTTGATGGTCAGGCTGGATCACAAATGAAAAAATATAAAAATAAATTATGTATTTATAAAATATGTATAATTAAAATATATTCATCCTTTTCAGGCTCTTTCTTTAATTGTTAATTTTATTTCAGGCAATAATTTTTTTAACAGTCGTTTAATGAAATATTTTAAAGATATTAATTATTACAGATAATATTCCCTATCACTAATATTCTTTTGTTCCAGATTAATTAATTAATTATATATTTTTTTTCATAAAACATATTTCATTCAACCTCATAGGTTTAGATCAGATGGAGGATTTGTAGGTAGAAGTTGTCATGATTTGTATTTTCTAAATCAAATTGTAAGTACAGGATATACCTACATAATATAAATATACATACATACTACAGTTTCATCACATTATATTGTTTTTAATCATGTATAAAATCATGTTATTAATGAAAATTAAGCGTTCTGAGGTTTTTTAATTAGTAATATTAACATATTTTGTTATTATTTAGATTAATGTCACGGTAAGTAAATAAAAGAAATGCAGGTTTTATTGCATGTGCTGTTTTCAATCAAATATTTGAGTTGTTGCATGTAACCCTGGACATACAAATGAGACTTTGACGGAATTTGTAATTTACAATAGGGGAGAAGGGGGCAGATTTGGACAATTTGAATTTGACCAATTAAATATGATGTTTCTTATTTTTTTTAATAGATGGCTCTAGTAGTCACCTATTGTTGTTGGACAGTTGGTCGCAGATTTTAGTTGTCTAAAACACATTGAAAACAAAACAAAAGAGCAAGAAGCAGAAATGAATGAAAAGAAAAGTTAAATATGATTCTTAGAAATCAATGCCTAGAAAAGTAATTTGAAGTATGTATTTCCCAACAAAACATTACAGATTTAAAGCATATACTAGCCCACAAAACATTACAAATTTGAAGTTTGTGCTTGCCCACAAAACACTACAAATAATTTGAAGTTAGTACTTGCCCACAGAACACTACAAATAATTTGAAGTTAGTACTTGCCCACAGAACACAACAAATAATTTGAAGTTAGTACTTGCCCACAGAACACTACAAATAATTTGAAGTTAGTACTTGCCCACAGAACACTACAAATAATTTGAAGTTAGTACTTGCCCACAGAACACAACAAATAATTTGAAGTTAGTACATGCCCACAAAACACTACAAATAATTTGAAGTTAGTACTTGCCCACAAAACACTACAAATAATTTGAAGTTAGTACTTGCCCAATAAACATTACAAATTTCACATTGAAGTCCATTATAATGGGGGTGCAACATAGTAAAAATTGAATTAACCCGGTTTCAATTAAAAATAAGCAAAATATTTTTAGTTAAATCCACATTATGAATGTATTTTTGTGTCAATCTCTATTAGATGTATATTGTTGTAAACAAAATTGTCTAATTATGGGTGTTTTGGCTGTGGTGCCTAACCCCTTTTGGTTTCAGTTCAGCTGCAGATCGAGGAGGTGAGCCGCAAGCTGAGATCCGGAGACCTCGGGATATCGCCCAATCCGGAAGAAAGGTCTGACAACCGTAACATCGAGATTACATCCCAACCACAACCTCCGACAGAGGGAGATATTAATCACAGATAATCTTAATTAATAATAACATTTTTTTTTTTATTATTTCACTTTTTATACAATAGGGTCAATTCACCAAATAGAACTTCATTTTGTAACTTCAAACATTTCAAGCTACATTTTGTATTTGATTCAGATTCAGGGGTATTTTTATGTAGTTTCTATTTTTGTTATCTTGGGATTTGCATATTGCTAAATTCTACAATTTTTATATAAATGGGTTTGTTTATAATTTTATCCCAAATATTTTTTTAGCAAAAATACGCACACAACATCAATCAGTTCAATATAGTTGTGAAATTGAGTAAGGGTGAAAAGTTTAGATAACTGCTCTATCAATAAAAAATATTTCTTTTTAATCATGTTTATTATCTCTTAGAAAACTGCTTGTTTGAGAAAATTCCTTTGGTTCCATTAGACATGAAGATCTAGTGACCATGAAGAAAAACTTTCTAAATTAATGCGTAAGATTTTATTTACACCAGTGAGATCAACGTTAGAAAAACCTCATTTAATACATTTCAAATAGATATATTACGCTACGTCCTACGTAGGCGATTCAAAGCGAACGTGATGCGGTGCGGATACAAGCAAATTCAATGCGATGCGGTGCGACGCGGCGGCTCTGTCCTACGTGTGCGCAAATCGTTCTCTCTGCCGCCAGCTACTGTCATGGATGTACGTATATAAAATACTCAAGAAGTGTGTACGGCAGAGAAGTGAAACTAATATTGTGTACTTAGAGAGGCATATTTATGGGGGATATCACGATTTGTATGAAGAATTACGTGATCTTGAATTAATAAATGAGACTGAATTTACATCTTTCCGGGAAACATATCAAAATTTGACATTCGTGCAAGCGAGAGAAAAATTCGTGTGTTTTGAACAACATCCTATTGTAAAATAGAAATTATAAATAAATGTGTTTACTTGTAGTCCCATTTATTTTTGCCAAATCCTAAAATTCGCGGTTTGATAATAATAATTCTTTTGTCCCATAATATGGTACGTTCATGGACAGAAATTAAAATTTCTATTTCTGACATGTCAAAAAACAATGGCACCGCTTTCAATTCGCGCGAAAATATCAAACCAACTGATCGCGTTCGCATCGCATTGCGCCGCGCCGCATCGAAAAATACTCGCGGTCGGTAACGTAGGACATTTCCATAGTTACCGACTGTTTGTTATTTTCGCACCGCGCCGCGCCGCTTCGCATTCGCTTTGAATCGCCTACGTAGGACGTCGCGTTATATATAACCACAATTTTATGATCTTTTTAAAACATATTTATTAGCTACTTTAAAAAAAAAATAATAATATAATTCCTTTCTCCCTCCACCTATTAGGTAAAGAAAATTTTCCTGACTAATAATATTGTTTCTAATTATAGTATATTATATATTTTGACTTTGCAGCATTTAATAATTTTGCAAAACACTTTTGTTATATTTAATTGTTGTACCTATTAATTACTTAATAACATATTTGTTCAACAGCAACATATTCATATTCCAAAGTGGATATCATTAATAATATAATCTGGCAGAGACAAACATTACATTACATTATTATTAAATTCAATCTTCAATAAATTGTATATACCCAACCCAATATGATGAGTAATGGAAAATTATATAAATCATGATACTTTAATTTCAGATACACAATTCAATTATTTACCCCACAAAAGAGAACATTGTCCTTGTATGTGTTTTGATGGTGGAGTATTTGTTCTGATATAAGTTGCTTTACCCAAATTGGTTTATTGAACACATTTTTGGTATGTGATTAGTACGAAGCACCTGCTGACAAAAGTCATAAAATCTGCCCACGAAAAGAGAAACATCCGTCTATGAGACAGATGTAAAACAAAAAAAGTAATGTGACAGGTTAAACAACTGTAAAATAATTATGTTTGAAAAGTGACATAACTAACACACATGATATTAGACTGATCTTAATTTAATTCATGTTTTTGTTTAACTGTTTTTTACAAATAATATATGATCAAGTAAAGGGACAAATAATTTGTATTATGATATGATTGATATTGACAGTTATATATATATGTATGGTTGGATAATGTATATAGCGCCGTTTTCGTGAAAACTCACCTCAAGTTACTTTGTGGTAGTCTATGATTTACTAATAATAATGTTGCAAATACTCTGTTCTATACTACTAGTTACTGGAGACCATTCACCCCATAGACATTCTTGTATTCAACCAATCACAATAGAAATACCCCCCTACACCCTCTCCACTCAATACACACACAGCAAATTCTTAAACATTCAGTTTAGTTACTATACAACTGTTGATAGAATTATTCTTAGGGGCTGTTTCACCAGGTCCCGAATATCTCTCGATTATGCCTATTTAGCGGTTATGTCTCAAGTAAAGTAAAAATTGCGTTTCACCACTCCCCAATAGCGCTACTCGTCAGATAAAGTGACAAGTAACTTATAGGGGACTTTACCTACCCAGTAAAGTTATTCGGAACTTTATTTGTCACTTAGACAGTTGCATTTCATTGCCGGTATCACGTGTTTCATTGTTATTTTATTTTAAATATGATTTTATTCGAGGCAATAGACAATGTTTTTATGCGGAAATGTTTCCTACACGAATAGATAAAATATTAGGCCATGAAAAGACTACTTCATCAAATTCGATGAAGTTGATTTTAAAAGTAAATTTTGCTTGTCAAAGCTTACAGTATCAATGATATATGACTTGATAAAATATCGAATTACGACAAATACAATGAAGTAAATACATACTTTGATATATAAAACATTACTTTATTATATGCATTTGTTATTTAAATAATGTCATTCAAATGTAAAATTAAATATTAATTTAAATACATAGAATATTGTTTATTGTTATTTAAATTCAAAAGATTCGATCTTAACGTAAAACATAAACGTCAAAATGAAACGCATTTGGCGTTTGTCCATAGAAAGATTTGAAAACTAGTACATTTCTATGTATTTGTCTATAAAAATGCGACGTTGCCATCGTTATTCGTCAATTTACTATTCGGAACTTATCCAACGATGGTGAAACGTACAATTTATTCAAAACTTTTTAACCGGCGAATAACACTACTTGCCGAATAGTTATTCGGGACTTATTCGGATTTTGGTGAAACAGCCCCTTAGAGGAAGGTTTACTTTAGAGGTGTTTAGGTATAGTTGTAGGGAGCGATTTGCACATATACTAACCAAGCAAAAAGACACAAATTTGTCCTCTGCACACTCGGAAGGCTGACTTAATTTGTTTAACAATAACTATATTTTACTTTTACTCAGAAGTTAATCACAAATCATCAATCTCAAAGACAAGAAAAACGTTATTTGATTTTTAAATGTAGATTATATAATACTTGTATGGGTAACAGGACATGTAATATTGATTGTATGTCAACATGAATGTTCACAACGATGGTGTATTTATGACATGCTTTATTTACACTGATTAAAGACAAAGTGGAGCTCTACAAAATGTGTATCCTGACTCAATTTCACCAAAAAGTGAAGTATAATATTATGTCCAATTACCCATTGACTTGTTTATCATTTTTATAAAAAATACATTGATACAATTTCCCATAAATATAATTTTTGATAAATACTTAGATATGATCTGATGGGAATTATGTTCAAGTTTACAGACATATTACATTTCGATGCAATTGGGAGGGATATTGATAGATAACATTACAATATTCATGCTCATCGCAGCTAAACAGATCCATTCTAAATTTATTTTAAAAAACAAATCTAGTCATAAATGCTCTTCTTCATGGTTATAATTCTAAGATTGGTTTGCACTAAGCACTGCATTTCTTCACATATCTCTGTTTTGTATCAAGTTGTTACTTGATGTAGGTAGAATACAAAATGAAATTAATGTCACAACAATAGTATATCTAGTTTTGTATATGTAATTCTCTCTAAAATTGATGTTATAAATTATATTATAACTTTACAATTGTACAGGTAACTGGTAGCTGCTACAGAACAGATTTTTTCTAGTGAAGCAGCTATCTTATAATTTTAATATACATTTTTTTTTATTCAAAATTAATAAAGACAATCACACTTGATTCTTGTAAAACAGAGATCAAACATTGATATTTCTTATAGTTATATATTTACTTCTAAACAAGCACTCCCAGAAGCTACTAGTATTAAAAATGAACTCGTGGTATAGTGAAAGTATTTGTAACATAATTTGATTTGGTGTAATGTTTGATAGTTATTGTACTACAAAATTGAATGTCACAATGATATAATATAATGTTTAATTATTTTTTATAGGCGTGTTTTGTTTAACAGCGATCTGGAATTATTGTCAGCAAACTTCTTGCGATAAGAGGATTCAGAGAGTTTAGCCCTCAATCCAGTGTACTTCACCAGATAGATATGCATTTAGTAGGGTCTAGTTATTATTTGTATTTTCATTTTTGAAACCACAAATACTTAATGCAATATTTTTATTTTCAGATCTCCGTCTCCAGAGCCGATCTACTCGTCCGATGGCAAAAGGTTAAACATGCGAGAGTACAGGACAAGGAGAAAGTTGGAGGAAACCAGACACGCATTGGTACAGAAGATGCTCGCCATGAATCCTGAATTTAAACCACCAAATGATTACAAGTAATTTTTATTTTGAGGATTGTTCTTATTGCTTTAAGTTTTTATGACAGTCAATTTGAAATAAAAAATATTATAAAAATATACAAATCAAATGACAGTGGTGGTTGGAAATATTGTATTACTTGTTCAGACAATTTCTTAGTTGTGCCGACTTACCATTGTGCCATCGTATTGTGATTCCATTTATAGGTTAGAAACAGAGATCCAAAACTTATACTCTTTACTTTTGACATTCCACTCTTGTTTGTTTCATTTACAGCCGTACACCGTCTCACACATGTTCTTTTATTTGCATTATTTAGAATTTATTTATTTTTTACTTCATGTACATAATGTGTACAATGGTGTACTTGAAGAGAGGAACTGAGAAATGAATAGGAATAGCTAGTGTAGATAAATTTAATTGATGTATTTATGTGAACTTTAGTAATGTACATTATGTTTATTTACAGACCGCCAATAATTCGTGTTCACGACAAAGTGATGATTCCACAAGAACAACATCCAGATCTGAACTTTGTTGGTCTCTTGATTGGACCAAGAGGAAATACACTTAAATGTGAGTTGTTGACACTATTTATACTTGAAGTACGTAGACATCAAAATGAAATAATGTTTCAGCAGTAAAATTTCTTTCTACTTCACTCCATTTTGTGTTTTTGGTGGTTATTTTTACTGTAATTTTTTTATTGATATGATTGTTATTTTTTCTGTATATTATGTATGTGTAATATTTTGTTCATTTTATAATAATAAAATGTAATAACTATGCAAACTATACAGGTAGTAGCTTCGGAACAGACTCTGTCTAGTTTCTTTTTATAATATTATGATATAAATAAATAAATTAAATCAAATCTAAATATAAGCTTGTAGAATGATTGTAATTATGGATTTTTTGTGTCAATTAATGTTATTTATGTTTCAAAACGTATATTTATTATGTTAGTTATTATTTAAATATTTATGCGCGTTCTTTCATGTTATTCCTATCTTGTAGTTGACCAACAGTTTGATCGGCCAATGAAATTAGCTTCCATGTGCACCTACCATTATTTGTTATAAAAATATTTTCAAAAATCACAATTTCTTATTGTTTTTTTTATTGAAATTGCAGCAATGGAGAAGGAGACTGGTGCCAAAATAATAATTCGTGGTAAGGGTTCTGTGAAGGAAGGGAAGGTGGGACGTAAGGATGGTCAACCACTACCTGGAGAAGATGAACCACTACATGCATATATAACTGCCACCAATCCAGAATGTGTCAAGAAAGCTGTTGATAAGGTTTACATACACTTTATACTGAGAGATTGATCATACCATATTCACTGTAACTGCCCCACTACATTCTCTATAAGAACCTATTTGTAAACTTACATTAACGGTGAAAATAAATGGGGCGATGAATGACTATAGAATTTTTTTAAACATAGAATAGTTTCTATTTTTAATTTAATATCTTGTTATTGTAGATTCTGATTTTTTTTTATCATGATCATTACGCAATTAAGAACTCAACAAAGAATTCAAACACTTGTACTAGTGCACTGTTGTTATTGAACAGAATATTTTCAGTTACGTGTTCCTATGCAGAACACATCTCAGAAGATGGTTGTTCCCCGGGGAAAAATACTTAACTTGTGTAGAGGGCATTTTAATAAATTACTTTTTGATACCTACAAAGTATCAAATAATATTGTTGATGTAATGAAAATGAATTATGATTGTCAATTTACAGATAAAAGAGGTGATCCGTCAGGGTGTAGAAGTGCCCGAGGGTCAGAATGATCTGAGAAGGATGCAGTTGAGGGAACTGGCACAGCTTAATGGCACTCTGAGGGAAGGTGATGCTCGAGGGAGATGCTCTAACTGTGGAGCTACTGATCACAAGAGTTGGACAGTAAGTCAAACATATTCATTATATGCATTGCTCTTATTACCTTAGGTAGGTACTTAAATTGTAATTAGTTGGAAACCTAACTGTCTGGAAATTGGGCTCCTAGTTGGACTAATATATATTTTAAAATATATATAATAGATACATAATTGCTTTATAAAGATAAATAATATTTTTGTTTATTTTTTCAGTGTCCAGACAAACCGAATGTTACCAACAACATTGTGTGTTCGTCTTGTGGTGGAGCCGGTCATATAGCAGGAGACTGTCGCTCCAAGAGACCAGGACAGGGAGGACCACCGCCTCCAGCCAACAAGGCCAAGATAGACGAGGAGTACATGTCTCTGATGGCTGAACTGGGGGAGGGACCCTACCCACACGACGCACAACAGAAACAGAACCACCAGCAGAGGAGGAACTTTGGAAACCCCTTCGACATGAACAGAGCACCACCCAGAGCTATCATGGCAGCCCCCGCACCGACACCCATGATACCAAATTCCCTCCCACCTCCGCCAGGATTCTCCCCAGCTGGGCCCCCGCCCTTCGCTCCCCCTCCACCACCCCCGAACATCCCCTCCATGCCTTGGATGACACAGACACAGCCCCCTCCACCGGGCAGCGGGCCCTCCCCCTCATCCATTCCTCCGCCCAACATCAACAACCAGATACCCCCCCTGATGGGACAAATGCCACCCGGGTTCCAGCCCAACCAGCAGATGGTCAACATGATGAACAGACCGATGGGACCGCCCGGCATGAACATGGCCCCACCCGGCACCAACATGGGCCCCATGGGACCACCGGGGGCACACATGGGACCTCCCGGCACCAACATAGCCCCACCTGGCACCAACCCCGGACCCATGGGACCACCCGGTACAAACAACATGGCACCACCGGGGATGTGCCCGCCAGGGATGGGGATGAATCAGATGGGAGGACAGAATAATCAGGTTTGACATTTTTTTCATACATATTTTCTAAGTTCTTCAACACATTGATATTATATTAAGTTCATATCAACCAGCGGCCTCAATCTTGACTTTAAAACCGATATCAATTTAGAATTTCTTGCTAAGAACCTACCTTTGTAATGGAGAATAATGATAGGACCACTACACAATGTTAACTGTTTTATTTTTCTTGGCTGATTCAAATCAGAGTATTATCTCTGAATTAAAATTGGTTTGAGCGAAGGAAATGTCACCCGCATTTTTTCATTTGGCGAGCTCCAAGTTTCACTAAAATCTTAGTCAGTGGTTGAAAACCTATTTCTTTTATTGAAATCAAATAGATTTATCACTAATGAATGTGTGAAGAGGTTGTTGTAATAAATATAATTTTAAAACATATATTACAATGTTTTTTTGTCAATTTCCAGAATGATAACAAGCCCCCATCTCTGATGAGCTTCAACATGGTACCTCCCCCTGGTATTGGAGTCCCCCCTCCTGCTATGGGCGGGTGGAGGTCACCCTTCCCTCCACCACCTCCCCCCTCGCACCACTGGGGAGGGGTGCCACCACCACCACTACTGTCTGCCCCGCCACCACCCCCACCACCCAGCTAGACACACACACACACACAACAAGAATAAAGATACAACCAAGTACAGGTGACATATTTGGTACAGTTGAAAATCATCGTCTCGGAAACTCAATCAAATTGTAGTCAGTTAGAAATTATTATGGCCCTCATGTAAAATTTCACAGGTTACTTTCTAAATATATTATATTCAATATATTTTTAATTGCATATACACAAACATTGGAATTTTTTGACAAACTTTTCACCTCATTTATAAGGACTTTCATTGTTTACAAATAAATCAATTTCTCAATAGATGGTGTTACAAAAGGGTTTCTTCGTTACCTCATAGATGGCAATAGTAATAATGTCTTATTTTCAGGTGATTAGTTACTCATTATTCAAATATATAGAACTTTCAAAATTTACATTGATAAGGGAACTCAATAAGAAGGCATAATTGGTGAACGTTGTGCAAGTGCATAAAGCGATCACGTAAACCAGCCAATGACAGGTCGTAAGCCATTGCCTTGAGTTCCTGGTTCTTCTATAATATCCCAACTTTGTCCCTATTCAGATGTTGAAAAGTTTGTCCCCAAAAAAAAATATTTTTACATTGCATACATCATAACTGAAATTAATTAATGAAATTGCCCATTTAACACATTCTGGCTTTATAATTTGGAAAATTGCTCATTTTGATGCTTGTTTGTATTTATTAGTAATACATTTTGATGTTCGTTTGTACTCAATGCACTTATAGGATTTCTAATTTTGATTTCCTGATTTGAATTTTATTGTCCTTTAAAAAAAGGGGTAACACTTTCCAACTGTATTTCTAAAATTGCTCAAAGGATTTATATGAAATTTGGACCCCTATCAAGTCGGGCCTTCATGCTTTGTATGACACTACTGTTGGTAGGTGTTGGTGCCACTGGTTATAGTATACAATCAAAATTCATCTTGAAGCTTAATCCAAAGTTTTAATTTATATTTTATTTTGTAACTTCATTTTAGTTTATTAAGGTAAAACTTTGTTGTTTAATGTGATTGTTACATCCACCCACTGCATGCGTCTTGAATATTCAATAAATATATTCCTTAATATTGAATTATTAACGTGCATACCATCACAATATAACTGTTGAGGTGTACATTAAAATTATGGTAAAAATTATAGCAAAATTTATAAAAATCAAATGTATTAAGGAAGTTTAGTCTGTTGTGTTTTTGTTTTGTAAGGGAACTCGCACACTTCAGACTTTTAATTGACAGATAGTTTTGACGGGCTCTTAATCATTATGCGTAGAATAAATTGATGTAACAATTACATTAAGGCCCGGTTGCACCAAAAAAAAGTTTATAGTTAAAATTTTAAACTCCGTTTAGGGTCTTACAAAAGTTACGTCGAGTTTAAATGAAATATGAGTTGCACCTACAAAAAAAAAGTTAAGTTATAGTTAATGGGGATACCAACGCAACAAAGATCAAATTCCGTAATAATGAACTGAAATACACCGGGAATTATTTTTGTCATATTGCCATACCATTTTGTCCATGCTAGATTTTGGCGTCTGTCATAATATAACCTCGTTTTATTTGTTACCGCTCAGTGCGCGTTACGATCATTATTTGTTAATTTGCTGTCTGATTATCGGCATGGATTCAAATTCAAAATATATATTAATTAAAATTTTATTTACATAACGATATTATTGGCAAGGTTTTATGAAGTGATTTTTTCAGAGATCGATCAGCAAACTTTACCGCCGACGAAGTATCCCTTTGTCATTGGTGGAAGGAAAAAAAGAAATAATGTTAGATTGTGGTGCAATGTCCTCTCTAATGAGTTCCACTAATTGATGAACCCTGTTTTTGGACATTCTGAATCGGGCGATAAATTCATCATCATCCCATAACCAAAAATTTGTCCTTTGCCTGAATAATTTCGGCTTTCGCGTAGTTAACATGATATATATTAATGATGACTAAATTCGTCATCAGATGAATCCGAATCCCCATAAAAAAATATATCACTATATTTCAACAATTAACACGAAAAAAACAACATTACAAAATAAACAATTGTCAAAAGTATTTTCTACGATAGGGAAACGAAAGATAAATCATGTGTTCTCTGAGAGAAATGTCAAAAATTAACTTTAACTTAATCTTAAACTCTCATTTCTGGGGGTTTAAATTTTAGTAACTTTTCGGTTAAGTTTAAGCTAACAAAAATGCGATGCAACTCAATTTGACAAAAAAGTAACTTTTTTGTAACTTTAACTATAAACTTTCGTTTAACTTTTTTGACGCAACCGGGCCTAAGTCAATCACAAATGAATTAAACCTTAATAGATTACAAAATTTTATGATAATTTCCGCTGTCACTGCACTGTGGCAAGATAAACAATTGTGTGTATTGAAAAAGGTATTAAAATATCTCACATAATATTTTTATTATGTAAAAATTAACCATTGTGTAATGTCATATATATATTTATGTATGTATAAAATTAGAAACACCAAATAAAAACAATAGGTATGAATTGTTATTATGTAGTTTAGGGTCAAGTGGAAAATGTACAAATTATATTACACATTCATTTAAATAAAAATATGTTTTCCTGACTGATCTTTTTTTATTTCATATCCTAAATTTACCACTTTTGAATAAAAAAAAGTGAAAAACTTTGACTTCTCTTTAAGCAAATTGTGCTCACGGAGGATTTTGAGATTTGGCATATTTAAAGTTTATGTGGAGGAGTGAAGAAAGCTAACTATAATTTACACACGTGTGCTAAAAATACACTAAATTAAATAAAATATTTCATGTCAAACCATAGATTTTTTACTTTCATACTGCCAATTTCAAACACAGTTGTTTTAAATTCAAATACAAAAGATGCTAAAGAAAAACATAATCAACTGTGAAACAATATCTATCAATGGTTTTTAAGACCGCACAGGCACTCAAATGTGATTAGTATCATTGGAATTTCATCAGTCAATACTGAGATTATCGTCTTGAAACTAAAGGCGGGGATAAATTATAGTATTGTACAGTTCTAGCTGTAGACAATGCTTACAGTTTCTGAATCATCATTTTTGAAAATTGTCTGGATAATAAATGATTCTGAAAGTACGCCTGGAATTTTCCAGATCTCATCGTTATCCGTTAAATTTTTAGATGTAAAACTATAATTTATCAAAAATATTGTTAAATATGATGTTAACACTGATTTATTCAAATTTTTGAATTTGTGTCTTGATTTTAAATAAAAAGGAATAATTCATATTGTCGCTGTTGTCGTTCCTGTTTTGCTCTAGTCAAGTCAAGTTGCACAAAATGTATGGTGGGATGAACCCCACCCACCGCTTCTTATTTAGTACGAGAAGTGGGGTGGGGTACAACAAGCTAACAATTCTCAGTGCCTGTGCAGCCTACATGTTGCAATATGTGAAAAGAAACTGTACCCCTTGATGAATACATGAGGTTTTTTATAATACATAAATCAAGTCTAATGACTTTTCCAAAACTTAAAAATTTGATGAATTACGGTCGAATTTTGACTTCTGCACGATCACTAATATATTTCAAACAAACTGTTATTTTAGATTGACGTTTTTACAGAAAGATAGTGTAGAAAATATAGTTTTGGTTTCTGATGTTAAATGATTGAAAAACACATTCACACCATTTGTGATTGAAATTAAATATGAATGAGATGACGCTACAAACCAGCATACAAAAAAAATCACCTTCATGGATCAAATAAGGGGGGGCAAGTCTGGTCTACAGGCGGAATAAAATCATCCATGTTTACCCATATCATAGAACTCCATATGATGATAACTCCATGATATGGGTAAACATGGGATGGTTTTGATTCCGCCTGCAGACCAGATTTCTCAGTCAAACCTCTTGGGAGTTCCGGTGATGACACTGTTTTTCAGTGTGGATTTGTGAGACAATTAACACCACAATAAGACTCTTAAATGTGGCAACTTATCATTGGGTGCATGTTGCTATTACTGTCTGAGATGATGCTATTTATAGAAATATACAGAGATTACATTTATAGACACTTTTCTTTATTAGTTTCATGGAGTGCTTGGTACAAAAAATTAATGTTTGTATGTAAATGTTTTTGTCCTTTATGCGCTCCTTTACCATTAATCCGATTGCGATGAAACTTTGGAGATTTGTTCAGCACACACCTGCGAAGGTTTTGAATTTTTATTTATTTATATACTCCTTTCGATCTTGGCCCATTCTTATGAGAGACTACTTCAAGAATACCAAACAACTATGTGAAAAGTTTCATAGACAGCAGAAGTAGTTTCAAGTTTAGAAACAAATCAATGGAATACAAAATATGTATGGATTATTAGATTCATTATAAATGTATAAAAAGTTTAAATGTAACAGTGATTATTTATCAAAAAATAGTTAGATTCATCATTATATTGGAATATACATAGTGAATATCAATTTATTTTGTTTATTAAACCTAATTAACATTTTTTCGCAATTTTTTGTAGACATATTGAACAAGAAGAACATATCGAAGGTTATCAAAAAACAGATTCAAAAGAGTTAATATTGGAGATCATTTTGTAGAAAAACATCCCATAGCTCCGGGGTCTTTAAGGAGAAAATTTAAGAAATGTAAAATGTGCTCCAAGAAAAAAATTCGCAAGGAGACAGGATACAGATGCAAGGGATGTCAAGATAAACCCTCACTTTGTCCCGATTGTTTTGAAGAGTGGCATACTAGTAAGTACTGTAAAAATAACAAAATCAAAACATAAACCAGTTGCTGAAATAATATACCAGTCTTTAAATTGTTTGTATCAATATGTAATGGTAAATCGAAAAAAAAATTGTAATTGTGAACACACAACAAACCCAGATATGCAAGTTAACAATTTGACTGATTTATTGCGGCTAGAATATGTGCATCCACTACCTCCACCTCCATTTTTTTTTTAAATGTTGCAATTCCAAAATGTTGAAGTATGTACCATAATGAAGAAATTTCTATTCTACATAATATATGCAATAACATGCGAAAAGCAGATTATGTCTAATAAGTTAATAAATAATCTCCCAATTATTACTTTCTTTTATTTTCATACAAACCTTTTTACATCGATCCATTATTTGTTAAACTTTTATTGCTATATATATATATATATATATATATATATATATATATATATATATATATATATATATATATATATATATATATATATATATATATATATATATATATATATATATATATATATATATATATATATATCGTCGGTTGACAAGTAAAACTCACTAAGTGACACTGCAGCTAATTTGAAATAATCAAGTTTTAGTTAGTTTTTCCTGCCGTAAGAACTTACACACGTCTACTCACACTCACTTGACGGTGAGCTTTCAGTGTGAGTAGACGTGTGTCGCGCGCGTGCTTTTCGTTAAGTCCTTGAAAATGCCTGGTGATATTCAGGCGAAACGTCGGAAGACAAATGGTCTTAGTCAAGACCTACTGACACGGGAAAACCGAGATAAAAATATTATAACATATATATATATATATATATATAGATGGGTCGGTGGCAGAGCGGTTAGTGCGCTGGATTAGTAATCCAGTGATCGCGAGTTCGAATCCTGCCTCGACCGATTTCGTTCACCTATAGCACAAGCATTTATTTGCTTATTTTAGGGAACGTAGGAAGATGTGTACTTGTTTAACAAGGACATATTCATTAAAAAAAAAAAAAATATGTGTATAAGTACCTAATACTATGACAGTAGTATTATTGTGTATATAGCTTCAATAAAAAAGTAGCTTTGTTTTATTATTTTTATAAAACAGTTTAATAGAGTAAAGGAGATATCAGACGGTTCATTCGAGTGAATGGTTCATTTTTCTTTTTATAAAACAGTTTAATAGAGTAAAGGAGATATCAGACGGTTCATTCGAGTGAATGGTTCATTTTTCTTTTTATAAAACAGTTTAATAGAGTAAAGGAGATATCAGACGGTTCATTCGAGTGAATGGTTCATTTTTCTTTTTATAAAACAGTTTAATAGAGTAAAGGAGATATCAGACGGTTCATTCGAGTGAATGGTTCATTTTTCTTTTTATAAAACAGTTTAATAGAGTAAAGGAGATATCAGACGGTTCATTCGAGTGAATGGTTCATTTTTCTTTTTATAAAACAGTTTAATAGAGTAAAGGAGATATCAGACGGTTCATTCGAGTGAATGGTTCATTTTTCTTTTTATAAAACAGTTTAATAGAGTAAAGGAGATATCAGACGGTTCATTCGAGTGAATGGTTCATTTTTCTTTTTATAAAACAGTTTAATAGAGTAAAGGAGATATCAGACGGTTCATTCGAGTGAATGGTTCATTTTTCTTTTTATAAAACAGTTTAATAGAGTAAAGGAGATATCAGACGGTTCATTCGAGTGAATGGTTCATTTTTCTTTTTATAAAACAGTTTAATAGAGTAAAGGAGATATCAGACGGTTCATTCGAGTGAATGGTTCATTTTTCTTTTTATAAAACAGTTTAATAGAGTAAAGGAGATATCAGACGGTTCATTCGAGTGAATGGTTCATTTTTCTTTTTATAAAACAGTTTAATAGAGTAAAGGAGATATCAGACGGTTCATTCGAGTGAATGGTTCATTTTTCTTTTTATAAAACAGTTTAATAGAGTAAAGGAGATATCAGACGGTTCATTCGAGTGAATGGTTCATTTTTCTTTTTATAAAACAGTTTAATAGAGTAAAGGAGATATCAGACGGTTCATTCGAGTGAATGGTTCATTTTTCTTTTTATAAAACAGTTTAATAGAGTAAAGGAGATATCAGACGGTTCATTCGAGTGAATGGTTCATTTTTCTTTTTATAAAACAGTTTAATAGAGTAAAGGAGATATCAGACGGTTCATTCGAGTGAATGGTTCATTTTTCTTTTTATAAAACAGTTTAATAGAGTAAAGGAGATATCAGACGGTTCATTCGAGTGAATGGTTCATTTTTCTTTTTATAAAACAGTTTAATAGAGTAAAGGAGATATCAGACGGTTCATTCGAGTGAATGGTTCATTTTTCTTTTTATAAAACAGTTTAATAGAGTAAAGGAGATATCAGACGGTTCATTCGAGTGAATGGTTCATTTTTCTTTTTATAAAACAGTTTAATAGAGTAAAGGAGATATCAGGCGGTTCATTCGAGTGAATGGTTCATTTTTCTTTTTATAAAACAGTTTAATAGAGTAAAGGAGATATCAGACGGTTCATTCGAGTGAATGGTTCATTTTTCTTTTTATAAAACAGTTTAATAGAGTAAAGGAGATATCAGACGGTTCATTCGAGTGAATGGTTCATTTTTCTTTTTATAAAACAGTTTAATAGAGTAAAGGAGATATCAGACGGTTCATTCGAGTGAATGGTTCATTTTTCTTTTTATAAAACAGTTTAATAGAGTAAAGGAGATATCAGACGGTTCATTCGAGTGAATGGTTCATTTTTCTTTTTATAAAACAGTTTAATAGAGTAAAGGAGATATCAGACGGTTCATTCGAGTGAATGGTTCATTTTTCTTTTTATAAAACAGTTTAATAGAGTAAAGGAGATAGCAGACGGTTCATTCGAGTGAATGGTTCATTTTTCTTTCATTCCATGTTCACACGTCTATACGGAATGACAAATAAATGAACATTCACTCGTTTTTTCAACATGTCATCAAATGAAGACGTGCATCTCGGAATACGATTAATTTGTAATAATTTAATCAGAGTTAGCAAAAAAGAAGCAAAGAAAACGTAGACGGTGGTGGGTGCGATCATGGATTGCATGAAGAAGTTTAATTCTCCAAAAACAGCACAGTGTTTTGGTCATTCCACTTAAACACCATTTTGACGTGTGAAATAATACAACACAAACAAAAATACCAATGACGCGTCTGTCGGCTAGAGGGCATAGAATAATATACTCAAGAGGAGTCGGCTAGAGGGCATAGAATAATATACTCAAGAGGAGTCGGCTAGAGGGCATAGAATAATATACTCAAGAGGAGTCGGCTAGAGGGCATAGAATAATATACTCAAGAGGAGTCGGCTAGAGGGCATAGAATAATATACTCAAGAGGAGTCGGCTAGAGGGCATAGAATAATATACTCAAGAGGAGTCGGCTAGAGGGCATAGAATAATATACTCAAGAGGAGTCGGCTAGAGGGCATAGAATAATATACTCAAGAGGAGTCGGCTAGAGGGCATAGAATAATATACTCAAGAGGAGTCGGCTAGAGGGCATAGAATAATATACTCAAGAGGAGTGGGCTAGAGGGCATAGAATAATATACTCAAGAGGAGTCGGCTAGAGGGCATAGAATAATATACTCAAGAGGAGTCGGCTAGAGGCATAGAATAATATACTCAAGAGGAGTCGGCTAGAGGCATAGAATAATATACTCAAGTGGAGTCGAGACTAAATCACTGAACTGAACTCGAGTGAACGTTCATTCCTGTGTTCAGACGGTTCATTTTTCGTTCATTCGGAGTGCGAGTGAAAGATGCCTGTTGACAAAAATGAACCGATCCAACATTGTCGGATTGGTTCACTAGTGAATTCATTCGGCACTTTTGTTTCATTTTGTGTTCAGACATTTCGAGTGAACAAGAATAGTGAAAGATGCGAATGAACAAAAAATGAACCGTCTGATATCACCTTAAGAGCCAGCGTCTGCCAGACTTATTTAATTTTAAACAGGCCAGACTTGTCATGGTATAAAGGCAGATTTTTTTCTGTAAAAGGATACCACAGCAGGTAACAGCAATCGTATAATATTATGAACCTTGATTAGTGGTGGCTTTTGGATATAACAGCCTTCGACGTATTGAAAATAGCTATTGTAACACATCAGTTATACTATGAAACATAGTAAAGTGTTATTTTTTTTATATTCACTACTGATGACAATGAAATTGAAAATGATGACATCGTCCTGATAGCAAATAGCGCATGCCAACTGCAAGTGGCCCTATCGAAATGGACTGAAGCACTCGAGAGATTTGGATTGCGCATTAGCAGGACAAAGACGGATTTCATGGAATGCAACTACAGTGGAACGTCAGGCGCAGCGACGGTGTGCTTCTCGGATGGCACTGTCGTACCCAAGGTGTCAATCTTCAAATACTTAAGGTTGGTTCTCTCAGTGGATGCTGACGTCTCCCATAGGGTAAACGTGGCTTGGAGTAAATGGAGAACTCTCACGGGCGTGCTGTGCAATCCACGTATGCCAATCAAAACTAAGGGCAAGGTCTACAAGACAGCGGTGAGACCTGCAATGACATATGGTGCGGAGTGCTGGACAGTTAAAGGCACACATGAACAAAAACTACATGTCAATGAAATGAAAATGCTGAGGTGGGCAGGCGGGGTGACGAAGCTAGATAAAATTCGTAATGAATTAATAAGAGGAAGCTTTGGAGTAGCCCCCATACCAGAAAAACTTAAAGAAAGCCGACTCAGATGGTATGGACATGTAATGAGGAGGCAAAACGATCATGTGGTGCTGCTCTGCTCTAGCACTCCCAGAAAAGCAGAAAAGGAAAGGGACGTCCAATATCCACGTGGTGGGGCAATATGAGGAAGCTCATGGATAAAGCCCACATCCCAACCCCGACAATACAGGACAGATCATCGTGGCGCCAAAGGATTAGGAGAGCCGACCTTACCTAAAGTAGGATAAGGCAAAGAAAAAAAAGAAGAAGACAATGAAATCACACCTTCCATTTAAAAACACTTTTGTTGGTGGAAATCACCCGACAGACACCGTTAAAGTTTAGTTAATTGTTATGTCTCTATAAAGGTGTCCGTAAATGGAAAGCTTTATTGCTTCTGTAGTAATTATAAAAATGCTTTATACTATGATGTAAATTTGGCATTTGGTGACTCTTGGTCTAGTAATATAATATGTGCATTTTATGTGAAATGCTTCAAGTGATGAAGTGTGCAATTTCTTACCAATGTTTCCAAGTCCAGAGAAACAAAATTTGTTTTAAATAAATTTCTTCTCTCCCGGGAATTGAATAGAAGACTTATGCCACGGTGGTTGAAAAGATAATTCATTCCAATTTAGTAGGTACCTATATTGCTTAGCTTTATATAATGTGGATATGGGTGGCTCTGTTAATTGGATACTTCATAGTAGTACTTTTAGTAAAAAGTAGTTGCATTTTCAATGGATTGGTACGTCAAAATCTAGTCAACTAGTAGAAGACCAGCCTCATCTGTGAGAGAGATCTAAATCATGACGTGATATAATCAGGAGAGCCAAATGAGACAGAGGCGGCGATGGCGATGAGTACATCAAAATTCAGTGCATATTGTTATAAATAAACAATAAGTCAGATTTTGAATCTGATGTAAAATAATAATATATATCAATAAAAGTACAACTATTCAGGCAGTTGTCATTTAAATGATACTGCTTTTATTCATGGCCAAATTTCAATAAAAATACTTATCTTGGATATAATTTTCCTAACTAAATACAAAAATAACATAATATTATTAAATGGCAAAAAATAATAATCATGATTCAATAATGATATTGCAGAAACAAACCATTATTTAAATAAAAATACAAACAATTTATTCACTAAATTAAAAATAAAACATATGCAAAGGAACTTTATACATAAAACATATTTAAAAAGATAAAATAAAACAGACAAAGAATTATGCAGATTAATTTTATAAATGTTTCTATTATGTATATATGTATGTAAATTACAAGTTAAACTAAAACAAGTGTGTTTTTATTTCTGTTTCTGTTTCATTGACAAGTTCACTGAGCATTGTAGTTCGACAAACTTTTATATGAAACAAATCATGTCAAAAATAGCCAGCAATTATATTCTATAATTCCATTTATATTAAATAATATAGTACAATTTTACATTGTTAATAGCGCAAGATAAAACTTTTTAGTAAGGAATAATTGCATATTAGAATATCTGCATGGTTGATATTTCCTTAAAAATTGTGGTTGATATGATTTTAAAGAAATTTATTGGAATTGAATTCTGAACAGAAGTCACATCCACATTAACAATGTTTGATTGTTATGTAAAAATGATTGGCCCATGTTAACTGATATATAATATCTATGTTTGAGGATAATTTGAAATAGAAAAATATATAATGTATTCAGTTAGGCATATAATATACATATAATATAATGTCATGTACTTCCAAGAGTATTTATTATTTATGTATTTTGATTGAATTTGTCTTAAATATTCCATCATCACATTATCAATATCATAACGAACATACTAGAAAATTAATATATTTTATACACTTACGATCAAAGATATAAAATAAAACCTACTAATAAATAAATAATAAGAAATGACAGTTTTATTACAATAACTGAATCTTAAATAATAATATAGTTATGTAGTTTTAATTCCTCATTCTTTAAGAATATTTCTAAATGAATAACATAATTTTAATGAAATAATACAATTCAATATGACTAACACACACACACAGAGAGAGAGAGAGAGAGAGTGTTTGTATTAAATTAATATTTACATGTGTGTAAAGTACTAGTATAGTAAGTGCTAGTTTTGTGTGATATTATGTAGCTATTGTGTCGTGACAATAGATGCAAACTTAGATTAAATAAATCTATATGACTAATAAATAATGCGTTATGTTTCAATATGGATATGGCAAATGTTAAATTTATAAACAGGAAATCTGCTAAAATCAACATCATTAAACAAAGGTTTGCTATAAGTAATATTCTGTTATGATTCACATTCATTTTATAAGAAATATAAAATTAACTTAGGTATATTCATTTAACTTGGAACAGGCGATAATAATACATTAATTGCCAAGCAACAGTATTTCATAATAAAAATGAGGTTTAGTTTTTTCCAACTAACAGGTACTATGTCAAATATTATTTTAACACGCACCCAACAACAAGTTGCCACATTTTGGAGACATAAGAACATTTTTACCTCACAGATTCAGACTGAAAACATAATACTGTCTCCGCCGAGAACCGGACCTGGGACCTTTGGCTTGGTAGTCAGATATGTAACCAATTGGGTAATTCCGCATCAACACAACCAAAATATTCAAAATTCAACCCGAACATTTTTTTTGTTTTGTCTCAATGAAACTTTCTGAAATCATTCTCCTTAATTGATATAAATAACATGTATTTTTAGAATTATTTTATAAGAAGATTCTAAAAATTAATTTTCATTAGAGAGAATGTTCCCTAAAATTTTCATAAAAATTGAAAATGGTGACTGGTTGTTTTGATGTTGAATTACTCCGTTTTTAATTTGTGATTTATAAGTAAATTTGAATTCATCAAATTTTGGGGAAACTATATTTTTACATAATATATTTAATGAAGAACACTGTTCCAAATATTTAAACTTGATTACATAAATAAATATATCTTAAGAATACATGTGATAGTATTTATAATTATGGAATACAAATTGTCATAAACATCAACTACTAAATATACAGGCAGGTAGATTTGTTGACATTGTTCATTTGTATGTATCAAAAGAAAAAAAATATAATAACAAATTAAATATAAGCAGAAAGTAAAGTATATATTGAAATAAAAATGACCTGAGCTGGTTTTGTTCTATTGAAAGAATGAACAATGAATTAGTGACCAAAAATGTATGAAAACTAAGTTTAATATTGTTTCATTCACACAGTGGACATTGTGTAAGAAAAATAATAAAATGTATATGTATACATAAATAATATATGTAATGGTATATGAATGTGAGTGAGGTGATGAATGTATACAAGTTAATAGTGCTTAGTTAGTGCTTAGTGCCTGCACCTATAACAGAGAGAGACACAGTAGGTATGTACCTATGTGTGTAATAATGCAAAGTTTTAGTTTAATTCGATGCGACATCACTGTGATTGAATGTATAGTTTGTATTTTCAAATACAAAATGAAGTTATATAATATCTTATTTATAAAAATACTGTTAAAACATCTGATACAATGTGTATCACAAACGCATAATTAATTGATACGAAAAAAATAATTATGAGATTTTAATCACAATAACATTGTTTTCTAAGATACAAAAACAACAATCAAAAAACAGTACTTGATTAAAACAAAATGATACATGTACAAAAAATACATGTACTTGATTAAAGCAAAAATTCTGAATAAATCTAAAGCCACTTCACATCTTCCAGCAATTTGACAAATCACTTTTTATTATACACAAAATTATATAATAATATAATATTATTTATTTTGCTAACATATACAACAACAAAATTAAACTAAACACAATCTTAAAATAGATTATTTAATCAATCGTGTTTGTTATTTATAGGGGCTCACTAATCTACAAACCAAAAATATTGATTTTAATTACAAATAATTGTATAATTGCAATAAGTATTTAATGTTAGGTAGCATTAATAGTAAATTTACAATAATTGTAGATAACTATTTTACTATCCAATAGTAATGCAACTCGTTGACCAGTTAGTTAATTGAATGACAATTGTTGTTAGAACAACATATCAATACTTAATCAAAATGAAAATTTGTTTTATTTATTTCAATTAATGTGTTTTATCAATGTACATTACACAAAATGCATCAATATAAAGAGAACAAAACCAAGTCTTTTTATTTTAATTACTTTTTATTGATTATTTAAATCAAACAAAACCAAAAAATATGCAAAATGTGTCAAAATCACTAATTGGTATTCAAAAACATCAATTTTCTTTGAAACCATGTAGCTCCTATAAGTAACAAACACTGATTCAACATTTTCATACACATAGTGATGTGCTCAAAAGAAAATGTAATAAGATGTATATATACGTATAGTATATGTATGTAGAGAAATATTTACATTTATAGAGAGTATATAAAACAAAACAATAATATTAACATCTCCGTTATCCTCTTTGGGTCTCCATTGTTTGTTATGCAGTAAGTAATGTCAGTCAGTCAATCAGTCTAATTCATCGTGCGTCTTTTGCAGTCAACTTCTCAATTAGTTCTTGAAGTGGGGCCAGTTCTCGTCGTTCTATCAAACTGAATTCCTGAAAAACAACAACAAACATTTAATTAAAAAATTACATTGTTTCCACACCCCAATTCGAAATAACATACGTGGTTCTAAATTTTTTACAGCATTTTTTAAAAATAAATTACTTCATAACTATGGCCCGATTCGTTCTCCAGCTTGAGACTGGTCTTGAGAACACGTTCTCAACCAAAATGGTATTAAAGAAACAAATGTCACTGAGCTTGACTCAAGACCGGTCTCGAAATGTATAGAAGAGTTGAGATTGCTTCGAGACAGCTATCTCACTATTTTGAGCACGGTCTCAATGAGAGAAAGAGACAGTGCACGAAAAAGAGACGCATATAGACACGGACGAATTTCGCATTAATTACTATTTTGACGTATTTAAAATAAAACACATTTATAATTTTCTTCCACTTGGTTTACTTTGAATTACTAGTTTCGCTCTAGACGAGCACATTCAGAGTAGTAGTACTTCTCTGAAGATGCTCGTCTAGAGCGAAACTAGTAAGTCAAATTAAACCAAGTGGAAGAAAATTATAAATGTGTTTTATCTTAAATATATTATAGTAGAATTTCATCAAGTATTGTCAATCAAAAAAGTAAACAAAATTACTATTTTGACGTTTACATTGTTAGAAGTACTAAAATGGATCGAGAATCTTATTTAGAACCTTCTGCGAGTAATTTACATACAGTCATTCATAAACTAATTATGTGAATTAAAGTTGGCAAGATTTCATAAAACTTCCGGTACATCCAGTAAATATCATGTTGTTATACTATGCATGTTGTATCATATTTTGAAATGACTGCCTTTCCTGGATCTATTAACTGTAGGTACACATATTCCCATAGTATGATATATGACAGATAAACAAAGAAGTATTTCTTTTCCTCTTCCGAATAAAATAGTTGGCATTTTCACTATTTAATCACATATCATAATATGATGCATAAATTTCTCTACACTTTCGAAGATTACCAAGACAACGAATTATAAAAATATCTATAAATAGCTATTCCAACTAATTGCTACCAAGATAACAATGCTGAAATTGTTGCCATTCACGAGAAAAAAGTACTTGTATATAGAGCTGCAGCAAAATTTTTTCTGAGTACGTTTTCTCAAATGAGACGGCGTACATATTTTACTTTTAATACGGATTTTCGAGCATGATCTCAAGATGGTCTTGAGATGACACATTTGGAGAACGGTCTTGAGAAATATTCTATAATTTGGGTCTATAGCCAAACTATAGAATAATTCTCACAACTGTTTTTTTAATACTTCTTAACTATTCAACATGTTGAAGCCATTGATTGGTATAGACTTTTATTTAACTGAAGTGGTTGCATGTGTTGATAATACAGAAGAAAATAAACCATTAAAAGATATAAAACAAATTTGAAATACCTGAACAAAGAAAATGAAATGTTTGAAGGATGTATTAAGATGAGCTTCTTCACCGAGTTCTACGACCTCGGAGAAATGTTGATGGTAGATATGTGCGTAAACTCTGAACAGTCTCTTGAGTATTGTCTTAGCAATTGAAAGGAAGTTCTTGGGGAATGGGACACCGATCTTTGAAGGGAACAGTGTCTCGTCATCCAGTTGATCCTGCACCCAGGTCATCAGATAGTCAATATACTTGGGGGCTGAACATTTGATGGGTTTCTTGACTGTTTGACCGTCTGCCCAGTGATATTCGTATTTGGGTCCGGCTGACATTATGGCGCAACTCTTCTCAGTGCAGAATTCTGTTATTGTACCGTACAGCATGTTTATTTGATTGAAGAAATCTACGGCTGGAAGATAAAATAAAAATTTAGTCAAACAGAGGGCAAAACAGGAAAAATTTTATTTTACTCGCTGATATTTATATGTCATTATGCATCATATGCACAATGAACCATAAGAAATTTCCATTTGGCCATAAGTTCCCTACTTACCAAATACATTTTACGATAAATACATGATATCGTCGACAATTTCAGAACTAGGTATGTCAAAAGATGAAAGTTCTGTTATTTATTTATTTATTTAGTTGCTTCTCGGGCAACTAACAGGTACGATGTCAAATATTAATTTAACACGCACCCAATAACAAGTTCCCACATTCTGGAGACTTACGATATTAATCGTTTCACAGATCCAGACTAAAACACAATTAAAAACTGTGTCTCCACCGGGAATCGAACCCGGGATCTTTGGATCAGCAGTCAGATACCCAACCAACTGAACCACGAAGGCCGACGCATAGTAGAAAAATAACATTTAACATTACTTCTCGGGCAACTAACAGGCACTATGTCAAATATTAATTTAACACGTACCCAATAACAAGTTGTCACATTATGGAGACTTACGATATTAATTGCCTCACAGATTTATGGATGTAAATATGTATGTCAAGATAGAAGTGGTTGACAAAATGGCATGTGGTTGTGGGATACAAGGTTGACAAAAGTGATAATAATTTGGCACAACTAAACAAACATGATAAAGCATTAATGTTATCAGAAGAGAGTGAGACAGATTGTTTACTTTGTATCTAAACAAATAGCAATAGTATGGTTCTTACTGTTGACAGCTACCCATTAATGTTATCAGAAGAGAGTGAGACAGATTGTTTACTTTGTATCTAAACAAATAGCAATAGTATGGTTCTTACTGTTGACAGCTACCCATTAATGTTATCAGAAGAGAGTGAGACAGATTGTTTACTTTGTATCTAAACAAATAGCAATAGTATGGTTCTTACTGTTGACAGCTACCCATTAATGTTATCAGAAGAGAGTGAGACAGATTGTTTACTTTGTATCTAAACAAATAGCAATAGTATGGTTCTTACTGTTGACAGCTACCCATTCGTTGATATCTTCTCCCTCAGGCAACATAACAGCAAGTCGAAGGTTCCCAGAACCTAATGTGGCTGCAGCATGTTTCATCAAGTCATACTGATGTGTGCCTTCTGGAATATTCTTCTTTGGTTTGAATGTCTTGTTCGACCGACCACCACTAAATATAAATAAACAAATTAAAATTAATAATTGAATTGCGTTCTCTCTACTAACGTTTAAATGATAAATAATTACTATAAAAACAGCAATATTTTAAACAGGGTTAGTGCAGAACAAAAATTTGGATTTTTGCACCTATTAGCTAAAGACCTGTCACCGGCTTAGAATAGTGATTCCATTCTTTTCTATTATCATTGTTTTTATGTGTTCCATAAAAGCCGGGTAATGAAAATACCTACAAGAGGCAAAATAATATCTCACATAGTTCAGTAATGAGGTTCACTACCCATTCTAAATGTTGTGCCTTTTTACGTGAGACGAGACTAGTGTTAGCATGCTTCCATTTATGAGGTAATGTACCTACACCCGTCAATGGTTACTCCACATTGAGGCATATGCCGTGACAGTACGTATGAAAGAATAAGACCTGACATTATCTACACAATGTGATCACCTAATATGCAAATGAAACAAATAGACATAGCCATCACACTTCTTGAGCCTTTTCACTGTCAAAAAGATACAAATTTGCGATCTGCGCCCCCATGTGATGGGCACAAGTTGTTATCCAATACCTATACTTTTCATTTAAAATTTTTCACATTTGGCGCAAGGAGTATGTCTTTATTTATTTACAAGATTTTCAGAGAAAACATTGTACATAATCATTGATATACAGATACATGTACCTACATAATTATAAACATGATTAATTTTGGAGCGCACAGATAAAAACCGCAAATACAATTCTAAGAACTTATTTAATAAATGTCAAATAAAATAGTGATACTACTGTATGTAATTTCTTTGTGTACTTAAAAATGTGCAATAAGTAGTTTGTGATACAAGTGTGATGTGACTACTAAATTTACTACACATTTCCTGTAACATCAATTATTTTAATCAAATTTGTGATAAAACCGATAACGAAATGAAATTATGTACCCACTAAACAACATTCAGCGCAATTCGGTGGTTGCGATTTTTTTGTTAATTCGTTACTAAAAAGTTATTACATGGTCAAAACGTAATAAAACATATTTCGAGAAAATAAAGAAAGGACCAAAACAGTGTTATAAAATCTGAATAAACGTGTACTTGATTTTATTGATAAATAATAAAAATGTAATATAAAAATCGAAAGATTTAATAAAATACAACTAAAGATTACTTACAATAGAAAACTCATCTTGGGCCAAATCTATATTTTTTGTTTGACACTGATATACTCTCGGTTCCGTGAGCCGGCTCATCAAAATGATTGTTGTATATCAATTTTTACTTGAACTTGTCAAAACTTCATACAGATGTTTGTCATCCATTTGTAGATTATTTCTGGATGTCCAATTAAAAGCTCGTCATATCCGTTGTTGTTGTAAAAAATTGTCTATGGGGCCGAAAAGACAAATTTGAGTCAAAAATGGCATTACGAATCCTTCAAGGTTTTTATTGTCAGCTGTTTTTCGGCTTCACAGATTTTTTACAAATTCATTTTTAAAAATGATATTAAAAAGTAATACTAAAAATTATATTTTTATTTTTGAAGCACAAAACCAATAAAAAACTCAATATTATGAAATATTGAAATGAATAGTTTTCTTTTTGACTTTTATATGTTGCCATGCGAGATTATTAAGAAAAAAATAATAAGTCTTAAAACCTTATTTGAGCCCCCAAGAAGTCACAAAATTGACAATTTTAAAAAATGAAAAACATATATTGTAAATTTACATCACCAGAAACAGTGAAATGCTTCGAAATGACAAAATACAAAAGTTTTTACCGGTACTTTTCTATGCAATTTGGTAACACTAATTAAGAATCGTGGTCCTCCATGTTTTATTTTTTCAGACTTTTCAGAAACGTCTTGGCATCCGTCATTGGGATTTTTCGATCAATTTCTCTTTTTTGAGGAGAGATATTTAATTTCTGTTGACAAGGTTATAAATAAATTTGTCCAAAATGCAGGGAATGTCAATGGCCAGCATCATGAAAAATCCATCTGTAAGTTAATAAATAATGATTTAGTACCCAATAACTTATATAACAATTTACTAATAACACGCAGTTCATGAAATTGTTCTAATTTTTGTAAATTATGATTGAAAATACCCAATTTACACTACCCGACTACAGAACGCTTTTCTTTGACGGTATCATCGTCTCTACAAACTTATCAAAAATTCATCATTCTGTCCTTTTTGTATGCACATATCACATTCAATAATCGATTTATTTTATCTACATTATCTTATCTCTTCATTGAATGTAGGTACTTAATATTTTAAAAATATTAAAATACAGGAATTCATCGATAGTCCTAGAATTCTGAAAAATTGTATTCATATACATTATTCAAATTCATAGTTATTTTGACGTTTATTTATTAAAAGTATTCATGCTCATTTTTTAAAATAAAAATATTCATGTATTGAAAATTTAACTTATTATTTTTAATCATTTGATTATAATTAATATACCTACTCAGTGTTCTTCAATGATTTGCTATTATTTCAAGGGTCTTGTTGCTTTGTAAAACTAATTTGTTATCCAACTGTAGATTTGTTCAAGAGAACTTTATTCTCTTAACCTATCGACAAAGTATCAAGCCAAGTTACACGAGATTTGTATGCAGGGTCTATATTTTTCACGGTTTTTCCAACTTTGATGTCAAAAAACACCAACTTAGAGGCTTCGCAGCAAATATGCATGCTATAAGTGTAAATTAAGTTAAATACAAATAAAATAAATGATATAAGGAAACATACATCGTATCAAAAGTATAGTATGTATGTTAATATGTATATTACTTATATAATATATATTTACTTTGTATGTTTTCACTAAAGAACATGAATTACTAAATTATTCTATTGTTTCTTCACCCTTTTCTAACTCCACAAAACAAAAATATGTATTGCTATAAATGAATGTAGTTAAACTCAACATTGAATATGTAATATGTAATTTTTGTAGCTGATTCCGCTGTACGTATGTACTGGAATCGGAGTAATGGGAGCATTCCTGTACACTATCAGGTTGGCTGTAAGGAGTCCCGAAGTAACATGGAACAAGAAGACCAACCCTGAGCCATGGGAAGAGTATGCTAACAAACAACACAAGGTATATATTTATTATTAACTCATTCCGTTGTTTTTAAGTTAGGCCATCACATTGTGTATCTGGGTCTATTACCATAGGAATGATAAGAGACAATTATATGGAGCTCTCTGATTGCCCTTGATATGATAATCCCTGTGGAAAGGAATTAGTTCTAGAAATATATAATAACTTCAATATTATTATACCAACTTGCATGTGTACCAACAAAGCAAAAAGACAAATTTGCGCTCTGCGCACCCGGAAGTCTGGTTCAAGATATTTGACTAAAACTATAATAATAATTAAGTAACAAAATTGTACGGAAAAGTTGTATATTTTTTCCAATATATCTGTCATAAAGTAGGTACCTACATGTTTTTCCTGTAATATATCATGGTTTATTCAGGATGACTAAAATAATATTGTAATTTATACCTACATATGTTTCAAATGTCATTTTCTTTCCACTCGGTGTTATCACAATATGCAATCACCACTCGGGTGATCAGTGATGTACGCTGTAACAGTTACCAAAATATGAAGAGGCTGGCGGATAAGTGGAGAGATAGAGTGCTTGGTGTAGACTGTAGACCAATCTTGGGATCGTCGATGACTCAGAAAAAGACGAAAACTGATAAATCATTTTGTCAATGTTGACAGCACCGATATTGTCAAACTCCATCTTAGAGTTTCATTAAATTAAATTTCTCATTAATGGTTAGTGTCCACATAAGTGCAGCGGATGGAGCTCATCAGATGGATTTTAGTATTCTAGGATTTAGGACCGTCAGCAATAATGACTTTGTTGCTAGGAAACAAAAACATCAATCCATCCACTGTTAAGGATCACAGACCGTTAAGGTTCTACAAACTCTTATGCATTTCTTTTAGTCAAGTTGGTAAGATCTTAATTAACCCAAATTTTAATTTTCGTTCAGTAAATGAGAAATATGATTTACTAAAAACCTTTCTTTTCGTCTTATCTCACAATTAAGATCAAGGGTTATTATGACCAATGGTGACATTTCTAATGTATTTGGAAAAGTCTATGCTGTCCAAACCATCTTAATGGCGATGTCACATACTTTGAGACTACCACAAATGTTTAACTATAGGATATGCTCATTCAACTCAACATTTTCATTTTGATTGTTCAGTATGTATGTGAATGGTTCAAATTCAATAATGCATTATTTGTTTAGTTGTGTGATTAATACTTTGTTTTGAAATATAATATAAGTCCTTGCCATTTATAAATAAACAAATAATATATAAGTTTATTTATTTATAATTTGTCATTTATAGATAAATTAACAGACAGTTTACACTATGATGATTTACATATTATTACAAAAGATATTTGTAAGCTTCCTAATAATGCCACACTAGGCAAATGCCTGTTCTGGAACTAATTTATATTTATGGATTATCTTTTATAGACCTGTTATAAATTCGTCTGAAATTAGGGAAGAGGGATTTATACATGTATTTTGTATACGCTTAGTATAGAGCATAAAATACATAATTAGAATAACCCAAATGTATCACGTTTAGCAATGTGACAATGAATTTTGACTCTTAGCCAATAGAATAAATTCATAATGATGTATAGACATACTGCATGAATGTTATTTTCATTGACATTTTACATGTTTTATTTTCCAGTTCTACTCACCAATTAGAGACTATTCCAAGTTGGTTGATGAAAGGCCAAAGTTCTAAGAAGTTGTCCCAAATCTCAAATGTCACCAAGCCGATTTAATATTTTAATTTTGTCTTTAAATTTAAATTGGATAATAGTGCGCTTAGTTTAATAAATATAATGTTCATTTTGTTAATGGATTATCAAAATTTGTGTTTACAGCAATGTTATAAAATGTAAAAAACATTAAAGTTATAAAGTAATAATATTTTGTTTTTATTAAGATAACTTTAAGTATGCTCACACTCCATATAATAATGATGTCTATTGAGAATTTTAATTGGTATAATATTGCTTAATCATTTAGTTGTGATAGATCACATCACAAACTAAAACTGTCATTGGTAAAACTGTCAAGTGGCGAATGCCAAATGACAATCTCATCCAACTAACCAGTGTTCCCAGTCCAGAGAAGCAATAATTACGAGGGGAAATGAATTTCTCCTATGCTGGTGGGGATCCAACCCAGAACGCCCGTACAGAAGCCAAACTGAATTTATAATGTGCTATTATATACAAACATTCCAAGGGTGCTATCACATTATTGTTGACTACAAACAAGTCTTAAAAGTAATTGATTGAAAAAAAAAGTGTCACTGATCAGGGGGGCAAGTCTGGTCCAACCGGCGAAATCAAAACCCTCGTGATTACCCATATCATGGATATAATTATCATATGGAGTTCTATGACATCTAAAGGTACTATAGAACTCGATATAATAATTATATCCATGATATGGGTAATCGTGAGGGTTTTGATTTCGACGGTTGTTCAGACTTTTGGAGGTAATTTATTTTACTTTGAAGGTCTCTTTATACTGAAATAGTCGCTGTTGACTCTAGAATTCCTCAAGAGTCAATCAAAGTATATAATACCTACGGATAGTCTATAGTAGTAGGCTAAATAGTAAATTTTGAAAATCTTTTCTCCAGTAATTTTCTCTTATTTTTTATTCTTATGTCTCATCTTCCAAAATTCCATTTTTGTGATTGTGCCAACTTTTCCTTGGCCGACCTCTACTTTTCGTTCCTCTTTAGTATCAGCCTTGTACACTTTTTTGTCGGATGGTCATCACTTATTCTAACTACCTTAGGGCATGTATTTGCATCTTAAGATATCTCTTTCAATCATACATTCTTGTCTAATATCCTCATTTCTTATTCTATCATACATCCTTTTACCACACATTCATCTTAGTGACCTTATTTCAACCGCATTAATTCTACTTTCATGCATCTCCTGCCATTTCTGTCTCATTAGCATACATTTAAAAAAACTCTTTTTTTTTATTGTAAGTACTAAAACACTATGAAGTAGATTTTTAGTTTAATCAAAAAAGAATACGAAGATCTATTTACTGAGCATTTTAATTACTATTCTTTCTGTTTAAAAAAAAAATTATCCTATCTTCAAGAAAAAATATTTAATGTCACAGATATGGTGACATACAATATTTGTTCATGATTCATACATTATAGTTATAAGTGTGCATATTTATGTATGTACATTCCATATGCCCAAGGTCATAGACGTTAACGAGGACCTTAAGAGTATTGCACTGTGATCTCCAGATAATATCAATATTCAAATCTTCCTGTAGAGACATCATTTTGACACAGTTCTTGAATGAATTGGAGAACATCATGCAGATCCTTGAAAATCATCAAATATATCTAAATGAAAATAGCCTACTCTTTTTTGGGCCATTGTAATTTGTATGGAGAGGTATTATGTAACTATTAACACTATTTGTACCATACTTATTGAACTGATAATCAGATAAGACAATATATAAATGGATATAAAATCAAAATTATGTTATTATTGTATACAATATATTTGATAAGTATTATAAACATAGGCACATATTTGTAAATACATTATAATATATAAATACATGATTCATTTTAAATAAAAAAAAAAAAAAAAAACTACGTACATAATTTCTGATATTTCAGACCTGACTAAAAACATTTGAGTAATAGATAAACAAAGATAATTTTGCATGCATTACCTTAGCATAATAAATTACGCTTACAACATTGTGATGTATAATAAATGTGAAAGATAACTTTATGTGCATTCTATCTCTGTTCCACTACACCGAAGATTCTAACTCATATATTGAAATACATCGAAAACAATTTAAATATGAGTGTTTTATTTGTGTGTGCGTACATTTAGTTAAAATAATCTCTGCTAATTTTTTTTTTCTCACATACCCTTAACTGGTATCATCTTTGAAAATTTCCAACGAAAATTCGTACACCCTTATACATCTATTCAATTTATTAAAAATATTTATTTATTTTCATAAGAACTATTTTTTTTTTAATATTTTACTTATTTGCAATGTAACAAACTACCCCTTTCAGGAATAAGCATATATTTTTTTATAATGCATAATCATCATTTTATTTATTTTAAAATCTTTTTCATGTTTTGTAATAATAAAAATATAAATGTTTCAAGATAGCCAATCAAAATACATTTTGATAATAAACTTAATTATAGTCAAATAATTAATTTTATAGTACTACATTTATCAGATTATACAAAATATGAATAATAAATATATCAATTTTCACCCTTATTTTTATTTCACATTTTCACCACATTGTTATTTTCAAATTTATATTTTAATTGGAATAATATTTTCACCAAAACCTTTTGGAGCGTGTATAATAATAATAATAAGCTTAAAACAATAATAGCTTTGATATAAGAAAATACTAAAATCGATGAAATATACTTAAAATGGTTATAGTATTAAAATATAATTGACTTTCTAGTAAATATAACATAAATCATCACAATAATTAGGTATGGTACAGTTTTTAAGAACAAAAAAGTATTTAATATTAGTTTTAGACATAATCTATTATGTACTGCTGTTTATATGGTATTTTGTTAAATTGATAATGGCAAAGTTACACCAACATTACAATTTGCTGTCAGTTTACACTCTGTGAGACCCCAGATTGATGTAAAACAATTTCACCATAAAAATTATGTTCAACAGAAACGAATCAAATTTTTATATAAGGTTAAATTAATAACTCTTGATGTTGAGCGGAGACATTGGAACTATTATATTAAGTAAGACTGAATAATTATTATAACATGGAAGTTGATTTAGATATAAATGTACACTTTAAACAAATTGAGTAATTTATTTTATCACAACATGGGATCATTATCAACTATACAATTGTATTACTGTGGAAATATTTAAAGCACAATACAACCTTTTTCAACTGTTGGTATCTTTTGTTAGAAGTATCCAAATTTGATACAATCGTTCTATTATGATGAATTAAATCTTTGTTTCAAATGTAAATCAGTAAATTTGATTTATAAAATCCTCAGAGGGAGTTCTTTGATAACAATATACCAGTATATTAATGTAACATATATTTGGTGACAGAATCAGTCTCAATAAGGTGGAACTGTAATATAATTTCAGGATTGATGTTCAATAAAATTGTCAAATAGTTTATTTGATGATACCACAATCCTAATATTTTTCATAATGTAAGGTTGGGATCAACTAAGTGTAACACATATAAATTTAAGCAAAGCGATGAAGTATGTATACAAAATAAAAATAGAATTAGACAATTGTGAAATAAACATGAATTGTTTGATCAGTAAAATATATAAATATAGTGGATTTATAATATTGACATGACCTACCATCCTTGTGGTGGCTGTTGTTGATAAGGATTGTATTGTTGATTGGGAGGTGGATACTGTTGCTGTTGTTGCTGAGGATATTGTTGAAACTGTTGTGGCATACCTTGCTGAGGATACTGAGGTCCCCCCTGTTGGGGATATTGCATCGGATGGGGCTGGTAGTTTGGCATCTGGGGGAAACCAGGATATCCTGCATCTGAAATTGTAATTCATTGTAGTTGCTACAAAAAATATAAGGTGGATCTTTCTTACGAATGTTGACTTTATGATTTAGTTCAAGGGGCTGCCCTTAGTTAAATACATACCATCACATGTCATGCTGCTCATGGGATCGGCAGAGAGAACCAAATGTCACATTTTTTTATCTTGAGTAGATCCATTACCTCATCAACATTCATGTATCATCTCATACACATGCCCTTCTATTGTTTCATTCTTTTTACATTTCCCTCTCTTAGTTCACAGCATTGGTCGTGCCATCTTTTGTTCTCAAAATAATACAAATACCTAATTATGATGATTTATCTATCAAAATCTATGGTCAGGAAGAATCTGGTAGCTACTTTAATGTATTTTTTATCCTTCCCAAGTTATCTTCACTATGTTGCTTGGATACAAAAGAGAAAGGCAATCGTGGTTTCACTGGATTCATGAATCCAGGCCCACGAGCACACGTGACCAGAGTACGATACCGGTAATATGTCAGTAAACATACATATTTGCCTTATGATCATTATATTTTACACAAATTGTATCATTGTGTTTTTTGTAAAAATGATGAACAAGTGTTGTATTATCTACATTAAAAAATCAAATATTTTTTTCTCGCCTTATTTTGTCCTCACTGTTACTTGTGAAAAATAATAAAACACCTCAAAAGTAAATCTTCAGGTATGGATGTCTCCTTGATACTTATTCTTAAAAGTACAGAATGCTTGTTTAAGACGCTACAAATTCTGGATATCCAACGGGTCCAAGAATAAATTTTCATCACAGCCAAAATTATCATAATAAAATTTTCATAATGGAATAGTTGCATCATAAAATAAATAATAGATTGATAATATAAAATATAAACTTACTTTGTGGATAAGGCATATTATATGGATTGTATCCTTGAGGTATTTGTGTTGGTGGCATATATCCAGGATACGGAGCATTGCTGGGTGCACCGTATGGCACTGGCATAGTGCCGTGTCCCTGTGTGGGATAGGGCAGAGCACCGGGGTTCTGCTGCGGTGGTTGGGAGGGTTGGCCCACGGCAGGGGGAGGAGGCCTCGCAGGGGGGTCTTTCTTTGGCTCTGCAATTGCACAAACAAAATTTATAATACTCGAGCCAAACACTGCATATACTTCTGTATTACTTCTAGACCAACTAATAGGTAGGTACTAGATATGCCAAACATTATTTTACCACACACCCAATAACAACCAGCAAGACTAAGGAATACCTTAAGTGATGATATTACAACGTCTTAGGGCCGGTCTTATAAACGTCCGTTAGTTAGATTTCAGACCAAATAAACCGAAATTTGATACAAATGCTCTATATTTCGTCTTATAACAATCCGTTAGTTAAATTTTAGTAAATTTTTACCGATAACCTTTACTGACGGTCGGACCACCGATTAAGCGTTCGTTAACGATAAGTTATGGAAGGATTGAGTTTTACCACACTTGTTTTTTTATGTTGCGGTACATTTTTAATATTACGAATATTTTGAAAAATACTGCTTTATATTTTTTTGATTTTTATATTGAATTGCTTTTTTTTCGATAAAAAATGTCGGGCAACAGTGATTTTGAATAACCGAAACGAATTTGATTACAAGTTGATTACATTGTTTGACCAAATATTTTATTATTTCAACATGATATGGATGACACTGAATTACGTTTTATTTTATTTTAATTAATTTTTAAAAACTTAAAATAAAAATAAAATATAAGAAAACAAAATTATAAAAAAATGAATGAATAATTAATTGTAACTAGTACCTACATATGCATTAAGTTTTATAAATTTCATTTTAATGCCATAAATTAGGCATAAATGCTTGTGATATAAGTGAACAAAATCAGTTGAGGCGAGATTTGAACCCGCGTCCACTGAATTGCTAATCCAGCGCGCTTGCTAAATAATAAAGGATTATCACCATTTTTGTAATTTTTGATATTGTTTGAAGTAAGCAAAAAAATTAAACACTCTGTTTATATATTGCAATGGCAGCACCGCTTTATCCATTACAATCCATTATGGTCCATTACAAATCTATTGAAAATCCATTGTAGTCTAATTAGACTGTAACTGTCAAATAAACGGACAGTTAAAATAGTTTTATAATACCGCCGATAGTAATATCTACTTAGGAACATCCATCCGTTAGTAAATCCTTAACATGCTTACGAATATTTGGTCTTTCGTTTATAAGACCGGCCCTTAATCAATTCAACTTTTTAAAAAAAGACTAAAGCTGTTAAGGGGCCATATAAACCTAAATACCCCAATTTCAAATCGAATTCCTCAAACAGTGTGTTTCTAGAAAAAAATACCATAAGTGTATTCAACATTTCTCTAGTGAATGTTCGTCACACAATTTTAAAATTCAGCCTATATTCCCCTAGAAATAATATTAAAAATATCCTCTTTTACAGCATTTTTTGAAAATTACTCCATAACTATGTGTCGTAGAGAAATAAATCTTGTATATGCTAAAAGAGTGCATAAAATCAAAGTGAATGACTGATAAAGATTTTTCATTTCAAGTAAGGTTTGTTCTTAAATTGCAAAAAATCAACAAATTTTGGATTTCCGATAATTGAAATCACGTATACACCTTTTTTAACGCACGCGATAGTTACCCTTACTAATGCGTAACTTCATAATGTATTAGGCGGTTTTAATATATCATGTTTTTAGTGACTAGATTTAGCGTTATATGTCCTCTTAAACTCTTTACTAACTCTTAATTGACACTCCTTCCCCATCCTCTATCTCCTCCCACAACTTCTATCTCCTTCCTTTATTTTACATTTGATGATGTTACGTTTTTGTTATAAATTATATGTACCTACCACTACACTATTTATGTATCTAATTTTAGTTTGTCGATGGACAATTCTTGATAGAACTCCATTGTATGTAGATATGTATATTACAAACATAAAAATAATACTTGGTATTAGTTGTATTGAAATTTATCTAATTATCGACGCGTTTTGTGCATGCAAGGCACATCGTCAGAATAAACAATAATGGCACAAAACGCGTCAATAAACAAATAAATTTCAATACAACTAATACCAAGTATTATTATTATATTTGTAATATATCTACATTATTTATGGTAATTAACCCACCATTGTACACATTATTGGTTTTTGCAACTATAATAAATATTCAAATGAATAACAACTTGCCATATTCTGGAGACCAATGATATTTATTGACTGAAAACAATTGAAAAATATTACACCACCAGAAATGGAAAGCGGTACCTTTTACTCGGGAGTCAGGTATCTGACTATGTGAACCACGAAGGCTGACAAAAATTTATAATGTAATGTCTCATAAAAGCACAATAGATCACAAATGAAACTTAAGTCCCACTGCTTACTAATAAAAATATAATATATTATGTGTTCCAACCTGTTGGTGATACGTTGTGATGTTGTGGTGGTGTCGGTGTTGGACCACCAGAACCTCCACCACGTGATGTCTGCTGTGTCATGTCCTTCATCAGTTCCTCTTTCTCTGTCTTGCGGGCGAAGCAATAATCTGTTATTTTGTTTTGGAAGATTACCAATAGCTGAAAATTACAATACATACATTTATGTCTTTGAACCAAATAAATATTATATGAACATCATCTTAAATTCCCTAAACTAAGTATAAACAAATTTGCATGAAATATATGTAGGTGAACGAAATTGGTCAAAACAGGATTCCAGTGTACTTGTGACCACTGGAATAACTAGTCTAGAAAGCTATCTGCTTTGCCACCGACCCATATAATATTAAGTCCATGCCCAAACTTTTGGAAAGAACTTCAACATGATGTTATTACTTTTTTTATTTTGTTTTTAAAACAAAAAAATGAATAAGTCCTTGTTAAACAAGTACATATACATCTTCCTACGTTCACTAAAATAAGCATAAATGCTTGTGCTATAGGTCAACAAAATCAATCGAGGCTGGATTCTAACTCGCAACCACTGGATTACTAGCCCAGCGCACTAACCGCTCTGCCATCGACCCATCTAATATATTTTTTTATCTTGCAACCGAAGGCATGGCCTATCAGCGGAGACTTCTAATTAGCTTTTAGATTATTAAATTAAATGTAACATTGATGTATAGCTGTTAGTCTTCCAAAAAATTATAAATAAAATAAATAAATAGAATATGGAAGAAGTATTGTTATATGCAAAAATTAGTTATTGCACTTGCAAAATCCTTTAAATATGTGCTTTTAAACTTATGAATATATGTTATCCGAATATTATTTTTATTATATTAAAGAATTTCAAAGAGAAATGATGTCTCTGACTCTGAAGATGATCAGCTAGTGTCTGATACTATTTTGATTTAATTTGCTATGTAGTTTTATCAAGAATTGACAGTAAAGTAGTTAAATAAATCAAAACAAAAAATGATATAAATGTACCTGTGTAAGGTCATTGTAGAATTTGGTTCCCTCCTTTAGATTAGATAGAAGATCACGATATGCATCATGTGCGGCGGCTAGTTGACATAGTTTAGTTTCTCTGTTACCTCCCCCACCTCCCATCTCTGATACAAACAATGAATTGGCATCCTGTCATAACAACAACAATATTCATTTATTTATATACGATAATAATAATCAAATTATATATACATAATAAAAAACAATGCACAACAAATGACTCCAGTTGATTTACATACAAACCATCATGCCATGTCCCTAACGGAGTAGGTAGAGAGAACCCATATTTTCTATTCTGGCATGCAACCACCATCTCATTCATAAATCGTATCACATCTAATGTTAAATAAATTAAAAACAATGACAGTAAAGCAATACATTAACTTTGATTTACAAACTGAGAAATATTATGCTTCCAAAATATATGCAAAAAAATATCTTATTCAATGTCAATGTTAACACTTATCCTACGAGAGGATGTCAGGATTTTAGACTTCCAAAAACGAGATTAGCAAGTACAAAAAATAGTTTATATCATAAAGGTCTCAAAAAATATAATAGTTTACCACCAAACATAAAAGAAACCACAAGTCTTGTCACCTTTCGTAGGCTAGGTGCTGAATACATAATTAAAAACTATTAATGTTCTCCATACTTTTACATGGTTAACAACAGCGGTCGGGGAATTTTTTTAACCATTACCCCAAAATATTATTACGTTAAGTCGATATTACCCCTTCCCCCCATTTTGAAAAGAAGACAATCAATGTATATTTAAATATGCATTATTTATTGACTTAATTTACACGGAATATAAAAAAAAGTTACATGAAAATAGTAAGTATGTAATAGACAAACAAAATAAAATTCTCAAATTGGATCAAACAAAAAATCAGATTTTCAGGTTTTCACTTCAGTTTTTGGAGAGATGATGTTGCTTTATGTTTGATGCAATTACTTCAAAATTGGGACTTATTGATGTAATAGCAATTAAATAACATTTAAATGAAAAATATTATCAAACCTGTATGTCTTTAACCAGCTTCTCCTGTCTGGTGAGACTGTCCTGCACTTGCTTCTGTAGTGGCCCATACACCTCTCCTAGGGATGTGACAGATATGACTGGTTCACTGATGGCGCCATCTTGTGCCAGCGAAGACAGGAACTTCTCCTTCATGTCAACTGTAGCCGACTTCAGTTCGGACTCAATCACGTCACGTTCCGCTTTTATTGTTTCCACCTGAGGACATAAATGTACATACCATTATACCCAGTTTAGATGAGTAGGAAAAAGTACTTGCATTACCTATGGACGGGATGTATGCAGTAATTTTTCATTTTAAACTTTTTAAGACGAGCATCATATATATAGATGCCCTAAAAAGCCGAGCGTCATCTATACATGCCCTCATGGCTATACACAATTGTGAACCTTCATATCTCAGTAAATTCATACTTGATTGAGACGAAAATTGGATGAATATTACTCCCATATATTTGACTTCAAGACATCTATTGGTGAATCAACAAAACAATTGTTAAATTATTTAAAAACTAGCTTTTATGTCCCGCCGTTGGCCAAGAATGTAAAATTGTGAAAGAAAAAGCAATCGTTTTTATAATATTGTCACCCAATTATTTTGCAATATCAGACTATGAAAAGTGGTTTGAAATTTGATTGAGTTTAAGTATTGTAAAATGTTCAAGTGATGGCCACAACCCATTCTTTTTTATATATTGCTATAAAGTGTGAATGAAGTATAATATTTATACAATTTCTGCTCGCATGGACTATGCGTAATGGTTTTAAATATGACTGTTTATCAACGTTGTAAAGAGATTGGTTTGGCCACAACCCCCATTTTTAAATATTATCATCGAAAACAAATTGTAATGTGTACCTATTGAAAATTTAGTAATTTTGGATGTTGGGATGTGGTTAAAATTTGATTAAACAAACGTAGGTACTGAAAAGATCTAGTATTGGTCACATCCCATTCGTTTTTATATTTTTTCATCAAGTGTGCATTATATTTTTGCTCAATTTGACTGAAAGTCTTCATTAACGAAGAAGAAGAAGACTTGAACTATAGTAAATAGTTTTTAATTTGAATATAAATGTTGTGAAGAGTTCAGTAATGGCCACAACCCCCATTCTTTAAATATTAGGTGTTGAAAATTATTCAAAATAGGATGATATAAATGGTTTAAATTTAATTAAACAAAAGTATTGAAAAGATTCTAGTGCAGGTTATATCGTCACATCCCATATCCCATTCATTTCATATGTATTTTCATCAAGTGTGCATATCGTTAATAATATTTCTGCACAATAGACTATTAGACTTAAAACTAACCCAAAAGACTAAATAAAAAAGAGAAAAATAAGTATAAGACTATAAGAAATAGTTTGTATAAAAAACTATTCCAATGGTCTACATAAAATAAGTAAAAATACATATACCTAATAGAAGAATTAGACTATATAAAAAGAAGAAGAAGAATATTTAGACTATTGGAAATAGTTTGTATAAATACTGACCAAAAGGTCTACATAAAAGAAAATGAATAAGACTATTGGAAATAGTTTGTATTAAAACTCTCCCAAAAGTCTACGTACTTAAATGAAGAAGAATAATAATTAGACTGAAGGAAATAATTTTTATAAAAAAATGACCCAAATGTATACATAAAAGAAGAAGAAGATGAATTAGACAATAGGAAATAGTTTGTATAAAAACTGCCCTAAAGGTCTACATAAAATTAAGAAGAAAAAGAATTAGACTCCAGGACCCGCCGCTTCAGGCCCTTCAGTACCTCCCGTCCCTTTAATCCCTCATTACGTCCCTTCCCATCAGGCCCTTCAGTACCTTCCGTCCCTTCAGGCAGTTTTATACCTCCCGTCCCTTCAGGCCCTTTAGTGCCTCCCTTCCCTTCATTACATCCCGTCCCATCAGTCGGTTAAGAAAAGTTTAAATCCAGAAACCATCCTGGAAGAACCGCGAAGAGATGAAAGAACCTTCTTTTCCCAGGATGCTCTACTTAATAGGTAAAATGACTAAATACACGAAGAAGAAGAAAAAAGTTTAAACCCAGATACCTGCGAAGAGATGGAAGGACAGTTGGACCTTCTTCTCCCAGGATTCTCCAACTTCATAGGTAAAATGACCAAAAATACACGATGAAGAAGAAGAAGAAGAAATAAGTTTAAATCCAGATACCTGCGAAGAGATGGAAGGAAAATTGGACATTCTTCTCCCAGGTTAGTCCACCTTCAAAGGTAAAATGACCAAATAGACGATGAAGAAGAAGAAGAAAAAAGTTTAAATCCAGAAACCTGCGAAGAGATGGAAGGAAAATTGGACCTTCATCTCCCAGGATAGTTCATCTTCATAGGTAAGATGACCAAGTACACGTTGAAGAAAAAGAAGAAAAAAGTTTATATGCAGTACCCGTCCTGGAAGACCTGTGAAGAGATGGAGGGACAGTCGGACCTTCTTTTCCCAGGATACTCCCCCTTCATAGGTAAAACGACCAAATACACGAAGAAGAAGAAGAATAAGAAAAAAGTTTAAATCCAAAAACCATCCTGGGCATACGCTCAACAATTCACCAAAGTTTCATTATAATCGGACAAACGGTTGATAAATAAATAAATAAAATAATTTTCCTATAGGAAATCAGTATAGGTATATTATTGTTGATTTGTAAGTAAATAGTATTAGGTAGGTACCTACCTACAACAACCTTCTAAATAAATTCGATTCCTAACAAATTTTATTTGAATACCTATCACATTCTTTCTGTAGCCATGGAAACGATTCGAACACGTAAGTAATATCGAATGGTTCGGATACATTTTTTGAATATGTAGGTACCTACATTGGTTTGTTCGATGCCATAAAAATGAAAATTGTCAGAAAAATCAAATATTATTTACAAATTATGCAATTTTATTATGCCTATATCTTTACTAATAAATAACACATTTTTACAATATATGTCTTAAAACTTGCCGTAATGTCTTGTGTTTCATTTTATTATTTCATAATTACATTTATTTCAAAGGTTTATTATTTTCAAGAACATATTCATTCGGTGGGAAAATGAAATATTGTATGAAAAGATATTAAAATGGCGGCGTTTATGTACAAAAGGCTTACTTTAAAAATAAGTTAAACATTATAATTATACCAAATATTCACCATGTTTTTCACTTAAACGCTAAGTTATACTTCAAAATATATTTTTTTTGTGTAAATACCTACTTCTAACTTTTAAACTAACAGATATTTGCGTGCAAAATGTACACTTTTTTGACAGATATGACTTGGAAAATTTTGTATGAAAAAAATAATTATTTAAATATTTTTAAAATTCAGCATTTTTATCGCATTCTTTTTAGCGTGACACTGCATCAGGTATACTGGTACATGTTCGCACTTAAATTAGATTTTTAGATGCTCTTGGTTTTTCAGAAGGCGTGAGACAAACACACACACACACACACACACATACACACACACACACACACACACAGACACTAACATTTGGATTGCTTTATTACTTTAGATTAAGAACTCTAAACACTGTAATTCATCGATCATCACCAGCGAAATTTACACTCTTCTGCGCTTTGTAAGGATCTAATAGGCATGATGCGCGTAGGAAAGAGGGATACTGTGACAGTTCATTTTATTGTTTCCTGCTGAACATTCTGCTTTGAATTCGATCCTTACCAATACACAATCAGCACATATTCCTTATCTACATCAAATGCCGAAAGGATCATGTGACATATTGATGCCGCCATGTACTTTTTTATATGGAGATAACTACAATAACATTATCCTTCATTTATCTTATGTTTATATTATGAAGTGTTCAATTACATTGAGTATATGTGAATTTTGTTTATCTTTGATCTTTTTATGATATATTTACATCTGTTAGATTTTTTTTTACTGTTATTATATTCAATTAAAAGGAGCAATGCAAGTACTTGTACCTACCGTCTTGATTGGGATAATTGAACTAACTACTGACTCATTCAGATCATTTCTCTGACACTCACCAAAAATTAAATGTTCAATCAATGTTAGTCAAAGATAGATTTCCAATAATGGAGTTATTACACAATATTTTCAAGTCTGATAACATTATTGGAATTGGTATACAGGCTATGTATGACATGTCATTATGATGAGGGTATTTATATGCTAACATCTACTTACATCTTCCATCAGCTTTCTGAGAGTAGAAACTGTTGAACTATTCTTGACACCACCAGATGAAGACATGGGTACTCCCGCTTCCAATTCACCAACACTCCTGCTCAGTAAATCTATACCCTGAAATATTAACATAAAACATACAATAATATCAACATAAATATGTGGATATGCATGGCTATAGACAAAACTACTTTCTGTTTATATAATGTTTAATGAGTCCTATGGAAGGGTATGTCACAGATTGAAAATTACTTAATAAAAAATAAGTAATGGTATATTTAAAAAATCAATTCAATTTATCAGATTTACACGAAGCAAAATCAATTTAATATGTTGGTGAATTGGTTTATTATTTTATATTCTAGATTTTAAAATAAATTATTGTTTTGTTGGTAAAACAATGTTTAGCTAATATAATATAATTGCTCGGGTTGGTATAATTTAAAATATGTTGCTGACCTCTCTATGTTTAGAAAATTTCTCTTGTACAACTTGATCAGCGTTCACAGCATTGTTAATGATCTCCCTATATTTGGTTGCGTTGCCAGTGAACATATAAGTCAACTTCTCCGATGGAGTCCTCGTCCATTTCTCTCCAAACTGTGCCCTCAGCTGGTTGTCAGATTCTTGTTCTTCACGCAGCATTCTTTCAGACTAAAAAATAATTCAGATGATAAATCAAAATAACTGTTCATTAATAGATTACAAATTTTATTTAACACAGTTGCAACGTTGATATATGGAGCTGACAAATAACACCTTGATGCAGGTATAATATTTGGTGGTACCCTGGTGACATCAATTGTCTTCCCTAACAATAGCCCCGACTATAATTTTTAAACATTTTTTATTGTTATTAACCTTGGCCTTCGTAAATATTTTAAAATATATTAATTCTGTTGTTGGTTCAGGTATTTTCGGTTTTAACTTTCATAATTTTATTCTTTTAATCTGTACCCAGGTCGAAAACACAATACATCACCATCATATAAAATAACCTTTTTTCAATACCGCGCAAAGACCATTAAATTTATTTGGGTTCTGCAATAAAACATGGTCAGCAACTAATTGTCTCAGAGATTTGGATTTTTCCGCACTTAAATATTTCAATGCTTATTATTCAAATATAGATTCAGGCTACCTGAAAAAAATCGAACCCTTTTAATCCTCATCGATCGTTATGTAAATCCCAGCTGACGGTTCTTTCAGATGTTTTAAATCCGGTTTCAAACATTCAAAATAAATAGTTTCAGTTGTACATTTCCGTAATTTTATGTTTCTTTTCTCAATTGTTGCTCTAACGTCGTGTTGTCCTCTAGCGAGATACGCGGAGGTTGATTTTGCGCAATCCGGGTCTAGCCACCGACGAATTCACTGATGCCGTATTGCTCATAATTCCCGGGGTGGATCTGGTTGCCGAAAGAAACAAACGTGTAAATCGCGAAAGGATATATTCGCGTTAGGCAATTTTACTTTTCAATGAAAATGTTTACAATGTACGCGCCGGACACGTGACTTTTGATAAACGTCATATATCGCGCGTCAGGGGCTTTAATACAGCTCTCGCGAGTATGACTTTTGATAAATCAGTGTCTGACGCTCGTCATTGTAAATTACTTCAAGACAGTCACGAAGAACATTATTTTTTTTCCATGTTGGTTGTATCTCGCGCGTCACTTCCGATAAATGTCACACATCGCGCAATAGTGCTTTCATACAGCCCTCGCGAGCGTGAATTTTGACGGAATTGCGCGTGTGATACTTCTCAATATAATTTCACTTCAAAATAAACGGTTTAAACACTGAAAATACTGTCACCAATAGTACCAGCTAAAATATTACGTGGCCAGGGTTAATTAATTTAATGAGAGTAATTTATTGTATTTATGTTAGTCTCGATCTCACGCAGAATGCAAAACATGCTATTGTTAATTTTAAAATATTTTTTTATTGTTAATTTTTATGTTAATATGCAAAAATGATTTGCGTGCGAATATTTTGAATATTTTATACCCCTGTACACCCCCTCTCTTCGAGACAGGGGTACCTTTATTATATAAGGTAGAATCCTACTACCTGGACAGTTAGTTAGTAAGGGTCAGTAATCAGTGAGCATTATATAGTCGAGTCAGTAGCAAGTCTAGTTGAAACACAGTCGAAGTCTTTAGTGGGCCTAAGGGCCGTGTGAGGCGGTCAGGGCTTACGCCCTGGCCGCCGTCTTCAAAGTTTTAAGTTAAAGACCAAAGTTATTTTTAAAAGAACATTAACATTTTTAAAAAAGAATCAGTGAGTCGAATCTACGTAATAATCGTTCGGTAGCTATTAAGTTTAATTTTTTTTATAGTAAAAGAGTTCAAGTTAAATCAGTAACCAGTCTCGCCTACGGGCCTTGGCAAGACCAAGTTGACGTCATCGATATCGAAAAATTCTATTCACCATTCATCTGACCCAGGAGGCAGTGTGGGAATAAGAAAAGACTGGATATAGTCACCCATCCATCTGACCAAATGGCAGTGTGGGGGTGTATTTAGGGCTTACGAGCCTAATCGACATGGATATTAATTTAATTAAGAATGAATTAGAAATAAATTCAAAAATATATTCAGCGCCGAACGATAACAAGTGGACATCACGCACCGAAGAACACGGAACGAGCCAACGCGATCTTCCAGGATTGTGCAGAACGAGCGCCCAGCGTTATCGCGAACCGCGAAACGTTGCGGGCGCCTAGACAATAACAGTCGCACCGCGAACTTATATTTGACCCTGCAAACAAGGTACTGTGAACTTTAGTTAAAGTGAAATACGAATAGAACTTCAAGTGAAAAAACTATATAATCGTAAGTGTAACCCATGTATGTTCCTTTTGTAGCGTCATGGCCATGACTGCGAACTATTATAGGTATTATTTGTTTTTTACTTGTATTCTGTGATTGGGATCACATCTGTATATTTACTGTATTTTGTATGTTCCTTTTTTGTATGTCTATTTTATTTCAAATTGAATTTGTTTTCAAAGACGACAATTAAACAGAAACCAAGAAACTAACTTAAAATTTATTTTATTACTGGAGTGAGCCCTTGTCTTTACGATACGGCATGGTGAGAAGGTGGAAGCGTCAGGATCTTGTACTCTCCGCTTGCGAGAGAGTCAAATCTGGAAGGCGACTTCTACACCAAATTCTCTACCCCCCGGTATGAACCTCTTCTTAAGAAACTACACACACTAGTCAAAGGGTCCAGATCAGGTAGAATGTGAGGTATGTATGTTGGTCTTAAAGGCTCTTTAATAACTTGACTCCATATCGATACCTGAGTTTTAAAAGGCAACATGTCGGAAAATTATTCTAAGTTAGTGTTACTACGGAAATAAGAAAAAATAATACTGTAATATTAACAAAAGGTTATATCCCTACAAAATGGTGAGAAGATAGCGTTCAAATACTGAAAGAACGCTCAGTATCCCAGTACAAAATACTTCCTTTTTCACCACATCTTTCTCCACAAGTACAAGCAGCTCGTCTTTGGAAACACATCCCATCGCAACTTCCAGTTTCATTAACACATCCCACTTTCAAAAGAAATCTGAGGAATCCTTTCCTTACACATGACACATCAATTTGTCTCCTTATCCCCCCCCCTCTCCTGTCCCCTCCGTTTCTTTATTGTTTATGTTTTATATGTAATTATATTTTTATTAAATGTTTAATTCATATAAATTGTTGTTACGTATCATAATTACAATATTTTTCACCAAATGAATATGGTTGGTTGGAAGATATTGCCATTTGGCAATAAGTCCGCCATTGTGCACATGTGTACAAAAAGTTTTAAATTAATAAATAAATAAAGAAGAAGGTTTTTTCCTTTTAATTCTAATGGATTAAACAAGTTTTTTAATTATTAAAAGATAAAACATAGTAATTATTAGAAGGAAAAAGAAATTACTATTTTTAACTTGTTGCCCTTTAAAACGAAAGATGTTATTAATAGAATAAAAGTGAGATGGTTTGGCCACATGGAGAGAATGAGTGAGGAACGCCTGACGAAGAAAATATACATTGCGGACAGGAATGGAATGAAAGGTCGGGGCCGCCCAAAGAAGCGATGGCACGTCCATGTGAACGGTATTTTGAAAGACGGAAATGTTAGAAGCGTGAACAACAGACGAACATGTATAAGACGATGTATGAATGATGACGAGGCGATGAATTTATGTCAAGATATATGTGGTGTTCGGTGCTCTCTGCCTACCCCGTGAGGGACATGGCGTGATGGTATGTAAGTATGCCCTTTAAAACTCAGGTATCAATATTATATTCAAGAAAATGTCAAAAGAATGTAACATAAGTAAAACATCTGACATTAAGATAATCTGGATCACAGGAGACCAATTCTTTAAAAGGAATTGGACAGTCTTTGAGGCCGGACACTATGAAATCAACCAAATCAATTTGATCATTTCTGACTTCATTCATTTGAATTCTTATGTTATAATTGTTTTCGGAATTTATTTTGGGCCCACATTTTTGATTTAATAAATATTTTTTTTTACTAAATAAAATAATAGATATGGGCGTATACCTCATCTAGTATATCCTTGTTTCTCTGTAATAATTCAGGTAATTCTATCATCAGTGCTTGAAGACCTTGTAATCCACCAGATTCCTTGACAGAATTGGCCTTTTCCAATATTGACTGTGGCAGTTCACTACCTGATGTCTGTTCAATGGAAGCTGGCAAGTTCAATGATGCCAGGATACTGTTGAATGTTAAACAAATATTATAATATAAAATTTGTTAAATAAATTCTGATAATAAAAAAAATGGTTATGATAATGATTAACTTGATTAAATGAGTAAGTAAAAAAATGCAGATCTATATAAATTTAAAGAAGTAAATTTTAAAGTATTTAAAATTTACACAAATATCACATTGAAAAGGTAACGTAATAGATGTTGTCTCTGGAATAACGAGGGGATATGTTCTAAGTAGCAATTGAATAAAATACAAACCTATTCAGTGTCTGGGTGCTGTCTCTTAGTTTATTGATTTCTAAATTAACAATTTCATTCTTTCTCACGTCGTACGCAGCCAGGGCCTGATGGACAGGAACTGGTACCATGTTGGCAAATAAATCTGAAAATTAACATTAAATTTGACTTTTTGACCGAAAATATTTTATGGTTTTCCATTTTAATTTTAAAATATTAGTAAGAAGATCGAAACCATTTGATATGTCCATGATCATTGTAGATAAAGATTCAGCGAACGATTAAGTGTAGTCACCATTGTTAGTTACGAGGTCAAGAAAGAAGAACTGGTTGCAATATAATGTATTGAATGTAACAATAATACACCACTTACCAGAAAACTTGGTACTCCATCTGTTAGGAATTGGCGTCGGTTTGGCTATCAACGCTTTGCCAATTGGTTCCAACTGAGTGACATCGGGAATCTTCTCATGATATATAAAGTCATTGTCTTTCTTCACTTCGTTGTAATACCTTTGTGCTTTGGTGACTGTCTCTTGGAAATATGTCGGACGACCGAGACGAGATTGTGCAGCCTTTAATTGATCGATGGCTTCCTACAATATTACATAATTCAAAACACTTATTTATAAATTAAATTTAGTACAAAACATTTTGTATAAACGGTACAATCTCACTAATCTTGTTTCAACATGTAGAAATATACTTCGTTGGACAAAGAAATGATATTGTTGTAACATTCATCCACTGTCATTGCTTTATAAGAGATTGTTGTAACATTCATCTACTGTCATTGCTTTATAAGAGATTGTTGTAACATTCATCTACTGTAATTGCTTTAAAAGATTATTCATAGTTTCCTGTTCAAATCACGGTCTATCTCTTTGATCTGCTTAACATACCACATTAGTTATCCCCATTCACACTACGGAAGTTTTAAACTCTTCTTTTCAAGTACAATCAGCTGGACTAAGTGATGAAATGGCATAAGTGATGAAGTTATGTCATCTCAATATATACAAATATTCAAAAGTAAACTAATAAAACATTATTTGTCAAATAGTTCCTGAATATTCCTTCCATTCCCACCTTCCTTTCCTCATTGTTATGTGAGGTGTTTTTAATTTAAATATACCAAATTATATTTAGAGACTTCACGTTGCTCGGGTTGGTTGGAAGAAATTCTATGTGCACTTGACTGATTTGATTCATATTGAATTGATTATGTATTAATATTTCTTCATACAAACAATATTCTAAAACAAACAATGGACATGCCAGCATATTGTTTGATATCATCCTTCCATCTCTGCTGTGGTCACCTTACACCTCAATTCAGAATTATCTTTGTCCGTTTATTCACTAATATTTACACTTTTTTATTCATTCCACTCACATTCCAGTTATCTGAATTTTCAAATAATCCAGCACTAATGTGTCTCCATTAATGCTGCGATAGTGAGATTGTACTGTACCATACGACTTTATACCATGTGCAAGTTCAATATCTTAAATAGTTTTTTAAAGATAGAAATTATATTCTCGAATATTTTGGTTTTAATTACCATCAATAGATGGCAGCAGTGTAAGTAGACCATTTTAAATGAATGTATAAATAATATAACCTCGGTGATGAAGACTCAAGTTATATTTAGGTATATGGGGACTGTATATATGTATTATAATATTGTGTAAATTTATACATAAATATTACCTGTAATCTACTTATTTCCTCGCCAATTAAACTGGAAGCTTTGCAGACCAAACCTTGATGGTATTGTGCTACTCCTTGATATGCAGCTTGTTTGGCATAAAACTGAAATTACTCAAAATATTAATAACACATTTAGGGCCGATCTTATAAACGTCCGTTAGTTAGATTTCAGACCAAACAAACCGAAATTTGATACAAATGCTCTATATTTCGTCTTATAACAATCCGTTCGTTAAATTTTAGTCAAATTTTACCGATAGCCTTTACTGACGGTCGGACCACCGATTAAGCGTTCGTTAACGATAAGTTATGGAAGGATTGAGTTTTACCACACTTGTTTTTTTTTTATATTGCAGTACATTTTTAATATTACCAATATTTTGAAACATGCTGTTTTATATTTTTTGTATTTTTATATTGAATTGCTTTTTTTTCAGTAAAAATCGTCGTTCGACAGTGATTTTGAATAACCAAAACGAATTTGATTACAAGTTTGTGTTTGACCAAATATTTTATTATTTCAAAATGACATTGATGACACTGAATTTCGTTTTATTTTATTTAAAAAAAAATGAATGAATAAATAATTGTAACTACCTAGTACCAACATATGCATTAAGTTTTTTTAAATTTCATTTTAATGCAATCCAGCGCGCTAGCTAAATAATAAAGGATTATCACCATTTTTGTAATTTTTAATATTGTTTGAAGTACGCAAAAAAATTAAACACTCTCTGTTTATATATTGCAATGACAGCACCGCTTTATCCATTACAATCCATTATAATCCATTATTGTCCATTACAAATCCATTGAAAATCCATTGTAGTCTAATTAGACTGTAACTGTCAAATAAACGGACAGTTAAAATAGTTTTATAATACCGCCGATAGTAATATCTACTTAGGAACATCCATCCGTTAGTAAATCGTAAACATACTTACGAATATTTGGTCTTTCGATTATAAGATCGGCCCTTATAAAGCTTCAACATATTACTATACTATATTTGTTGTAAATTGTATTAAAAATGTATCATGAGAATGATATTAATCAATGATATTCAAAGAAAATTGTGTTGGTTATTTCAAATGAAATTAATGATCGCAAAATTGTAATTTTATTATAATCAGAAGACCTAGTTTATGTATTATTATAAATTCAGGTTTTCACTTGAATATTCAGTGTAACAGGAGGGTGAATCCTCTGAAGCAGAGCGGTAGGGGACCTCGATACCTATCAACTTGACCCCCATATATGTTCTGCAATAGCGGGAGGTTCAAAAGTTATTTTGACTTATGTGAAATTTTAATAAAAATTGGATTTCAAGACTAAACTATGTACATAACTGCGGGTAAGCTAATTAGGTCTATGAGAATAGTTCAACAGTGATCATTATGTGAGTAACTTCAAGCATCAATTTACAACAAACTTTCAATGGCTCTGGAAAAACAATTTTACATAATAATATTCACTTGGCTTGTGTCAGAGAATCATGTTGAAAAGTTGAAATTGTACAAGTACATATATTATTCTGAATATAAGCAGATAATGTTATATTATGTACATATATTGTTGTTGATACTTACACAATTGAGCCATTCTTTATCAGTTATTTCCCTCAAACTCTCCTTTTGAAATGTTCTCAGCACTTCTCCATACAATTCTTGACATTGGTTGGCCAGTTTGGCTATAATTGAATCCTTCATTTCATCTAAAAATATGAGATAAACAATAACGTTACTTAAATATTGTACTTATTATTATTACAAATGTTGTGGGAAAGATGCTCCCTTCCTTGAGGTTAATTTAACTTATCCTTTTTAACCTCAAGATGCTCTTCGTAACGGGAAACATGAAGGAGTGACATTGTTGAGCCCGCTACATGATCTTTAATAAACAAACATCCTACATGGAGACATAGCTCGTTTGCAAGAACAACGACATAAGTCAAAAATCCGATTTTTGACTTAATAATGCAGAAATGTTGTGTTTATCAATATTCATGTCTCCAATTCTCAGTGCAATATATATATATATATATATATATATATATATATATATATATATATATATAAGTACGAGAGAAACAGAACATGTGTTGTTGTTTCACTGTCATATTCACTGTAATATTTATGGACAATTTGGCGAGATGGGGAATGTCGGAGAGCAATCAAGATGGACTTTGTGACAGCGGCGAAGATCAGACGATGGCACACCTGTTGGAGTGCCCTCTGGTGGGGGCGAAGTGCACCGAAGAGGAGTTGTGGCAGGAACCAACTGAGAGGATCATCTCAATCCTGACATACTGGTCTGGGAAGGGAGTTTAGGACGCTGCTGACACGATAGAAGAAGAATTTTAATATTGATAAACACAACATTTCTGAATTATTAACTAAAAAATCGGAATTTTTGAGTTATGTCGTAGTTCTTGCAAACGAGTGACATACCATTCATGGAATGGTTGAGTGTAGTGTGCATGTACACATATAATATATTATATTCCATCATATATATACCTACACAAGTACCTAGACATGAACTCATAATTTTATCTAGATTATTAATTACCTACACCTGTAGGTAATTAATAATCTAGATAAAATTATGATTAAAATTAATTAATTCACCTGAATTCACACTCTCTATGTGAAAGGATGATACTTTCAATGCACCTTACCTAAATAGTTTCATGGGATGGGATAACAAGCTGTTACAATTTATTGGGGTCTCACAATCTCAGTTGATTCTTATCGCTTACACATGTTTCGCATACATCTTAATTAATAAAAATATTTCTCACAATTTGTGTCTAACAGAGTAGGTACTTATTACTTTGTGCAGAGTAGGTACCTATGTGTCTAACAGAGTAGGTACCTATTAATTTGTGTCTAACAGAGTAGGTACCTATTACTTTGTGTCTAACAGAGTAGGTACCTATTACTTTGTGTCTAACAGAGTAGGTACCTATTACTTTGTGTCTAACAGAGTAGGTACCTATTAATTTGTGTCTAATAAAGTAGGTACCTATTACTTTGTGTCTAACAGAGTAGGTACCTATTAATTTGTGTCTAACAGAGTAGGTACCTATTACTTTGTGTCTAACAGAGTAGGTACCTATTAATTTGTGTCTAATAAAGTAGGTACCTATTACTTTGTGTCTAACAGAGTAGGTACCTATTACTTTGTGTCTAACAGAGTAGGTACCTATTACTTTGTGTCTAACAGAGTAGGTACCTATTAATTTGTGTCTAATAAAGTAGGTACCTATTACTTTGTGTCTAACAGAGTAGGTACCTATTAATTTGTGTCTAACAGAGTAGGTACCTATTACTTTGTGTCTAACAGAGTAGGTACCTATTAATTTGTGTCTAATAAAGTAGGTACCTATTACTTTGTGTCTAACAGAGTAGGTACCTATTAATTTGTGTCTAACAGAGTAGGTACCTATTACTTTGTGTCTAACAGAGTAGGTACCTATTAATTTGTGTCTAACAGAGTAGGTACCTATTACTTTGTGTCTAACAGAGTAGGTACCTATTAATTTGTGTCTAATAAAGTAGGTACCTATTACTTTGACAGCAAAACCCTCTTGAAATACATTATTTTTAATTGTGAGAACATCCTACGAGCAAATCGTGGGAAGAACATTTAATAAGAGTGGCAACGAGTTCAAAATTCAATAAAACGCCATACAACACACTCCCCCCCCTCCGGATCAGATCTATACTCATCACAGCTCGATGAAAGTTAACCAAAATTATTAGCATTACATTTAAACAATATAACATCACGGTAGACCTCCAATAACAGCAGCATCAGTCATGAGGCAAAGAAGGAAGAAGTTTTATAAATTGAGGTCTAAAAATGCTTTTAAAAATGATGATATTTTATTTAAAATACCTTATGTGATAATGTAATGTTCAAGACACAATTAAAAAATGTCATTATTATTATAACTATTATGATGAATGAAAGGCGTGGATACCGTGGATTGCTTTAAGGACATATATTTCCTGTGTTTGTGCCAACATCAACTGTCCCAGAGCTCCGAGTGTTTCAGTGTTGAGGTCCGGTGTAGTCTCTTGGTGAACGGCCACCACAACGTTGCTTTTTAAGTGATTGAAGATACCTGCCGCTTGCTGTAATTAAAATATACAATACTATCGTCACAAAACTACAAAAAACACACAACACCATGGATAAATAACACGGGTTCAGATCATATCAATACACCTAATTACACCTAATCAAATATAATTAAATTTCACATTTTTATAATAACAATTTAAGAGAACATATAACGCTAAACTTAGTGACTGAAAACATGATATATTAAAACCGCCCAATGCACTATGAAGTTACGCGTTAGTAAGGGTAACTATGGCGTGCGTTAAAAAAGGTTTATACGTGATTTAAATTATCGGAAACCCCAAATTTGTTGATTTATTGCATTTTAAGAACAAACCTTAGTTGAAATGAAAAAACTTTATCGGTTATTTACTTTGATTTTATGCACTCTTTAAGCATATAAAATATTTATTTCTCTACGACACATAGTTATGGAGTAATTAAAAAAAATGCTGTAAAAAAGGATATTTTTAATAATCGAATATTTTTATTATTGCATAGATATAAGAATTGTAGCTTTCATTATTTACAAAAAAAAAAAACCAATTCTCTCAATAGATGGCGTTACAACAAAATAAATAAAAAATAATAACATCATTTAATGATTCGGCGGATATTTTGTGGTAGTTAATATAAACCATTATTAAATTCTAAAACTAAAAGAAATTACAAAGAAAAAAGTGGAGTTTATAGAATAACATGTGGTGACTGTAATGAACACTACATAGGACAGACATCACGTAACCTAAATATAAGAATTAACGAACACAGAAGATGCTTAAACAACAATAATTTCTCAGAATTTGCTAACCACATTATCCAAACTAATCACTCTTTCAATAACCACAAACTAAAACTATTACATGAAACACAGAATAAAGGATACCGACTTAACAACTACGAAACGCTCGAAATACATAAACACATAAATTCCGGTATAAAACTTATAAATAACCATACCTTTCATAACACTTCTCCAATACTTAATATATTTCCCATCAAAAACAAAAACACTTCACAATTCTCCCCTCCCCCCACTAACCCAACCAACCCTCAACCGCCACCCCCCTCGCTTCACAGACAGATTCACACAAATTCAACATGTTAGTCTCGACACGCCGGTCGATGGAAGGACAGCGCTTCCGAAACATGTCGCGAAGTGACTCAAAAAACAAGTGGTTTATAGCTAATTAATAATTCAAAAAATAATAAGATTGTTGTTCATAATTTCACCCATAGATGGCTGTAGTAAAAATTCCTTATTTTCAAGCGAAAAGAATTTCAGTATTACAATATATAGAACTTTCAAAATTGAATTGATAGGGATCTCATTAAAAAGGCATAATTGGTGAACGTTGCGCAAGCGCATAAAGTGATCACGTAAACCAGCCGATGACAGGTCGTAAGCCCTGTAGGTGCCTTGATTTCCCGGTTCTCCTACAATAAATATTCCAACTTCGTCTCTATTGAGATAATTAAAAATCTGTCAAAAAAAGATATTTTTAATAATTTTTTTTTGGGAATTTAGGCTGAATTTTAAAATTGTGTGACAAACATTCATTAGAGAAATGTTGAAATGATTTTTTCTAGAAACACATTGTTTAACATATTTGAAGGATTTGGTTTGAAACTGAGGTGTTTATGTTTATATGGCCCCTTAATGTATAATTTAATTAAAGAACTTTACACATAATGTACTATTTATGTCACACTACTGTTCAAATGAACACCTCGGCACGGCACAGGACTTCCTAGTGAGGTGTTCATCGTACTCTAGCAATTACATACTTATCAATAAATAACACATACACATATTACGTATGAAATATGCTTGATCGTACCTAGTCCTTGTTTTGTCCGACGAGCAGCTGCTTCAGGGAGGAAAAGAACTATACAGTTCTAAATCTTTCCCAATGGAGTGGGGTGGGAGACTGCGAAATACTCTCAATACTTCAAATGTGGAGGATATACGAGTATGTAATGTATCTAAGGATGATGCTCAGGATAGAACAAAGTGGAGGAGCGCAGAAAGGAGACCACCACCATGTGGGATACAAGGTGAGGAGAGAGAATACTTCACGTTTATCAAGATACAGTAGCGTAGCAGGGTCATGCAAAGGCAAATTTGGGCCTCAACTTGACATGGGCCCTAAATTTCTAAATACTTTACACGAAAAAAATATTATAATTTTTTTTATATTCAAAGTTAAAACAGCACATACACACAACAAATATGTTTTTATTTCATTTTACATTACTTCTCGGGTAACTAACAGGTACTATGTCAAAAATTAATTAAACACGCACCCAATAACAATAGCCGACCGGCGTAGCACAGTTGGTAAGTCGTTCAGTTTCTGTGCGGACGTCCTGGGTTCGATTCCCAGCAGAGAAGAAATTTATTTAATTTATTTTTTATAATAACAAGTTGCCAAATTCTGGAGACTTACAATATTAATCGTCTCACAGATCCAGACTGAAAACACGATTAAAAACATTGTCTCCACTGGGAATCGAACCCGGGATCTTTGGATTAGCAGTCAGATACCTAACCAACTGAGCCACTAAGGCGGATATGTTTTCAAGGTTAAGCTAATATTATGTTATCAACAATAATTATTATATAGGTAGATACTGCATATATTTTTACAATCAATGCCTGGCTATTTATGTATATATTAGCATTGCCCAAAACATTATCTTAATTACTACTTGTGGCTTGACTGTAATCTAAGGCTTAATGGCATTGCTGAAAACTTTTATAATAAGGCTGCAAACAGTGTGATAAGACATATAGGTATAATAATTACTGTAACCTAAGATGCTGCCTCATATTATATCAAATAAACTGACAAATGCTGATTAAAATGAAGAGGGGAAACATTTCAAGAAATACATTAAATATGAATAAGGAAATTTTTCATTGCAAACTCCTGGTACCATTAATTTTATTTCAGTATGTTATCATTGTCCATGTTGGAAACATACAGAGTGCTGAGTGATCTCTTGTGAATTTGAATAGCTTGTTAGAGTAATTGATAAAAAATACTTTTATATTTTACAAGCATCTAAAAAAGTGACGAGTGGTGCAACATAAAGGAAAATAAAAAATTGAAAAAAAAAAATGAAATGATTGGACAAAATAGTTTATGGATATCCATTTGAATCCTTTCCTTATCCATATCCCTACCATAGACAATATATGCCTGCCGGCCTAGCTGAGAAGAAATGTTGCAAAAGGAAAGACTACCTTCAATCAGGGCAGTACAGCGAGTTAACTTCGAGAGATGACACAGTGCACTTCACCTACATATATGTTTTAAGTTTAGCTTCGTTTTTAGTATTTTTCTACATAGTTTCTTCGTGTAGTGTATTGTGCTTCAAATTACTTCAAGTTCAACTTCATAATTGGTTGGTCGTGGCTGGCGGTAAGTGCAATATTTACCTTCATTGTTCTATGCTCCCTTAGAAATATTGTTTACCTTTCATTCCCATAGTAATAGTGAATATATAAACACAAGCACTCGAAAAAATAGTTTAAAGATGAGTGACTTAATGCAGCAAAATAATGCAACTGAACGGTTTTTGTTATAGCGGTCAATTAGATAGGTGATCAACGGTCTAAATTTCAACGATTTCTTATTAATTTTTTTTCTGAGAACAGGATGACTAATACCCTTCTTTAATTAAGGTGAGTTGGGGGAAGATCGAAAAAGGGGTAAGATCGATAATTTGAATTTACTCCGAAGTCTTGCAACATTATTAGTTGTCGATGGTTCGGTTTTATACGTCATTTCCTCACATACCATCATTCAGTTCAAGCTAGTTCAGCGCGCTAAGTGGATGTGTGATATGATCAATTTACTCAGTAGAGGTATTTTCGCGCCAAATTGTGAGATATTTGATCTTACCCCATATTGAATAACTACGCTAATATTTGATTTTTTATTGATATTTTTTTATCGTGCACTTTATTTTTGAATTTGCGAACATATTTGCAATGTTATATTTCTCTAAATATAAAAGTTTTCATTTTAAACCTTATTCCGGTCTTAACCCATCAAAAAATCAAAGGGGAATTTCGGAATACTTCATTTCCGATCTTTCCCCACGTTCCCAAACTTTACATTATTAAAAAAATATTTTTATTTAGGTAGGTACCTACTTAGTAATAAAGTATAATACTAATAAAATATTTATTTTATCTGTAACATTTAGTGTATATTTTTGGTATGTAAAAGTAATTTATCTGTAACATTTAGTGTATATTTTTGGTATGTAAAAATATGGTTTGTGTAGCATTGCACCCCCCTGCTCACAGACTGGAATAAAAAACTTATTATTATTATTATATTATCTTGTATCTTAAATAAAGATTTTTTTTGAGATTTCACAAGAGATAGTTATCAGCAAACATTAGGAAAATTTACAGGGGCTGCACAGAACAAAATTTTATGTTTTTTGCTTGGTTGGTGAAAGCGCAAATTATCGCGGTATTTGCCAATTTACCTATACTGTATTAATTGTGTTAATAAGAAAACGATAATAATAAAACATAATAACCAACCTGGAAAAGTTTAGCTGCCAACTTGAGACCATCATCTGTCTCCAAAGATTGTGCTGCTGCCACGGCACTCTGTAATGCCGCCATGTTGAACATTACACAAACTTTTTCATAGCTCAGTGAACAGATAGCTGAAAATCATAGTTTTAATTTTTATGTGACACAGGTAGGTATATTATAAAAACAAAACAAAAACACTTTCTGGCACCCTGCGTAAGCTGCAATTTTATTGCCATATGGCAATTTCTTCCAACTAACCAGTGTTAGTTTTTCCGGCCCAGAGAAGCGATATTTGCGTGAGAAATGAATTTAAATAAATTTTTCCTCTGCTGAGGATCGAACCCAGGATGCCTGCACAGAAGCCGAACGGCTTACCAACTGTGCCATGGCTATGTAGTATACCATTACCAACTGTGCCACAGCTATGTAGTATACCATTACCAACTGTGCCACAGCTATGTAGTATACCATTACCAACTGTGCCACAGCTATGTAGTATACCATTACCAACTGTGCCACAGCTATGTAGTATACCATTACCAACTGTGCCACAGCTATGTAGTATACCATTACCAACTGTGCCACAGCTATGTAGTATACCATTACCAACTGTGCCACAGCTATGTAGTATACCATTACCAACTGTGCCACAGCTATGTAGTATACCATTATACATACACTACATAAAAAGCATGAAATTTAGTAGTGTCAATTCCTACATTTATAAATGTACTTCTTAAATTTCATTGAAAATATACATATTTTTTAATATTACATACTTAGTTGCATTTCAACTTAATCAAATAAGAAATACAATGAAACATTGCCTTCGTAAATAATATAATGTTTGAAACTGTTGATATTGTTTTGAATATTAGGTTCAATGAACCTAAGAAAAGTCCTTTGTTAATAAATGACATTACTTAATGCCTGATTAATACCAGTTTAGTTAAGTGACTTTCAACAGTAACAAGAATAATGGTAAGTGAACAGTGACTGTTTGCACTACAGACAGTCAAGTACATTTGTTTGGTTGCGACAAATGATCAACATCTTATATATTAAATGACATATACGTTTGTATACTTCTACTTATTCACTGTCCCGAATTGACTATTTACAAGCAAGTAGCGAATCAAGTGCAGCATGGGAGGATGAAAAGGTGCATGAGGGGTGTAACTTGTCGAAGAAATAGAAAGCAATCATATTTTGTTCAACTTGTAAGCCAATTTGATTTGATACTGTCTGGGTTGTACATAACTACTTGATTAAATAGTAAACTGGTGCTAATCAGCCATAATTGATACACAGGAAGTTTCTTATCAATTTTCTAGACTTCATTAGCATCAAATTAAACACAAACTGAAATATTCTCACTTAAACTCATCCTGCCTCCAAAAATAGACCCTTTGTCGAAAGCATCCTTCCACTTGAATGGTATCTGTACCTCCTGAGGTGGGATTTTTCCTTCCAAAGCAGTAAGCTCATCGCAGTAACTGGAAATAAAAACATTTGAAAAACAATTTGTCTTACCATTGTTGTCTCTCGAGACGGTTAATGAACCGTCACTTTTGAAAATATATTGTGCGTTGCGCAAATACAATATATTGGTTTCGACAACAAAACAATGTCCTTGACAGTGAAATTATCGAACTGGAAAATTGATATAAATGTGATGAAATATAAAAGGAAATGTAATAAAATAATTCAATCGATGAGTCAGACACAAAAGGCGGAGATAAATACCTGTAAATAACCTCCAAGGAGGTCTCGTATTTGTCAAACACTTTCCAAATCGCGTTGCTGCGAAGTTTACTGAGCTCGCTCAACGCTTCTCCATAATTTTCTGGCTTATCTGATGTGCTGTACGTTGACTGGATTAAGTTTTTCAACGGTTTGATAATATCAACGTCAGATGGTTTCTTTAGCGGCACGGCAATCAAATCCGCCATTTCTCGCTTTTTGTAACTGTCAATTTGCGTATTGTGTCTGATATCTACACTGGCTCACAGATTATTTTGTAGGCAGCAGACGGCTGATACGTTCTATGACGTCATGTGAACCATAGATTAATGAAATTAGTTGGATGAACAACAAACTTTTTTAGTACTCAATAATTTATTTATTTATTAACTTTATGTACAATTGCGGGTTTATTGGCATAAACCAATTTCCAAGCAACCAAAGCAACGTAAGGCCATAAATAATGTAGTGGTAGGTATGAAAGACCTCTCCTGTTTTCTATTTTGAATTCGACGCCAGCCAGCACACCACAAGCAACCAACAAAAAGAAAATAATATAAGTATTAAGCGTCAGAAAACGATATATACTGTGAATAAACCATGAAATAAACGATAATAGTGTGAATGTGTCGTAATGATTGTTTTTCAGACAATTTTCTTAGAGGGAAGAGCGTTGTTGGGAACATGATGAGGTTGTTATGCCCGAGAATAAATTTTTCCGAAAAACAATATTTTTTTTACCTCGGCAACATTTCTGAAAGATACTAGCGGTGTTTACGGGCGAGCAACGAGACTTGCTGCTAGCAGCTAGCACGCGCTCTCTTGGCGTTCAACTCTGGTGGCAGACGGACGGTTTGGTGTGACGCCGTCATCGGTCGACATGTGCTCCCGATGGCGGCCATATTTTCGACGACGCAGGAGGTCTGCGTGACAGGACACGTCACGCGCATGGACGCTGCTGGTGCTACGGAGCCAAGATGAGGGCATCAACAGGGCAGAGGCGTGGAGGCAGGGCGCAGTGTTGGGCCACCGCAGCAGGGAACGCGGCGGCTCGCAGATTGGACCACGAGGGGCTTTCCGTGTCATCTGGGGTGTCGGTTCGCCTCCGGTGAGGCTCCCAGCTGGCCTGCCACCTCTGTCGAGATGCGCCTTCATAGCGTTGCCGTATGGCACGGAGCCAGCCATGGGTGACTGCCTGGCAGAGGAGAAGAGGAAACTACGCCGAGTGCGAGAAGGACCTGCCAGCCTGACGCAGAGGCTGGGCCCCGCCGGACTTTCAGCCACCACGTGGAAGACAGTGACATGCTTGGAGAAAGGATGTCGCTGTACCCTGGGGCTGCACCTTCTGGTCGGCGTCTCTTCATGCTCGGTTGTGTTTGAGAGTTGGACTGTTATTCTTCGTTTTGTTTTGTTGAATTCTGTTGCTGTTGTGTTTTTGTTTTTATTTATTTCTTTGCCGTTGGACCTTGATAATACATATTTTGAATAAATGCGCCGTACTAAAAGAATTTCATAGTGTCACCATCATTTGTCTCATTTTCTTCCTCACATTGGCTTTGATGTTTCCTCGTGGTCGGAGATAGGGCTTATCAAGGTAGCTCCTTTGGTTTGCAATGATATACATATCCCCATCAATGGCAAACCAATTCAGTTCTCACAAACCGCCGTCAAATAAACATCATCATGTAGTATTATTTTAGTCCCATTTATAGGTAACTCCTATACCTATAATAACTTCAGATTTTTCAGATGGGTGGTGGCAGAACGGTTAGCACGCTGGGTTGGAAATCCAGTGGTTGCGAGTTCGAATTATGCCTCGACCGATTTCTTTCGGCTATAGCAAAAGCATTTAGGTATGCTTAATTTAGACCATTTTATCGGATATCTGCAAAGACATAGATATGTATACTGATGATACAGGAGACGCCCACACGACAAGGCGATATCCGTCGCTGAGTGGCAAGGTTCGGACCCGTAAAGTAAGTAAGTAATTTAGATTTAAAAAAATAATGAAGATGTCCTTGTAACACGTTTATATACATCTTCTACGTTCCCTAAATTAAGCATATGCTTGTGCTTGGGTGAACGAAATCGGTCGTGGCAGTGACACCAGCTCTCTCTTTGCGGTTGCAGAGGAGGGCTGTCAGTTCTATGGACGCAAGGCGTCCTGGTTAAACAACGTGACCAGCTTCGGTCTTGGATCGAGAGAGAACTTGAATCCACTCACTCAGGACCGGTGAAGCTTCTAAATTCTGAGAGGTTGTCAGTTGGTTAAAATTTTAACAACGGTGTCAACTTAAATCGTTCCTGGTTCGTGTATTGGGTACTTCCACGGCCGGCAGGGACCAGTGGAGTTAAAATAGTTTTTCTTTTGGGAATTTCCCTTCCAATCGAAAAGGAAAATCAATTATCCTTGACCCACACGTCGGTCAAGGTCGAACCGGCGCTCAGCTGTTCTGTCAAAAATTGTCATCGACAAAAAGTTCAAAAAAAATAATCATAGACAAAATAATATAAAAATACAAGTCGGGTAAGTACCACAAAAAGGATCGGAGAGGACGGTGGATCTCTCTCGCGGATATGGGGCCGAGGCGGGCCGGTATCAGCAGGATTCGAGCTCGCGACCTCTGGATTATTAACTCAGCGCGCTAATCGCTCTGCCACAACCCATCTAAATGTATGAGTATGTATAATGTAGTTGTGTAGCAGCATCCCACAAATCTGGTTCTGATCAATGTATGAGTATGTATAATGTAGTTGTGTAGCAGCATCCCACAAATCTGGTTCTGATCAATGTATGAGTATGTATAATGTACATAGTTGTGTAGCAGCATCCCACAAATCTGGTTCTGATCAATGTATGAGTATGTATAATGTAGTTGTGTAGCAGCATCCCACAAATCTGGTTCTGATCAATGTATGAGTATGTATAATGTAGTTGTGTAGCAGCATCCCACAAATCTGGTTCTGATCAATGTATGAGTATGTATAATGTAGTTGTGTAGCAGCATCCCACAAATCTGGTTCTGATCAATGTATGAGTATGTATAATGTAGTTGTGTAGCAGCATCCCACAAATCTGGTTCTGATCAATGTATGAGTATGTATAATGTAGTTGTGTAGCAGCATCCCACAAATCTGGTTCTGATCAATGTATGAGTATGTATAATGTAGTTGTGTAGCAGCATCCCACAAATCTGGTTCTGATCAATGTATGAGTATGTATAATGTAGTTGTGTAGCAGCATCCCACAAATCTGGTTCTGATCAATGTATGAGTATGTATAATGTAGTTGTGTAGCAGCATCCCACAAATCTGGTTCTGATCAATGTATGAGTATGTATAATGTAGTTGTGTAGCAGCATCCCACAAATCTGGTTCTGATCAATGTATGAGTATGTATAATGTAGTTGTGTAGCAGCATCCCACAAATCTGGTTCTGATCAATGTATGAGTATGTATAATGTAGTTGTGTAGCAGCATCCCACAAATCTGGTTCTGATCAATGTATGAGTATGTATAATGTAGTTGTGTAGCAGCATCCCACAAATCTGGTTCTGATCAATGTATGAGTATGTATAATGTAGTTGTGTAGCAGCATCCCACAAATCTGGTTCTGATCAATGTATGAGTATGTATAATGTAGTTGTGTAGCAGCATCCCACAAATCTGGTTCTGATCAATGTATGAGTATGTATAATGTAGTTGTGTAGCAGCATCCCACAAATCTGGTTCTGATCAATGTATGAGTATGTATAATGTAGTTGTGTAGCAGCATCCCACAAATCTGGTTCTGATCAATGTATGAGTATGTATAATGTAGTTGTGTAGCAGCATCCCACAAATCTGGTTCTGATCAATGTATGAGTATGTATAATGTAGTTGTGTAGCAGCATCCCACAAATCTGGTTCTGATCAATGTATGAGTATGTATAATGTAGTTGTGTAGCAGCATCCCACAAATCTGGTTCTGATCAATGTATGAGTATGTATAATGTAGTTGTGTAGCAGCATCCCACAAATCTGGTTCTGATCAATGTATGAGTATGTATAATGTAGTTGTGTAGCAGCATCCCACAAATCTGGTTCTGATCAATGTATGAGTATGTATAATGTAGTTGTGTAGCAGCATCCCACAAATCTGGTTCTGATCAATGTATGAGTATGTATAATGTAGTTGTGTAGCAGCATCCCACAAATCTGGTTCTGATCAATGTATGAGTATGTATAATGTAGTTGTGTAGCAGCATCCCACAAATCTGGTTCTGATCAATGTATGAGTATGTATAATGTAGTTGTGTAGCAGCATCCCACAAATCTGGTTCTGATCAATGTATGAGTATGTATAATGTAGTTGTGTAGCAGCATCCCACAAATCTGGTTCTGATCAATGTATGAGTATGTATAATGTAGTTGTGTAGCAGCATCCCACAAATCTGGTTCTGATCAATGTATGAGTATGTATAATGTAGTTGTGTAGCAGCATCCCACAAATCTGGTTCTGATCAATGTATGAGTATGTATAATGTAGTTGTGTAGCAGCATCCCACAAATCTGGTTCTGATCAATGTATGAGTATGTATAATGTAGTTGTGTAGCAGCATCCCACAAATCTGGTTCTGATCAATGTATGAGTATGTATAATGTAGTTGTGTAGCAGCATCCCACAAATCTGGTTCTGATCAATGTATGAGTATGTATAATGTAGTTGTGTAGCAGCATCCCACAAATCTGGTTCTGATCAATGTATGAGTATGTATAATGTAGTTGTGTAGCAGCATCCCACAAATCTGGTTCTGATCAATGTATGAGTATGTATAATGTAGTTGTGTAGCAGCATCCCACAAATCTGGTTCTGATCAATGTATGAGTATGTATAATGTAGTTGTGTAGCAGCATCCCACAAATCTGGTTCTGATCAATGTATGAGTATGTATAATGTAGTTGTGTAGCAGCATCCCACAAATCTGGTTCTGATCAATGTATGAGTATGTATAATGTAGTTGTGTAGCAGCATCCCACAAATCTGGTTCTGATCAATGTATGAGTATGTATAATGTAGTTGTGTAGCAGCATCCCACAAATCTGGTTCTGATCAATGTATGAGTATGTATAATGTAGTTGTGTAGCAGCATCCCACAAATCTGGTTCTGATCAATGTATGAGTATGTATAATGTAGTTGTGTAGCAGCATCCCACAAATCTGGTTCTGATCAATGTATGAGTATGTATAATGTAGTTGTGTAGCAGCATCCCACAAATCTGGTTCTGATCAATGTATGAGTATGTATAATGTAGTTGTGTAGCAGCATCCCACAAATCTGGTTCTGATCAATGTATGAGTATGTATAATGTAGTTGTGTAGCAGCATCCCACAAATCTGGTTCTGATCAATGTATGAGTATGTATAATGTAGTTGTGTAGCAGCATCCCACAAATCTGGTTCTGATCAATGTATGAGTATGTATAATGTAGTTGTGTAGCAGCATCCCACAAATCTGGTTCTGATCAATGTATGAGTATGTATAATGTAGTTGTGTAGCAGCATCCCACAAATCTGGTTCTGATCAATGTATGAGTATGTATAATGTAGTTGTGTAGCAGCATCCCACAAATCTGGTTCTGATCAATGTATGAGTATGTATAATGTAGTTGTGTACCAGCATCCCACAAATCTGGTTCTGATCAATGTATGAGTATGTATAATGTAGTTGTGTAGCAGCATCCCACAAATCTGGTTCTGATCAATGTCCAGCTTTTCAGGCTTTCTTGATCTGAAGTCGACGAGTGTGAATCTTCCATTCACATTCGTCGATTGTTCTTTTGCACTATGGTGCCGAGATTGCTAATCTAGAGGGCTCCATGAGCTACTTTTCGTGCAACGCATTTTTTTTTCTTGTCGTTCACTTAGCGTTCTGTGAAGGGGCCGATTACAGTCCCCATATGCAGAGCGGGTGGTGGTGGAGGTAGCGAATGGAGTTGTTACAAGGACATATTTATTCTTAAATAAAATCTGCGTACAACACTTATTTAACCAAATAATATAAATTAAAATAACAATATAAAAAAGGTAATAATAATATAGCAATATAAAAAAGCTAATAATAATAATTAAACACTTATTGAGACAAAATGTTTAAAAACAAACAGCAGTTTACAAGAAAAAAATCATTGACAAAATAAACAACTTTTCCAGCTCAAAAGGTTCATTTTCACCAGCCGATTTTCAGTATGACCCTTATGATTTTTCGTTTAAGAACGCGTGGTCTCTATATTAAAAATGTTTAACCGCGCAAAATCGACAGTCAAAATTAGAGTAACAGGATTGTTTTTTACCTGTGAATATCTAAATTGAAAGTGTGGAAGAATGTTTGGTTAAAATAGTATTCGATGGATGTATGCCAAATGGACTGAGAATGAATGCAACTAAATCTAAAGTAGGTAATGGTATTTGAGAAGAGCGAAAGACGAATAAAATGCGAGATACGAGTGGAGAATACAATGTACAATTAGAACAAGTGGATGAGTATTTATACTTAGGAAGCATGTTTCAGCGTGAAGGAAAACTGGAAAAAGATATTGAAAGGAGAGTAACGGCAGGGAATAGAGTGAATGGTGCATTAAGATCTGTAATGGCTGACCCAATTTTTTTCGAGGCAAGCAAGGCTCGCGGTACACAATGGTATCGTCGGTACCGACTCTAATGTATGCTAGTGAGACATGGACATGGCAGAAGACGCATGAAAGTAGAATTAACGCGGTTGAAATGAGGTCACTAAGACGAATGTGTGGAAAAACGGTGTATGATAGAATAAGAAATGAGGATATTAGACGAGAATGTATGATTGAAAGAGATATCGTAAGTAAGATGAAAATAAATGCCCTAAGGTGGATGGGTCGCATAGAAATTTTGGCACGATCACATAAATGGAATTTTGATGGAGACGTTAGAAGTAAGAATAACAGAAGAGCGTGTGTGAGAAGATGCATGGACATGAACGAAGCAAGAAATGTATGTCAAGAGAGAGGAGTCTGGCGTTCGGTTCTCGCTGCCTACCCCAAATAGGGAAAGGGCGTGATGGTATGGTAGGGAAATAACTTATATCAATGAAAAATATTTTAATAAAGTTACTAATAATTTACTGTATAGTTGCCGCCAAATATCTTGAGACATTTCGCCGAGAAGGGGGTGATTTGCACGTATACCAACGACTTTGTGCTCTTCGCACCCGGAAGTATGATTCAAGATATTAAGTGATATTAATTTATAGTACATTGCATAAAACATATTGATATTTTCTACGTAATATTTAGAAATTTGAATGTTGGATTACATCATTAGTGTGTACACTGTGTACAGATAATAGTTTATCCTTTTGAACATCGAAAATGGTCTAATCTCTTAATTGCTCTTTGTGGCTTACTAACAATCCATCACTTTGGCAGTGTTCGGGTTGGTGTAGGTATTTAAAAAGTTTACCTACCTAATTACATTATTTTTTAGTTTTATTTAAACCTAACAAACCAGTCATACCTACAAACAAATAGTACAATAAATTCTGCAGAGCCAATCTGAAATTTAGATTTGTTCTTGTACGTATTACGAGATGGACAATTATGAGGCTATAGTATATTTTGAAAATAATTTCCCCAGTACCTTCAAAATATACGTCTTTGAAATAAAAAAATAGTTTGTATTTACATCTTTATACTATTGCATGAGTTTTTTGAAATTTGAATTAGTTTAATACTTAATTAGTTGTAAAATTAGTTATAATAAAACCTTTTTTTAATTTTTTATTGTAACTTAAAAACTACAAGGCCTAAGAAGTAGATTTTTACTTCAATCGAAAGAGAATATGAATATCTACCGGCTGAGTTTTTACTATCATAATATTTTAATCACTTTTCTTAACCTCTATTTTTAAACTTTTCTTCACGAAAAAATGTTGTATATCACATATTAGGTGGTATACAATATTTTTTCGTGTTTCATATATTAGAAGGTAATTTAGCGTGCATTTTTGTGTACATCTGTATACCCAGCGTATACAAGGGCCTTAATGGGAAGACTCCGAACAAGAGACTCAGACTACTCTGAGTCAACGGCACCATCAATAATTTTATGTAGGTATGTCATGTCTGCAATGGTACGTCTATTTTCTAATGATGTTATTTTATGATGACGAGCGGAGAGGATTCTATTATCAAAGGCAAGACAACATTTATAATCAAGGTGTTTCAAAAAATTATTTAGAACTTTTTCTAATCTTTCTACATAGGTCACATACTGGGGGTTCCAAACAACTGAAGCATATTCAAGACAGGGCCGAACATAAGTGACTTTCCGTGGCGTATATCGTGAAAATTTTATAAGTTGTCACCATAGAACACACTAACGTTGTCAGGGCCGGTTAAATCATAGAACAAAAAGGAACAAGAAATCAGGGCGGTTGTCTTCAAAAGGGCGCTTAAAATCCTAAAATGTTAATTATATAAATAAAAAATCCGATGACCCGATGTAATTTTAAATAATTTTAAATTGTTCTACATTTAAAATTCCAAAAAAACATAGGGTGGGGGGCGGTTTCAAATATATTGCTACAGGCGCCAAAACACGTTTATCCGGCCCTGAACGTTGTCACTAAGCCACCTGGATTATCGATTATCGCTGGTTTAACGTATTTGATAATTAATTTTATATATTTCGATTAGCGGTTTTTATTTGTTCAATTAAACAAATTATTATTTTTCTATATATTCAAGTAGGTATTTATCGATATATTATATATAAGTACCTACTCCTTGGTATCTAAATTCAAAGTGTAAAGGATTCGGTTTTTGTTGTTTTTTTTCTATGATTTAAGTATTATTATTCTGAAGTATCGTACAAGTATTGATTATTAATATAATGGTGAATAGATAAATTAAATGTCAAAGTTTTAGTCCATACTGTTGGTTTCGTTCGTTTAAAATTTGTTTGTGTTTTAAAATTTTATTGACAGTCAAAATTAAATGTGTTAAGTTGTCATGTCAAGATATTCAGAATCGCCATCAAGGTAAAATTTCACTATAATATTTTTTTAATTTGTTATTTTCAGCGATTGATTTGTCCTCTTTCGTGGCTTAGTTAGCGGTCGTCCTTGGTGGCTTAGTTAGTTGTCATCCTACATGACTCTGTTAGCAAGATATTGACTCCTAAACCAACGGTCCCGGGTTCCGTATTTCTAGTGCGGATTTTCGGTGTTTTCTGTCTGGATGTGTGAAACGATTAATCATAAAAACTTAGATTATATATGATACAGATACCTAGTCAGCACAATGAATGTACCTACGTATACCAACTAAAACTACGAGGAAACAGACGAATTTCTAGTATAGGTACGTACACCTACCGATACGCACTGTTGCGGCTTGGTAATCCTTCAATTCATACCTTCCCGACATTTCCTATATTTTTTCCCTAGCAACATCCATTAATCCAAAACCTACCTAATTACCCCGTTGTAACAATAAGACCACGCACAAATCGACACATAAATTCAACCCAGCCAGTATGCAGCGACTAGCCGACGGTAAAGTTAATGACAGCCGCCAGTAGTGAAAACCGAAAAAGCGCCGTACGGCCGTAACGTGTTTTTTGAACATTAAGTTTACAGCAAGGTTTACAGTGATATACTTGTGGGATCAACGGAGAGTGCAGTAAAACGGGGTACCTAAGTCCTTTGTATCTTTCCTTGATTTACCAATTGCCATATTTGTGTATTTGCTTCCCCATGAAATCAGAGTGTCAGAGCTGCATTTAATCGCTTTGAAACCGGGGTTCGTTATACCTATCCTCCATTTTGCCGCCGAAGATCACGCCAGGCATAAAAATCATCAATTCTTTTCTGTGTGGGCTTAAGCCTACACACGCACACCTACATAAAACGTAGACCAACCGATCTACCGCCTCACACACACATGTAAAAAAAACTTGGCATACCTTTGAATTCGAAATTTGTACTAGACGCGGATTCTGTACATTATACTTCTATGCCATAGAATTATAATGTACAGAAGCCGCTAGTACAAATTTCGAATTCAAATGTATGCCAAGTTTTTTTACATGTGTGTGTGTGAGGCGGTAGATCGGTTGGTCTACGTTTTATGTAGGTGTGCGTGTCGGTAGGTGTACGTATACTAGAAATTCGTCTGTTTCCTCGTAGTTTTAGTTGGCATACATTCATTGCGCTGACTAGGTATCTGTATCATATATAATCTAAGTTCTATGCATAAAAACAAATTAAATGAGTTAAAAAAAAAACAATTAATTTTTATTTAATTAATTTTATTAATTTTTAATTTTTTAAAAAATCTAAGTCAATTTTTCTTTCTTCTTCAGTAATTACCGTTAAACTAGTTGCATGTGACACATGAGATCCAACTGCGCACTGCCGATGGGATTAGTATGTGTATAGTGTAAGAATACGTAAAAATCCACGTATGTTATTTACAAAAATAAATAAACGTACCAAACTATAAAACCATAAATCCAAGTTATTGCATATTATTAAAATATTTAGTTTTTCTACACGAAATGTGTATATCAGGATGGGATAGTGGAAAATTGAAGTTACAAATTTTTTTGAAGATATTTTTGTTAAGTTATTGGGTGCCGACTAACAGCGGTATTATAATATTTTATTTTATATTGCTTCTTGAGCAACTAACAGGGTTTTCTGTCAACTATTAATTTAACAAGCACCAAATAACAAGTTGCCACTGTCTGGAGACTGGCTATATTAATCGCAGATCATTGGATCAGCAGTCAGATACCTAACCAACTGAGCCACGTTACATAAGGACCACTATTGAACTATTCTCAGAAAAGAAACATGATTTTAGACCTAATTGTTTATAAGTTACAGTGATGAAGTTTAGTCTAAAATCTTATTTTTATACCAATTTCACAAAAGTCTACATAATTTTTGATCCACCCAATATCGCTGAACATACATGTGAGTTAAATCGATATGTATTGAGGTACCCTACCGCCATGCTTCAGGTGATCCACCCCTCATAATGTATATAACATATGCTGCGAAGCCTCTAAGTTGGTGTTTTTTTTATTTCAAAGTTGAAAAATGTAGACTGGCCATACTTAATCTCGCGTATCTTGGCTTGAAACTATGTCGATTTGTTCAAGAGAAATGAATTCTCTTGAACAAATCGACAGTTGTACCTATAGTAAATAGTAATGGATAATGATATGTCAACTAATCCCCGTGTGTTTGACATTGCATACAGAAAAATAAACAAGTCCTAATGTCATTCACACACTTGTAAGAGGCGCGCGCATGCGCACCGTAGAGGGTCTACAGATGGAAGGTGAGACCATATACGCTTGCGTAGCCCATCCACTCTACCAGAGAGATACGTCCAATAACATTACTATATAATGAAATATTTTCAGTAATATCTACGCCGTAGAACTGTCGAGTCGCTTTCGTGTGCATCGCATCAGCGTTCAATCAATTCATATTAATAAATATTTCAACTGTAGAAATACAACCGAGTTTTATATTTTGGTCAGCTGGTGATTATTACATGCATATGTCCGAGTAAATTTGTTTCGTGTATTGTTCAAACGATTGAAAACATCGTCTGGCAGATATATTTTGGTGAGTAGCATTTTTATTGTTTTTATTTTTTCGGCTTTGTTCGATGTAAATAAAAATAAGTATGCAATATGATAAGGTTGTTCTATTATACTGTTGTCATGAGAAGACATTTATATATTCAGAAAATGAATATGAAAACGAAATTGTTTTGTTATTATAAAGAAAAAACAAGTGTATTTATAATGAAGTATTATTAACTGCACGTATTTTAACATTTGTACATGCATATTTTTAAATACTGTTATAATAAGCTTTGAGCGGTTCTATTAAGCGGAATCTTATGATATACATTTTTTTTGTTTCTGTATAAGTACATAAACACTAAATATCATTATTTTAATATAGGCAATACGACCATTTAAAGATGATTTGTGCCATTTGACGACGTGAGAATTTTATATAAATAAAAACAAAAAAACAGTTTAAGAAAAGACAAACAACGTCTACAAAACTACCATGTTTTTTCAATGAATTTTAAAATTTCTTTGTAAATTATCGGGGAAGCAATTTCAAGAAGGTGTCGATTCTTTAGTGAAAACTGCACTTCGTTAATCTTTCCACAAAAAGATCGGTATAAATTGTATCGATCTCTAATAGGGCTCCAAAGAATACGTGGTCCAGATCTTTCATTTATAATTTTTTAATTTTTCCGTCTTAGAAACTGTTAAATTGTCCACCTTCAGATCTACGACCTGAAACCAATCTTGCGATACTATTAAAACCTGATTTATCAAGGAGGAGATGTCTCTTTTTTGTGTCTTCTTGTAAACCCCAGTACGTGTTGATGTTATATCTGTAATCCCGTAGGAATTAGAAGAGTTTTCAAACCAATCACATACACATTCCAGCTAGATATCGTTCAAGGTCCCCAGTTATATCAAAGCCAATTTATTCTTCGTATGTCTCTTGTTTGGATACATACAGAGAATAATATACATGTTTACATATATATAGGAAGTATCCGTGTTTAAATACAGAGAAAATACTTTTAAATAAGTGTACAATGGCAGGTTTATTGCCATAAGGTAATCTCTTCTAACCAATCCGAGCAACGTCGTCAAGTCTCAAAAGTAAATTCGCCACAAAAGCATTCAGTATCTAAGAAAACATATATAAAAATGAAAAGATAAATTTTAAAATATACGTCTTTTAAATACATAGAATTTTGAAGTCTATAATTAAAAGTAAAACATTTTTTTGATTCTATATAAATTTGATTTATGCGATAGGTAGGCCTATTTCGCCTTGTTAGGGCATTTACGAGTCATATAAGCTCATGTAGAATCAAAAAAGTAAATTAAAATCATGTAGAATCAAAAAAGTGTTTTACTTTTAATTATAGACATCACTTATAATGAATGGAATTCCACAAAATAAAAACTTTGTCAATTATTAACATTTTATCCGAATAATTTTACAGTTGGATATACGCAAATATTGGATTCAATAAAGTCAATGTTATTGTATGACTAATTTTTAACATCTCAATAGGTATATTGGCTTGCTGTTTATAGCAGTGACTCCCAGGGAATGTATGATGATATTAAATGTACTTGTCATATTGACATATTAATTCTTATATTCTCTGTAAAACATACATTTTAAGTACATGTTAATTTTTAATACACGCAATTTTTTACTAGACAAGGCAGTTTCAAAAGTTATCTTTTTCGTTTTCACTTATCCGATTCGTCCTCATGTCAGTTTTGTAATAATCCTGAACAGACTTCTGAGCATATCCTATAGGAATGCACTAACTTCTCCGTGTCAACTTTCCGACGAGAACTCTACAACGATGTCCGAGTGAATTTCTTTGGACCCATTAGACATGCGGACCTTTTAGCCACGAAGAACAGCCTCAGGGCCCTCAAGACGTTTGTCTAAAATACGGTTCACTCTTATATTCACGTCCAGTGAACGGTGAGTCAGCTCTATCCTCATAATAAGCTCTCTTTGGTACTTTACGTGCAGTGTCTGCATAGTTTTAGAGTTCCCGTTGTTATCGAGTAAATAATTAAACAGGCAGGACAACGTCTGCCGGGTTTTACTAGTGCTATATAAACTCTCATAGTTTTACTTTATTTTCATGAAAATATATTGTTTATCATAATATTTATTTGTATATCATACATGGGAAGGTACATAATATGTATGCACGTGTTCAATTTATTCATATTACCTTGTGAATGTTGTTTAAGCTTATAAAGTTATCAAATTCATTATGAACAGTTCTTTATTTCTTAAATCAAATTACAGATCATAAAAAATAAAATGTGCACAATTAAATATCTCTGAAATAATAATTGTATTTTTAAAATAATTGTTCGTGTTTACTTCAATATTAAAAATTACTCTTTCGTTTTTAATAAGATTGTTCGTGTTATAACATTCTTAATTTAAATAAAACCTTCTAAATAAAATCTACTAATACAGCTGTAGGTACCTACTCGTTCATAATATAGTCAAAGTATTCTTAATTTAAATATAGTAATAAATCAGTATTCTAGTTTGACTTTGGATAATTTGCATGTTAAAGGCGCGACGGCCATTTTTAATTCCAAATTCAAATTTAGTTTTCGATGGTAGTTGCTTGTATAAACTGTTGGTAGGTACCTACACGAAGATTTCATAATGATATTTCTATAGAAATAGAGTGGATAAGAACAATTTGATACCTACTTTAAAAACGAAATGGAAGACTAAGGATTCTTATGAAGCTATACTAGGCGACATTGTAATTTAGAAAATCTTTTCCCAAATATCCTCAAAAGATACGTCTTTAAAATAAAGAACAGTTTTGAAATTTGAATTTGTTTAATCCTTTTTTGTGAAATTAGTTTTAGTAAAACCATTTTTTATTTTTTATATTGTAAGTAATTTTCAACTATTTTAATATTTTAATTACAATTCTTGTTAGTTAAAAAAACCTCTAAAATTTACCTTTTCTTCACGAAAAAATATTGTACATCACATATCAGGTGATATTCAATATTTTTTCGTGTTTCATACATTAGAAGGTAATTTAGTGTACAGTACATATTATTGTACATACGTAGGCCCGAGGTATACAAGGGCCTTAAAGAAAATTTGTGATAGGAAATAGTGAATTATTTAATCTTATAATGTTTCATTCTAATATTTCAAAGAAAGATATTCATATAGACAGCAAATATGTAGGTAGACACTAGAAAGAAAAAAATATTGATAGCGAAAACAAAAAAAAACTTGAAAAGGGTTTCGGAACCTACCATTTCCTCATCAGGCTAATTTTCATCTAACACCGAATGTGACGGTGTGTTTTAGAAGACTATGGGGTTGGAGGGTGTTGGGAGGTAATTTGGGGCTGATCTCGTATAGAGGGGGTTTCATTGGGAGAAGGACTAGAAAAGAAAGGAAATTTATTATTATTATTTATTTATTTATTATATCACAATACAGCATATTCATGTTAGGTGATCAACAACGCCCCACTAGGCATTACCTGTTCTGGGGCTGTTGTTAGAGATATAATTTAATGGCTATTTATAAAATTTATATGATACATAATTACATTAAAGCACATAAATAAACACAAATTGAAATCAAAAAAATACATACATATAGGGACATACGTGGAACAGTCATTAATAAGATATAAAATTAAAATGTGGTCGAAAGCTATAGGTGAACACTCTCCTCTGCATAGTGTCTGCCCGATACCAATAGCCATTCCTTTATTTTACATTTAAAAGAATGACTATTTTTGGTCTCTTTAATGCTCTTAGCAAGTTTGTTGAATATTCTAGGAGCAATGACTCCGAACCGTCTCTGTCCAAACGAGGTTTTCGTTATAGGCACAGCGAAGTTTAGATCATTGGCTTGCCTAGTGAAACGCGTTTGTTGACTTCTACTATACAGAGTTATATTTTTATGGAAATGGATTAAAATAGTTTTCAAAAAAACAGTTGCCTTGGATCAAGGACAGTAAATATCTTAAACAAATCATCTGAAGGGAAGGTACTATGTCTTTTGTTAATTATACGAATGATACATTTTTGGGCTTTATTGAGTGGACTCATAACTGTCCTGACACACCCTCCCCATCCAATAATTCCATAGGACAAGACAGACAATATATAAAATATATTAGATGTTGGACTGAGAGTTAAGATTAATTGACTTGATTCCTTTTTTTATTTCCAGTGACTCTACATAAATAATCTAAATGTTAACACATTATTCTATTTTATTTACACGTAAAATTGTTGTGGGTACACAGTTGAATTTCTCCCCATAATAATTTAAAAGGATTATCACAGTTTGTGGCAAAGAGAAGCACCACACAAATGAATGCTTTATTTATATTTTTTGAACATCCTTTTTACCGCCATGCCATTTTGATATAAGCTATACAAAATGTCGGTTAGGTATGTTTTAGGCGCAATCTTCAAACGAAAAAGAACATTTTTCCACAAAAAAACATTTTATATAACATAAAGGTAGGTACCTACCTACGCATTATTTCATATTTATAATATTATACATAAATAAAATATACCGCTTTTCCTTTTACTATCTGGCTGAGTGTATTTTATTATTCATACATTCTTCGAGTTTACTTACATTTCACCAAGACTATATTATATAATATTATACATTTTACATCAGGGTTGCCATACGTTCCGGTATATCGAGACATGTACCGGTTTTGAGGTCTCTGTCCGGGAGTCATTTGTCCCGGTTAATTTTTAAATTTACGCATATTTAACAATTATATTTCGACAGTATTATTGTTAAACGAAAACCCCGAAAAAATAAAAATGGACAGAAATAAGTGAAGAATGAATAAAATAATATGCTTAAGGTATAGGTAACTTGTGTTCAATCAAATTTAATCGTCCATAGATATCTTCTTCTTCTTATGTTGCTGTTGAAGAGGCCTTCTCCTCCTGCGAAGTGGACTCCCACCAACTCCTCCACCTTTTAGGCGGGCTACCGCGAGGGCGGGTTCCGTGAGGCTGATTGTGCAGCACGATATGAGGAAGCATTGTGATGTCCGTCATTTGGACGTGACTACATGTCCCTCCTACCCTGCCTCTTCCATCTGATGATATTATCATCAACTTCACGTATTTCCCTTATTTGGGTGTACCTCACTAGGTCTATCAAGATTTTGTCTCCTATCATTCTCAGGCTGGGTTGTTTCAACAAAAGTAACTGTAATATACTCAATACTCACTTCCTGAGTATAATATAGTTTTATATAGGTAAATGGAAATAATCAAATACATCTGACCGATTACGGTAAAATAATATCTCCTTTATTTATATGAAATGTTTCCTTCTGACAGCCAGTAACAGAATAGCGTCGCGCAACTCTCCACATAGCAACCACATACATTCATCTCTTTCGCACTTCGATCCATCCCACTCACACACCACTCTACCACAGTAACGGTAATAGTATAGTTAAAATACTTTGATTTCATGAAATCGTTCAAAAATGCGTTGTTTGACGGCATTACATTTCAATGAAACAACCAAAAGTATTGAACAATTTTATGAAATCAAAGTATTTTAACTATAGGTACTATTACTTTAATCTTTGTTCGAGAAACACAGACTCAATATCTTCACTCAAAATATATTGTTTCAAATTGATATCTGACTGTTGAAGGTCCCGGGTTCGATTTCCGGTGAAGACACAGTTTTTAATTATTGTGTTTTCAGTGATCTATGAGACGATAAATATCGTAGGTCTCCAGAATGTGGCTACTTGTTATTGGGTGCATGTTAAATTAATATTTGATATGGTACATATTAGTTGCCCGTCAAGTAATACTAAAATAGTTCATTTCGTATTTTTACTGGCCGAAGGTCTTACTTTTGAACACAGCATGCATTCTCTTCATCCACGCCTTCCTATATGTAGCCAGATGGAGAGCCTTTTGGAGTGATGATAACTAATATTTTATACCACGTTCCTTGAGCTGAGTCGACAGATGATCTGTGATTCTAACTCTTCGAGGATGGACATATTATTTCTCCTTGCCATCCAGGAGAATCTCAACATCCTCCTCCAGCACCACATCTAGAAAGTATCGCCCCTGATTAGATCCACATTTTCACCTAAAGAACACCAGCGTTCTCACCAAATTCATTTTCAAGGATATGGATTTATTATTGTTTTCTTACTTACACACTATATTAGGACTTTCCACTCCAACGCGTTTCGACAGCAATATTGCTACGTCATTCGCCACAACCAAGTCTTCCTCTTTACATCCCTGTACGGCAGACAACAAGATAATTATCATATCACCTGCAACCGTAAGATACGTCTTCTTCTTGTCCTATATCACACCTGTGCAAGTTATTTTTACACCTCGTATTACTTTCTTGTAGTGTCTTCCATGTACGGTAGGGTAGACGGTGTCTCGGCCCCAAAGACTCCGGCACCTCGTTTCAACCTCTAGTGTACTGTTAAATCCAGTGCTATTGCCTAGCTCTTTCTGTAGGCACTTGAAGGGGGGATGTCGTGGTCAGGAAACTTTTCCTCGATTTTAATTTCGCCATCGGAGGCATGTGACCAAACAGAGGATGTTTTGGGTCCGTATATGCGCATCGAACAGTGTGATCCAGAATGATCCAATCCATTGTTCCCAACGTTTTGGTCACGGAATATTATTTTTATTGATTATCAATCTCTTCCTCGTCAGTGGTCCGATAATTATGGCAGCCCTGTTTATCACAAAACCTTCCCCCTTTTTGTTCAATCTTGATTTTCTGATTGCCTGTGCTTTTTATATTTAGTCATGTGCGGTTGACAATGAGATTTTTATGCTGTTTAAGCCGTTCACGAAAAAGTCAACAGCCTGTATTTGTCTGTGTATACATATTGTTTGTGTGTACATTTTCGTTGAATTGTACAACAAATACGGAGATGTCACGCTATTTGTATTTGCGATGAAAATAAAAAGATATACAAAATGGTTTGTTGGTATATATTTGATTATTTGTGTATTTTCGAGACAGTATGTAAATATTTATTTATAATACGGCTCTATGGCTTGGCTTATACACGAATAAAAAATATAGTGGTTATACAGCAATATTTAAATATAGTGGTTATACAGCAATATTTAAATATAGTGGTTATACAGCAATATTTAAATATAGTGGTTATACAGCAATATTTAAATATAGTGGTTATACAGCAATATTTAAATATAGTGGTTATACAGCAATATTTAAATATAGTGGTTATACAGCAATATTTAAATATAGTGGTTATACAGCAATATTTAAATATAGTGGTTATACAGCAATATTTAAATATAGTGGTTATACAGCAATATTTAAATATAGTGGTTATACAGCAATATTTAAATATAGTAGTTATACAGCAATATTTAAATATAGTGGTTATACAGCAATATTTAAATATAGTGGTTATACAGCAATATTTAAATATAGTGGTTATACAGCAATATTTAAATATAGTGGTTATACAGCAATATTTAAATATAGTGGTTATACAGCAATATTTAAATTGTGTGAAAGTACATAATACAAAACAATATAAATAAAAACAAATATACAATATCAAGACATATCAGTCACAAACGGAAATATATTATAAATTATTGTGCATTACAAGTTGTAATTCTCAATATGCAAACATTATGCATTACAAGTTGTAATTCTCAATATGCAAATATTGTGCATTACAAGTTGTAATTCTCAATATGCAAACATTATGCATTACAAGTTGTAATTCTCAATATGTAAATATTGTGCATTACAAGTTGTAATTCTCAATATGCAAACATTATGCATTACAAGTTGTAATTCTCAATATGCAAACATTATGCATTAGAAGTTGTAATTCTCAATATGCAAATATTGTGCATTACAATTTGTAATTCTCAATATGCAAATATTGTGCATTACATGTTGTAATTCTCAATATGCAAATATTGTGCATTACAAGTTGTAATTCTCAATATGCAAACATTATGCATTACAAGTTGTAATACTCAATATGCAAACATTATGCATTAGAAGTTGTAATTCTCAATATGCAAATATTGTGCATTACAAGTTGTAATTCTCAATATGCAAACATTATGCATTACAAGTTGTAATTCTCAAATGCAAGATGTAATTCTCAATATGCAAACATTATGCATTACAAGTTGTAATTCTCAATATGCAAACATTATGCATTACAAGTTGTAATTCTCAATATGCAAATATTGTGCAATACAAGTTGTAATTCTCAATATACAAACATTATGCATTACAAGTTGTAATTCTCAATATGCAAATATTGTGCATTACAAGTTGTAATTCTCAATATGCAAATATTGTGCATTACAATTTGTAATTCTCAATATGCAAATATTGTGCATTACATGTTGTAATTCTCAATATGCAAATATTGTGCATTACAAGTAGTAATTCTCAATATGCAAACATTATGCATTACAAGTTGTAATTCTCAATATGCAAACATTATGCATTACAAGTTGTAATTCTCAATATGCAAATATTGTGCATTACAAGTTGTAATTCTCAATATGCAAACATTATGCATTACAAGTTGTAATTCTCAATATGCAAATATTGTGCATTACAAGTTGTAATTCTCAATATGCAAACATTATGCATAACATGTTGTAATTCTCAATATGCAAATATTGTGCATTACAAGTTGTAATTCTCAATATGCAAATATTGTGCATTACAAGTTGTAATTCTCAATATGCAAATATTGTGCATTACAATTTGTAATTCTCAATATGCAAATATTGTGCATTACAAGTTGTAATTCTCAATATGAAAATATTGTGCATTACAAGTTGTAATTCTCAATATGCAAATATTGCGCTTGCCAAAGATCTTTCCTTGCCCTATCTGGTGGTAGTTTTATGGGGGTGTAATTCAAGAATCGATAGTTATTTTAGTTAAATAATAAAATATATTACATTATTTTGGTACATGTAGGCCGACCGCCGTGGCACAGTTGGTATGCCGTTCGGTTTCTGTGCGGGCGTCCTGGGTTCGATTCGCAGCAGAGGGGAAATTTTTTTAAATTCATTTCTCACGCAAATATTGCCTCTTCGGGCTGGAATCACTGGTTAGTTGGAAGAAATTGCCATACGGTAATAAACTCGCCACTTGCGCAGGATCCAAGGAAGTATTTATTATTATGTTGTTACATTTTCTGAGAAACTTATTTTTACGTAGTTAAATTCATTTAACTACGTTAAATATTTTACTTCCAACTTTATTGTATTATCGAAACACTATTTAGTTTGTTCAACTCTCAACGTATATCACGAATAAAGCGTACCTACCTGTAATGAATTTTTACATAGGTATATCTACTGTTAAATATTTTACTTCCAACTTTATTGTATTATCGAAACACTATTTAGTTTGTTCAACTCTCAACGTATATCACGAATAAAGCGTACCTACCTGTAATGAATTTTTACATAGGTATATCTACTGTTAAATATTTTACTTCCAACTTTATTGTATTATCGAAACACTATTTAGTTTGTTCAACTCTCAACGTATATCACGAATAAAGCGTACCTACCTGTAATGAATTTTTACATAGGTATATCTACTGTTAAATATTTTACTTCCAACTTTATTGTATTATCGAAACACTATTTAGTTTGTTCAACTCTCAACGTATATCACGAATAAAGCGTACCTACCTGTAATGAATTTTTACATAGGTATATCTACTGTTAAATATTTTACTTCCAACTTTATTGTATTATCGAAACACTATTTAGTTTGTTCAACTCTCAACGTATATCACGAATAAAGCGTACCTACCTGTAATGAATTTTTACATAGGTATATCTACTGTTAAATATTTTACTTCCAACTTTATTGTATTATCGAAACACTATTTAGTTTGTTCAACTCTCAACGTATATCACGAATAAAGCGTACCTACCTGTAATGAATTTTTACATAGGTATATCTACTGTTAAATATTTTACTTCCAACTTTATTGTATTATCGAAACACTATTTAGTTTGTTCAACTCTCAACGTATATCACGAATAAAGCGTACCTACCTGTAATGAATTTTTACATAGGTATATCTACTGTTAAATATTTTACTTCCAACTTTATTGTATTATCGAAACACTATTTAGTTTGTTCAACTCTCAACGTATATCACGAATAAAGCGTACCTACCTGTAATGAATTTTTACATAGGTATATCTACTGTTAAATATTTTACTTCCAACTTTATTGTATTATCGAAACACTATTTAGTTTGTTCAACTCTCAACGTATATCACGAATAAAGCGTACCTACCTGTAATGAATTTTTACATAGGTATATCTACTGTTAAATATTTTACTTCCAACTTTATTGTATTATCGAAACACTATTTAGTTTGTTCAACTCTCAACGTATATCACGAATAAAGCGTACCTACCTGTAATGAATTTTTACATAGGTATATCTACTGTTAAATATTTTACTTCCAACTTTATTGTATTATCGAAACACTATTTAGTTTGTTCAACTCTCAACGTATATCACGAATAAAGCGTACCTACCTGTAATGAATTTTTACATAGGTATATCTACTGTTAAATATTTTACTTCCAACTTTATTGTATTATCGAAACACTATTTAGTTTGTTCAACTCTCAACGTATATCACGAATAAAGCGTACCTACCTGTAATGAATTTTTACATAGGTATATCTACTGTTAAATATTTTACTTCCAACTTTATTGTATTATCGAAACACTATTTAGTTTGTTCAACTCTCAACGTATATCACGAATAAAGCGTACCTACCTGTAATGAATTTTTACATAGGTATATCTACTGTTAAATATTTCACTTCCAACTTTATTGTATTATCGAAACACTATTTAGTTTGTTCAACTCTCAACGTATATCACGAATAAAGCGTACCTACCTGTAATGAATTTTTACATAGGTATATCTACTGTTAAATATTTTACTTCCAACTTTATTGTATTATCGAAACACTATTTAGTTTGTTCAACTCTCAACGTATATCACGAATAAAGCGTACCTACCTGTAATGAATTTTTACATAGGTATATCTACTGTTAAATATTTTACTTCCAACTTTATTGTATTATCGAAACACTATTTAGTTTGTTCAACTCTCAACGTATATCACGAATAAAGCGTACCTACCTGTAATGAATTTTTACATAGGTATATCTACTGTTAAATATTTTACTTCCAACTTTATTGTATTATCGAAACACTATTTAGTTTGTTCAACTCTCAACGTATATCACGAATAAAGCGTACCTACCTGTAATGAATTTTTACATAGGTATATCTACTGTTAAATATTTTACTTCCAACTTTATTGTATTATCGAAACACTATTTAGTTTGTTCAACTCTCAACGTATATCACGAATAAAGCGTACCTACCTGTAATGAATTTTTACATAGGTATATCTACTGTAAAATATTTTACTTCCAACTTTATTGTATTATCGAAACACTATTTAGTTTGTTCAACTCTCAACGTATATCACGAATAAAGCGTACCTACCTGTAATGAATTTTTACATAGGTATATCTACTGTTAAATATTTTACTTCCAACTTTATTGTATTATCGAAACACTATTTAGTTTGTTCAACTCTCAACGTATATCACGAATAAAGCGTACCTATCTGTAATGAATTTTTACATAGGTATATCTACTGTTAAATATTTTACTTCCAACTTTATTGTATTATCGAAACACTATTTAGTTTGTTCAACTCTCAACGTATATCACGAATAAAGCGTACCTACCTGTAATGAATTTTTACATAGGTATATCTACTGTTAAATATTTTACTTCCAACTTTATTGTATTATCGAAACACTATTTAGTTTGTTCAACTCTCAACGTATATCACGAATAAAGCGTACCTACCTGTAATGAATTTTTACATAGGTATATCTACTGTTAAATATTTTACTTCCAACTTTATTGTATTATCGAAACACTATTTAGTTTGTTCAACTCTCAACGTATATTACGAATAAAGCGTACCTACCTGTAATGAATTTTTACATAGGTATATCTACTGTTAAATATTTTACTTCCAACTTTATTGTATTATCGAAACACTATTTAGTTTGTTCAACTCTCAACGTATATCACGAATAAAGCGTACCTACCTGTAATGAATTTTTACATAGGTATATCTACTGTTAAATATTTCACTTCCAACTTTATTGTATTATCGAAACACTATTTAGTTTGTTCAACTCTCAACGTATATCACGAATAAAGCGTACCTACCTGTAATGAATTTTTACATAGGTATATCTACTGTTAAATATTTTACTTCCAACTTTATTGTATTATCGAAACACTATTTAGTTTGTTCAACTCTCAACGTATATCACGAATAAAGCGTACCTACCTGTAATGAATTTTTACATAGGTATATCTACTGTAAAATATTTTACTTCCAACTTTATTGTATTATCGAAACACTATTTAGTTTGTTCAACTCTCAACGTATATCACGAATAAAGCGTACCTACCTGTAATGAATTTTTACATAGGTATATCTACTGTTAAATATTTTACTTCCAACTTTATTGTATTATCGAAACACTATTTAGTTTGTTCAACTCTCAACGTATATCACGAATAAAGCGTACCTACCTGTAATGAATTTTTACATAGGTATATCTACTGTTAAATATTTTACTTCCAACTTTATTGTATTATCGAAACACTATTTAGTTTGTTCAACTCTCAACGTATATCACGAATAAAGCGTACCTACCTGTAATGAATTTTTACATAGGTATATCTACTGTTAAATATTTTACTTCCAACTTTATTGTATTATCGAAACACTATTTAGTTTGTTCAACTCTCAACGTATATCACGAATAAAGCGTACCTACCTGTAATGAATTTTTACATAGGTATATCTACTGTTAAATATTTTACTTCCAACTTTATTGTATTATCGAAACACTATTTAGTTTGTTCAACTCTCAACGTATATCACGAATAAAGCGTACCTACCTGTAATGAATTTTTACATAGGTATATCTACTGTTAAATATTTTACTTCCAACTTTATTGTATTATCGAAACACTATTTAGTTTGTTCAACTCTCAACGTATATCACGAATAAAGCGTACCTACCTGTAATGAATTTTTACATAGGTATATCTACTGTTAAATATTTCACTTCCAACTTTATTGTATTATCGAAACACTATTTAGTTTGTTCAACTCTCAACGTATATCACGAATAAAGCGTACCTACCTGTAATGAATTTTTACATAGGTATATCTACTGTTAAATATTTTACTTCCAACTTTATTGTATTATCGAAACACTATTTAGTTTGTTCAACTCTCAACGTATATCACGAATAAAGCGTACCTACCTGTAATGAATTTTTACATAGGTATATCTACTGTTAAATATTTTACTTCCAACTTTATTGTATTATCGAAACACTATTTAGTTTGTTCAACTCTCAACGTATATCACGAATAAAGCGTACCTACCTGTAATGAATTTTTACATAGGTATATCTACTGTTAAATATTTTACTTCCAACTTTATTGTATTATCGAAACACTATTTAGTTTGTTCAACTCTCAACGTATATCACGAATAAAGCGTACCTACCTGTAATGAATTTTTACATAGGTATATCTACTGTTAAATATTTTACTTCCAACTTTATTGTATTATCGAAACACTATTTAGTTTGTTCAACTCTCAACGTATATCACGAATAAAGCGTACCTACCTGTAATGAATTTTTACATAGGTATATCTACTGTTAAATATTTTACTTCCAACTTTATTGTATTATCGAAACACTATTTAGTTTGTTCAACTCTCAACGTATATCACGAATAAAGCGTACCTACCTGTAATGAATTTTTACATAGGTATATCTACTGTTAAATATTTTACATCCAACTTTATTGTATTATCGAAACACTATTTAGTTTGTTCAACTCTCAACGTATATCACGAATAAAGCGTACCTACCTGTAATGAATTTTTACATAGGTATATCTACTGTTAAATATTTTACTTCCAACTTTATTGTATTATCGAAACACTATTTAGTTTGTTCAACTCTCAACGTATATCACGAATAAAGCGTACCTACCTGTAATGAATTTTTACATAGGTATATCTACTGTTAAATATTTTACTTCCAACTTTATTGTATTATCGAAACACTATTTAGTTTGTTCAACTCTCAACGTATATCACGAATAAAGCGTACCTACCTGTAATGAATTTTTACATAGGTATATCTACTGTTAAATATTTTACTTCCAACTTTATTGTATTATCGAAACACTATTTAGTTTGTTCAACTCTCAACGTATATCACGAATAAAGCGTACCTACCTGTAATGAATTTTTACATAGGTATATCTACTGTTAAATATTTTAATTCCAACTTTATTGTATTATCGAAACACTATTTAGTTTGTTCAACTCTCAACGTATATCACGAATAAAGCGTACCTACCTGTAATGAATTTTTACATAGGTATATCTACTGTTAAATATTTTACTTCCAACTTTATTGTATTATCGAAACACTATTTAGTTTGTTCAACTCTCAACGTATATCACGAATAAAGCGTACCTACCTGTAATGAATTTTTACATAGGTATATCTACTGTTAAATATTTTACTTCCAACTTTATTGTATTATCGAAACACTATTTAGTTTGTTCAACTCTCAACGTATATCACGAATAAAGCGTACCTACCTGTAATGAATTTTTACATAGTGTGATGACTCTATTTGATTCGATTTATTATTTGTTTTCTTATATGGTGCATATAGTCTATTATTGTTTGATGTATTCATATGTGCGTATATGTGTGGGGATATGTTTTATTGCTGGTGTTGGGGGGGGATAGGAGAGTAGGGAATTGTACCTACGAGATGGGGGTGAGCGGTCTGATCTTACTTTAAAGGTTAATGAGTCTCTAGCCGCGAACAGAGACGGTCGATTTTTCAAGGAGAATCGGGAGTTAGTTGCTGGGTAGGGGGGTCTTATTTTGAAAGGAGTTAAATGCACTCGTTAAGATAGCATTTGGAGGGAGAAGGGGAGCGGTCGTTTGCTCGCGACACGCGAAAGAGTTTGTTTTTTTTTTTTAAAATAATATTATTTAATTGTGTATTTATATCGTGAAGTAAAGTGATATTTTCCTTTTTATTCTCTATTAACAATAATCAGTAACTTATTCGCTACCGTAAATTAAATTCAGTGCAGTACGAGAAGAATTACGCTGGAGATCGATGAGTCCTTTTTTTTATTATTTACTAACAATTTAATTATTTTCTTTTGACGTAATAAGATGAGAATACATGAAAAATTGAATATAAATTGGGAAATATAACCATTTTTAAACTATTTTGAATTTTCTTTCAAGTACAATTTGAATAAACATAATCTTATTTTAAACATTAAACCTATTTGAAAATTTTCTATATTTTATTAATTTTATATGTGAAGTTTTGTGTTTTTATAACTGACAGAGTGAAATGAAGTAAACTTGTATAATCCTAATTCCATAAAAATTGCTTGCATGTAGAATTTAGTGATTCATAAATTATTTCTTTATTTAAATTACTAATAGCATTATAATACTAACAAAACTCAATAATTCCTTTCCTATAAATGCATGTTAAGTTGATGAGTTATCCTATCTCGTAGAAAATTAATAAGTATTATTTCCTGTCCTTAATTCCAGTATTTTACTTATCGACAATAGTAAGTAAAGTACTTCTTTAATCAAATATAATACTAAAAATCGGTAATACCTTTGTCCTAACTACCTTAAAAACCTGATTTGGTCTCAGGTCCATTGGTCGATTATATCCTTTATGTGGTTAATGGTTAGAGACTCTCGCAAGACTAAGAGGTCCCAGATGATACCTTGGATATTATCATATCTAGAATTATTGATTTTAATATACAGTACTGCATGGTGTTACAGGTAGTCTAATTAATCGTAGTTTAGTGCACTCAGACCTGAGAGTAGCTAAAATTGGTTGCTCAGGATGAGTTTTTGGCGATGTATTCGGGGCCAGAGACTGCATGAAGCATGAAAAATTAGCATGATCTTCTTGAAAATCTGAATTTCCCTAACCTTAAAATGTCAGATGAAGTATGAAAATCGAGTGAAAAAACACAAAACTTTATTAGCCCATTTTGTAGGAGCCTTAAAATGTCACTTAGACATCGCTAATGGAAATCAAAGTATCACCCTATGTGTCTTGAAATAACCATTTTATCTAAAGTAAATCAAAATATTCATGTTTCAATCTGTTACTGTAGAAGGAAAATTCGTGTCCTGAAAACTAACATTATAAAGATATATTGGACATCTAACAAAATTTGATATAAAACTATTTACGTCACACTCATGGAAAGATTGTCGATTGCATATAAATATTGTCTTTTGTTATATAATGTATTTTGGTATTGTTTTGATATGTTTTCATTACAGCAGGATATACGAAAAGGTAGGAAAACTTAAGTTCGTTATTTACTAACCTCCATGAGTGTGAAAAAGCGTTAAGAAGCATATATCGTATTTTCTATTGAGTTTTATTTATGAGAATCATATGAACTTGTTTTATGAAAACTTTTGTCATCCTATTAAGTCTGTAGGTATATGAATGCATTGTCTTATATATATATATATATATATATATATATATATATATATATATATATATATATATATATATATATATATATATATATATATATATATATATATATATATATATATATATATATATATATATATATATATATATATATATATATATATATATATATATATATATATATATATATATATATATATATATATATATATATATATATATATATATATATATATATATATATATATATATATATATATATATATATAAATACTAGTTGCATGTAACACATGAGATCCAACTGTCGATAGCGATAGTATGTATAGTTGAAGAATATGTACCAAACTATAAACCCATAGATACAAATTATTGAATATTTTCAGATATTTTGTTTTCTATACAACATATGTAGGTATGTATGTCAAGATAGGATAGTATGGAAGAAGATCCTTTTTCCTACCCAGAATATGCAAATTGCATGATGGTATGTATGTATGTTTGGAGATGAAGTAACAAACTATTAAGTCTTCTTACATATTGTGTATAGGCGACTGCCATACAAAATGTATGAAGCGATGTCGTCACTAAATTCAATTTTTAAAAAAATTGTTAAAAAAAATTTGAGATCTTCTACTACAATGTTAATATTTTTTATAGAAAATTAAATTATCTAGTTGGGGTGTTTCGGCTTTTTTCGATAATTGTAAAAGTTTTGGAAATATAGGCAGTTAAACTCATAAATTTATCATAAAAAAAATATTTTTCTTAATAAAAAATGTTTGAGAAACCCTGGAATTTTTTTGAAAAAAATAGTTTGAAATTTTGTATTTGTCTATGTTTGTACCAATTTTCAGCGTTCTACCGTTTATGGTTTCTGAGATATATGGAAAAATAAAATAAAAATTCAAAAGTTGATAACCCCTGACTGAAACAAAAATTCAAAATTCCGAGTATAAAAGTTTTGTAGGCCTGTAACTGTTTATATATTCTGAAATTTTAGGCTCTGTAAATTGAGCGGATCAAAAGTTATAAGGGGGGGACGGACACACAGACACACAGACACACACACAGACACACACACACAGACACACGAAATGTTCTACTCCGAATTCTGAGTAAATCCGTGTATGGAACATATATGCTGCGAAGCCTATAAGTTGGTGTTTTTTGACTTCAAAGTTGGAAAATCCATGAAAAAAGTAGACCTCTCCATACAATTCTCGCGTATTCTGGCTTGATACATTGTCGATATGTTAAGAGAACAAAGTTCTCCTGAACAAATCGACAGTTGGATAAGAGAGTAGATTTGTTAAAGATTCATTTTATTACTAGTTGCATGTAACACATGAGATCCAACTGTCGATAGCGATAGTATGTATAGTTGAAGAATATGTACCAAACTATAAACCCATAGATACAAATTATTGAATATTTTCAGATATTTTGTTTTCTATACAACATTGTAGGTATGTATGTCAAGATAGGATAGTATGGAGGAAGATCCTTTTTCCTACCCAGAATATGCAAATAGCATGATGGTATGTATGTATGTTTGGAGATGAAGTATCAAACTATTAAGTCTTCTTACATATTGTGTATAGGCGACTGCCATACAAAATGTATGAAGCGATGTCGTCACTAAATTCAATTTTTAAAAAAATTGTTAAAAAAAAATTGGGATCTTCTACTACAATGTTAATATTTTTTATAGAAAATTAAATTATCTAGTTGGGGTGTTTCGGCTTTTTTCGATATTTTAAAAAAAAATTACAGTATAAGCAGTTAAACTCATAAATTTATAAAAAAAAAAATACTTTTCTTAATAAAAAATGTTTGAGAAACCCTGGAATTTTTTTGAAAAAACTAATTTGAGATTTTGTATTTGTCTATGTTTGTACCAATTTTCAGCGTTCTAGCGTTTATGGTTTCTGAGATATATGGAAAAATAAAATAAAAATTCAAAAGTTGATAACCCCTGACTGAAACAAAAATTCAAAATTCCGAGTATAAAAGTTTTGTAGGCCTGTAACTGTTTATATATTCTGAAATTTTAGGCTCTGTAAATTGAGCGGATCAAAAGTTATAAGGGGGGGACGGACACACAGACACACACACAGACACACACACAGACACACACACACACAGACACACGAAATGTTCTACTCCGAATTCTGAGTAAATCCGTGTATGGAACATATATGCTGCGAAGCCTCTAAGTTGGTGTTTTTTGACTTCAAAGTTGGAAAAGCCGTGAAAAAAGTAGACCTCTCCATACAATTCTCGCGTATTCTGGCTTGATACATTGTCGATATGTTAAGAGAACAAAGTTCTCCTGAACAAATCGACAGTTGGATAAAGTAAAATTTACCAAGTCTGTAGGTATATTAATATACATATATCTATCAAATTGAGTAACAATTAAGTTACATAATTTGGGTTGAGAATCGAAGTTTTATCATTACATTATACGAATTTAATAATCCTGTAGTTATAATTTTGTATGTAAATATTAACTATCTTTCAACAGTCGTGGAGTCTGTTAATTTATTAATTATTAATATAATATATATAAATTTTATTATAAATTTTCGTCTGTTTATAACTCGTAAATAAAACACAACGTAGAGGGTCCTTTTTAACGTGAATAATAATAATAATTACTAGACGATCATTGGCCAAAATCCGTTGAAAAACATATAAAATTAGCAAAATAAGATAGAAGAATACGATGTTCTTTCATGATAGAATCATTCAATAAAGAATATTCAAATAGATGTAATAAATTCTAGATTTACCTTACAGGTAGAGGATAAACTAGTTAGGGAAATTAGCTATAGTACTAGGAAATAGACGTTAGATTTTAATAGGTAGTTTAGATAGCTAGTTTAGGAGGTTATGGATCCACAGAAAAATAGTTTAGGACGATATTTAGTTCAGGTTAGGGCGGATCCATCACAATAGGTATATCTACTGTTAAATATTTTACTTCCAACTTTATTGTATTATCGAAACACTGTTTAGTTTGTTCAACTCTCAACGTATATCACGAATAAAGCGTACCTACCTGTAATGAATTTTTACATAGGTATATCTACTGTTAAATATTTTACTTCCAACTTTATTGTATTATCGAAACACTATTTAGTTTGTTCAACTCTCAACGTATATCACGAATAAAGCGTACCTACCTGTAATGAATTTTTACATAGGTATATCTACTGTTAAATATTTTACTTCCAACTTTATTGTATTATCGAAACACTATTTAGTTTGTTCAACTCTCAACGTATATCACGAATAAAGCGTACCTACCTGTAATGAATTTTTACATAGGTATTTCTACTGTTAAATATTTTACTTCCAACTTTATTGTATTATCGAAACACTATTTAATTTGTTCAACTCTCAACGTATATCACGAATAAAGCGTACCTACCTGTAATGAATTTTTACATAGGTATATCTACTGTTAAATATTTTACTTCCAACTTTATTGTATTATCGAAACACTATTTAGTTTGTTCAACTCTCAACGTATATCACGAATAAAGCGTACCTACCTGTAATGAATTTTTACATAGGTATTTCTACTGTTAAATATTTTACTTCCAACTTTATTGTATTATCGAAACACTATTTAGTTTGTTCAACTCTCAACGTATATCACGAATAAAGCGTACCTACCTGTAATGAATTTTTACATAGGTATATCTACTGTTAAATATTTTACTTCCAACTTTATTGTATTATCGAAACACTATTTAGTTTGTTCAACTCTCAACGTATATCACGAATAAAGCGTACCGACCTGTAATGAATTTTTACATAGGTATATCTACTGTTAAATATTTTACTTCCAACTTTATTGTATTATCGAAACACTATTTAGTTTGTTCAACTCTCATCGTATATCACGAATAAAGCGTACCTACCTGTAATGAATTTTTGATATTTGGAAAAATTAACATTTAAAAGTCCAGTTACAAAATTCTCAAATTCTCTTATCTTGCCTATAGTAAATTTAAATATGTCCAAAGTGAAACATTTATTTTACGTATATATTCAATATCGATTTTAAAAAGCGACTTGAAAAGTAATACATAAATGACAGTTCCATAGTTCTGCTATACAAACTTATTTTTCTTTAGTTGATATAATTTTAGCGAATAATGTTTTGTTTTTTTTCTTGTTAAGTTAAATTTTGTAAATGCTCAGATGTGCGTCGATACTGTTAATAAATAAATAAATAAATAAATATCATTTGTACCTAATTATCTCAATTTAAAAAAAAAATTGTTTATATTTTTATGATCAATAAAAATAGACAACCATATGTACAACATGTACTATTAATCAATACAATAATGTAAAATATTTTCTGTGCATATTAAATGTGGAATGATTCATATATTTTTTCATGTGTCATAGATACCTACAATAGATCGCATATAATTACATATATAATTTGTATGCGTACAACATAAAGCTTCGATTACTTATATTTTATAAATATATACGTTTATATATAATGTAAAGATAATGAAATAAAGCCAGTATATTATATTATGTAAATACATAATATAACATCCACAATCCACAAGGTATCATTTAATATAATGTGGGGGTTGTCAATATATAGACAGGTAGTTGTATCATGCTAACGCACCCCTTATGTATGTACTTGTATGAAATTCACCATATTATTAAGTATCATATTATCAGGGTTGTGGCTTTATCGATACGATACCGATTACTGTTGGTACTATAGATAATCGCTGAAACCGGTATCAATATACCATCGCACAATATTATAGTCATTCAATGAAACAGGAAATTAATAGTTAAGATGCTCCCTGTTTTTTCTTCGAAATGTCAGTTTTTCTTTTTTATTTATTAGCTTCATGTAAAGAATGTGTACAATAGCGGGTTTATTGCCATAAGGCAATTTCTTCCAACCAACCAAAGCAACGTGAGTACCTAGTGGTAGTTACATTCAATTTATTAAAAAAAAATACAAAAGATTGCATTTTTCTTTATCCTTAATGAGATACAATAGATAATTAATAAAAAAATCCATTGCTTAATGCACAGAAAAGTAAAATAATATTTAAAATTATCAAATAATATTTAAAATTATCAATTAATATTTAAAAATTATCAAATGATTTTTAAAATTATCAAATATTATTTATAATTATCAAATAATATTTAAAATTATCAAATAATATTTAAAATTATCAAATAATATCTGTAATAGTATTTATTCTCAGATTATTTATTTTTGGTTTCTTTTAGACCTCGATAATGCCGAGACATTTCGGTGAAAAATTTCGGTTGTTTTAAATATTTATAATAATTTTGAAATTGCACGAGATGAGAAAAATATGTAGACTAAGAATGAATAGTGAGGGATAAATCTGAGTGAATATTATTTTATATATATTTTTTTGTGTGCACGGTTGATATGTTTTGATATTATGTAATTGTTTATTGTGTATTAACCGTGTACTAAATCTTGAATAAATAAAATAAATAATAATAATAATAAATTATTTAAATAATAGGAATGGGTTTTGCGTCACAGGCCCTTACTTACTAGGGCCCATCAGGGGCGAACCTAGAACCTGTGAACAAGGCAAACCCTGAAAGAAAATTGGGAAATGTCGAAAATTTTATGTATTTTAGCGTTTTTGTTCATTGGAGTGGCCATAAAAAATGTTTTTAAAATGACATACATACATACCATCACGCCATGTCCCTCACGGGGTAGGCAGAGAGAACCGAACGCCACATTTTTCTATCTTGACACACATTCATCGCCTCATCAACATTCATACATCGTCTTATACACGTTCGTCTGTTGTTAACGCTTCTTACATTTCCATCTTTCAGAATATCGTTTACATGGTCGTGCCATCCCTTTCTTGGGCGCCCCCGACCTCTTATTCCATTCCTGTCAGCTTTGTATATTTTCTTCGTCAGGCGTTCTTCATTCATTCTCCCCAAGTGGCCAAACCATCTCAATGTGTTTAACTTTCATTCTGTTAATTACATCTTTCTTCATCTTACATTCTTTCCTTGTATCTTCATTTCGAACTCTGTCATACATCGTTCTGTTACAAATTAAAATGACATCCCAAAATAATATTTACATTTATGGCCTTGTAAAGCATCGTATCCACATATGTACGGTTCAATTTTTAATCTTGCAATGGTTGCTATAAACAAATAAATTACTAGTTAGTTCTTGAATTTTTGGCTTCAATTAGCAATCCCGCTACTTGGGCCCATCATAACAAATACTTTTTTGACTAAAATCGTTTCCGACTTTCTGTCCCACGAGCTTTTCAGAATCAATTAAATCCGTCGAAAAAAATAATCGTCGATTTTCCCGCATCCCTATATAAGATTTAATCTATCAACTTGGTATAATATGTATATTATGTATATAAATATACATAGTATCTATCTTTCTCCATCTAATATTGATTTGAATATTTCTATGAAGTACCTACTATGTACATACATATGTATTAAACCATCTCGTGCTATTTTGAAAAACCATTCGGAATAAAATCGTTCCGAGGCAAATTTTGTATAAACTGCACTAGACACTAGAGGCTTCATCATTCACACCATTAAAATATTTATGATGAGGACGAGAAGATTGCAAAAATTATTTTATTTGTTGAGATGTAAAAATCGTTTTCTTCACTCGTCTGTATGTACTGGAATTTTGCAATCGATTTCTAACTAACTTTCCGACCAGTGAGAGCTCTGATACTTTCAGAATTTGTGTATACCCGATGACAATGCACGTTAAGATTGTTTTCAGCTTGTTTTTTTTTGATATTTTGATAAAATTGAACAATTTGGTATTTCATACAAAGTAAACACAGCTACATATTTGCGTTTCCGGCTGAGCATTTACTAAATTTGTTCCTTTAAATTATATAAAATTATTCCTTTAGTTGTAACAATAATACTATTTATTTATTTATTTATTTATTATTAATACACAAAACAAATATATAAACTGACTAATAACTGTTATATTACTGTTTTCAGTGTAGAAACAGTTAAAATCAAAATGAGACACATAAATAAACATGATACAACTGTAAACTAAAGTAAAAATAAAGATAATTTATTGATTAAGTAATTTAATGTATGTTAGCGAAAAATCGATTACAAATTTAATATGTGAAGATAACTTTGAAAAGCGTGTCCTCATTTTTTTTATATAGGTACATAGAATAGTTTCGAAAGGAAAATACTTCGCAAAATATTTGGCCCTACCTGTGAAGGAGGATCTTGGAGAATCCGGTTTTTCCATGAGCTAGTAATAATGTATGGCGTACCTACCAAACATAGTCCAATACATCAAAATACAACGTCTACGTTGGCTCGGACACGTTTGTAGAATGGAGGATAGCCGGGTCCCAAAGAAAGTATTGGACACCTGTCCTGAAGGAAGAAGAAGCAGAGGGAGACCTAGGATGAGATGGCTGGACGACATTGACGGAGATATAAGAGCGATCGGACAGAAAAAATTGGAGGAGACTTGCTGTCGACAGGGTGGGATGGAGGCAGTTTCTTGCGGAGGCCAAGGCCCATTGCTGATGACATAGAATAGTGCTTCCACTTATTTTCTAGTTCATCATTGTTTCGAGTGCCGGGTAATCGAAAATACAACAGACAACAATAAAATCTCACATTCTGAATGTAGTGCCTTTATATAGGTGAGGCGAGACTGTTTTGTGGGTTTACAATTTCGTGTCGTGATTCCTTTTAAATGGTAATGCATACCCGCACACCTGTCGCTGATAAACCCACATTGTGGGAAATGCCGTAATGGTGTGTACGTAAAATTAATTGATAGCTGTTGGTTTTTCTAAATAGAAAAGAACATTTTATAAAAAGGGAATTGGATTGGTGTATAATTATTAAAAAGCTACATAATACAAATATGTGTTTCTTTTGATTGTTATGTTTGACGCGTTTGTTTAGGAACATCAATCAATTTGACATTTAAATTATATTAAATGGTTTGATTTTGTACGGAATAATAAATCATAATGTATGTTTCCTTAATTAATACTTTTGTTTATTAATTTTGAAATTTTAAGAAAAGAATATAATCTAATAGATAGCAACGTCAAAAAAGAAATTTTCACCTACTGAAAAATTTCAAATCTGAAATTTTCACCTATAAAGAGGATGCGCACTGGCAAACGCAACCACTTCCAGGTGCCAGACTTAACTTTTTCATACCTTCTATTCAATAAGAATGAAAATATCAAAAAATAAATACTCGAAAACGTTGCTATCTCTCGGACTGATGGTTGTGAAAGAAAATTGAGTATACGGTGCACTTAATTTTATTATTTATGATAAAAAAATATCAAAAACAGCCAAAATTCATGACATATTATTGAAGAAGCTTGAAAATCATGGAATAAAGGGATCTTCTTTAAAATGATTTACTTAATACCATTCTGGCAGAACACAATATCTGAAACGTAATACTTAAAGTGACAAAAGTATAATCAATGTTGGTGTACCTCAGGGGAGTATCTTGGGACCCGTCCTTTTCCTTTTGTACATTAATGATATGTGTCAACTCGAAACTGAAGGAAAGATTATAACGTTTGCTGATGACATAATTATCTTATTACATTCACTGACGTGGGAGTGTGTCTTTCATAAGGCAGAAATGGATATTATCTTTAAAAAAAATGGCTAGATCAAAACATACTCGTCTTAAACATAAAAAAATGACTACATCACATTTAGCATCAATAAGAGTGGTTACCTCACACTACTAACAAATTAATTATACATAATAATAACTGTATCTTTTCACAATGCACTTGCAACCCTCTAATAAACGTAGAAAACATTTTTTTTGTATTATCATTGACAGACACTTATCTTGGAAATCACACAAAAATCAATTTACAAGAAAACTACTCAAATTAATACATCTCTTCTAGACGATTAGAAACAATCTAAATAAAGCACAATTAAAAACAATTTCGATCTCTCTTGTGCTATGTAATAACTAGCCTGACGGGGGGCATAATATAAAACAACATTATATATATATATATATATATATATATATATATATATATATATATATATATATATATATATATATATATATACTTGGACGATTTATATAGCGTCGTTTTCGTGAGAGCTCACCTCAAGGGCGCTTTACATTGATTTTTGCATGAGTTAGTGGTATCTTAAAACCTAGATTAGTGACCTTAATATTAACTTAATTTAAACAGATACAAATTCGAAATTTAATGCCATGAGACATTTAGAATCGAAACCATTTGAAGTTTGTCAGTCAGTCAGGTCAGTTAGGTTAGTTTGAGTTATTTCCATGTGATTTTCTAAAGAGGTGTGTCTTTAGTTGTTTTTTGAAAGTCATAATATTATTTACTTGTCTTAGCCTGTGGGGTAGTTTGTTCCATGATGATGGACCAGCCACTGCAAAAGCACGATCACCGAATTTAGTTTTATTTACTCGATTTACTTGACATACCTTTCCAATCGCTGTGTTTGTTGCCGACCTGAGAGTTCTTTGTCTTTCGTTCATATTAAGAGGAGTACATAAGTCAGATAGATACTGTGGAGCTAGATTATGTATTGCTTTGAATGTCATAAGACACAATTTATACTCTATCCTCTCAGAGCATTTAAGTCAATGAAGGTTTTTCAGATGGTGCGAAATATGAGAGTATTTTGAAGCCCCTGTGATAACTCTGGCAGCGGTGTTGAAGACAGATTGAAGTTTATTAATTTGTTGTTTTGGAAGATGGGCATATAGGCTGTTGCAGTAATCGAGTCGAGAAATAACATAGGCATTTATAAGTGATTTTATAGCATCCACTGGAAGGCTTCTTCGAATTGATTTAATTTTCCGGAGGTGGTAGAACGCGGCACTAGTGGTCATATTTATTTGCGTATTGAGTGTAAGATGTGAGTCTAAGTGGACACCAAGAAGTTTTACGCAGGATTTTAGAACAATATTGGAGTTATTTATTGTGATAGCAGATTTATCAACTAAGTGGTTACGTCTCTGAGTAGCAGTCCAGAGGAACTCTGTTTTACTTGGATTTAATTTAAGTTTATTTGAAGACATCCAATTGTTTACCTCCTGAATACATTTAGATGTTTTTTCCTTTAGAAATGTTATGTCTTCGGGAGAGCATTGTGAGTATATTTGCCAGTCATCCGCATAATAATAAATAAATAAATTTGGATAATTTATATAGCGCCGTTTTTGTGAATATCTCACCTCAAGGGCGCTGAAAAAATGATTATGTTGTATCATTTCGGCTCTAGTAAGATTTGCGAAAAAGGTGCGTTTTGAGTTTTTTCCTGAACGAATATACGAACGAATGCATAACAGTGGGCATTTAAGTCATGTGATTGTATAATGTCAAATATTTCTTTTGTGTATAGAATAAATAAAAGTGGACCTAATACAGAGCCTTGTGGTACTCCCATTTTCATCAGTGCAGGTTTTGATTTTAATTTATTTACTGTGACAGTCTGATATCTATTTGTTAAGTATGATTTTAACCAGGTTATGGCAGATCTTCGGAAGCCATATGAAACATTCATTCTGTCAATTAGTATTTCATGATCGACTGTATCAAAAGCAGCACTCATATCTAGGCATGACATAAGTACTGCGTTACCATTTTCAGTTGATAGTATTATGTCTGAGAGTATTTTGAGAAGTCCAGTTTCTGTTGAGTGGTATTTTCTGTATGCTGATTGAAATTTGTTAAACAAAGAATGTGTAAACATTATACCCATTAAACACTGAACAAAAGGCTGTTTTAAGAGTTATTAAAAAAAACATATTTATACCCATCCGAATATTTATTTAAAGAATTTGAGGTCCTTGACATTAGACAACTTTCTATAAAAAGTATAACCCAATGCTAAAAAATAATAGTCAAATTCCCCTAAGCCATATGCACAACACTTGACAAATTGTACAAAATCTTGCAGTAGTACCTAGAATGAAAACCACACATGGACAAAAAAACTATACATAGGTACCTAACATCTAAACTACATAACAAGTTAAAATAAGATATACAAGAAATTTTAACTCTTTCAGTAACTAAAGCAAAAATAAATAATATTCAATTGACTATTCAACAAAGGCAGAGAAGACAGCGAAAGATTATTACGCATAATGAACTGAACAAATATTTAGCTTTTACAATTATACTACCTTCTAGCAGGGATAGACACTTTATTCAAACTGACAGGAATTAAATTAATACTAAACAAGTATAAGTATAATGGCATTGGCCTAGTGGAGAGTGGAGTGTCGTATCAAGAATTCACCGCAAAATAAGTAAACTTACAAGTAAAATGTATTAAATAAATCATAAATAATATGATTTATTTAATATATTTATGATTTATTTAATACATTTTATAAAAATATTTTGATACAAATAATAAAAAAAATAAAATAAAATATTTATGCTAATGACTTCTTCTTCTGGGTCACAATCCTAAGATTGGTCTGCACCAAACACTCGATATTTCCACTTCCAATGTTTTTCAAGTGTTTTTCTAAATATTTAAGCAGAATTATCAGAAATAACTTTTACAAAAATTATAAAAGAAAAAAAAATTGTAGGTAATATTCTGTTTTTAACGTATAACAATACCGAATTCAATCATAAAAACATATCCACGAAGTGCACTTTAATAATGAATCGTACTCTACTTTAACAATCTTGTAAGAACTAATGAATGTCTGGAATTGGAGCCATAAACCGATTCAAAGAAATTTTCACTTGTGTTAGAAAAGGACATTTTGTAACAGCGATGGATTAAGTTTTTATGTCTCCGTCGTAAAATTGAACCGAGGAAATAGAAAACAATGGAGGAAGTACCTTCGCTAAGAAATTAAAAAGATGTATTATATAATGTAAGTTATTTCCATTAATCATGTTCCTTCCTTCTTTCTAAAATACAACATACCACCACGCTAGGTAGTCACTTTCGATTACAAATGTATAATTTACGTCTAGTCTCTACATTAACTATGTATATCATACCTATAAGTCAATTTTTATCATTTTAAATTAATTTTAATCTTTTTTTTTTTCAAATGTTTGAATGTTAACTTTGTGGTTCATATTTAACAAATTAAATTTAAAGATATAACTTTGTATTAACCACGTTTTTTGGTTGAAACGATGCGACCGGTTTCGGAACTAACCGTTCCCTCATCAGGCTAACTTTCAACTGAAACAGAATGTGACGACGTGCTTACAAGAAATCTATGGGGGCGAAGGTAGAGGTAGGGTGGGGGTACTTAGGGTTGGGTCTTGTGCAGGGTGGGTCCGATTGGCTGAAGGATTAGAAGTAAAAGGAAACATATTTAATAATGGACTGAAAGATAAATTTAACTGATTGTTTATTATGTTCTGTTTTGAATTAATACACTTTTTAATTTCTAGCGACTCTAAATTATCAAGACGGAGACCTACTTTGTTGACGTGTAAAATTTTTGTTCCCGATTGCATATTAAATTGATGATCATTAAGTACTAAGTGTTCTGCGAATTCTGAAAAATTATCATTGTTTATACATCTAATATGTTCTTTTACTCTAGTCTCAAATTTCCGTCCTGTTTTTCCTATGTAGACTGCAGAGCAGTCTCCACATGTCAGTTGGTATACGCCGGAGTTTTCCATTTTATTATCTTTATCTTTGGAATTCATTAAACTTTTTCCAATATTATTGTCAGTGTAAAATGCCGGTCTTATGTCTTTTGGTAAGAAATTTGAGACTAATTGGGATAAATTATTAACAAACAATATGCGTCTCCATCTATATTCATCTTTTTTTATATTTGTATTATAACTATGTAGGTATCTATTGACGTTAATATTTTTTATTTTTTTATTTAAAATAGAGTCTATCAATTTACTGTTATAACCATTATTGTATGCAATCTGTTTTATTGTATTTAGTTCTTTATTAAAATTATTTGATGATAGTGGTATATTTAGTAATCTATGGACCATGGAATGATAAGCGGAATGTTTATGGGATGCTGGATGGTTGGATGTATTGTGGATAGTTGTATCTGTATAGGTCGGTTTACGATATATATCAAATTCAATTTTAATTGAATTTGAAAAATTGAATTTGATATATATCGTAAACCGACCTATACAGATACAACTATCCACAATACATCCAACCATCCAGCATCCCATAAACATTCCGCTTATCATTCCATGGTCCATAGATTACTAAATATACCACTATCATCAAATAATTTTAATAAAGAACTAAATACAATAAAACAGATTGCATACAATAATGGTTATAACAGTAAATTGATAGACTCTATTTTAAATAAAAAAATAAAAAATATTAACGTCAATAGATACCTACATAGTTATAATACAAATATAAAAAAAGATGAATATAGATGGAGACGCATATTGTTTGTTAATAATTTATCCCAATTAGTCTCAAATTTCTTACCAAAAGACATAAGACCGGCATTTTACACTGACAATAATATTGGAAAAAGTTTAATGAATTCCAAAGATAAAGATAATAAAATGGAAAACTCCGGCGTATACCAACTGACATGTGGAGACTGCTCTGCAGTCTACATAGGAAAAACAGGACGGAAATTTGAGACTAGAGTAAAAGAACATATTAGATGTATAAACAATGATAATTTTTCAGAATTCGCAGAACACTTAGTACTTAATGATCATCAATTTAATATGCAATCGGGAACAAAAAAATTTTACACGTCAACAAAGTAGGTCTCCGTCTTGATAATTTAGAGTCGCTAGAAATTAAAAAGTGTATTAATTCAAAACAGAACATAATAAACAATCAGTTAAATTTATCTTTCAGTCCATTATTAAATATGTTTCCTTTTACTTCTAATCCTTCAGCCAATCGGACCCACCCTGCACAAGACCCAACCCTAAGTACCCCCACCCTACCTCTACCTTCGCCCCCATAGATTTCTTGTAAGCACGTCGTCACATTCTGTTTCAGTTGAAAGTTAGCCTGATGAGGGAACGGTTAGTTCCGAAACCGGTCGCATCGTTTCAACCAAAAAACGTGGTTAATACAAAGTTATATCTTTAAATTTAATTTTAATCTTCTTTATTCATAGCGTGGAAGTTCATGATTAATATTATACGAAATATAATAAAAATAAACATAGTAACAATTCTTAAAGTTAATGATTAATATTATACGAAATATAATAAAAACAAACATAGTATAATTCTTAAAGTTTGTGGCTGATATTATACGAAATATAATAAAAACAAACAGTATAATTCTTAAAGTTTGTGGCTGATATTATACGAAATATAATAAAAACAAACAGTATAATTCGTAAAGTTTGTGGCTGATATTATACGAAATATAATAAAAACAAACACTAGTATAATTCTTAAAGTTTGTGGCTGATATTATACGAAATATAATAAAAACAAACAGTATAATTCTTAAAGATTGTGGCTGATATTATACGAAATATAATAAAAACAAACATAGTATAATTCTTAAAGTTTGTGGCTGATATTATACGAAATATAATAAAAATAAACATAGTATAATTCTTAAAGTTTGTGGCTGATATTATACGAAATATAATAAAAACAAACAGTATAATTCTTAAAGTTTGTGCTTGATATTATACGAAATATAATAAAAACAAACATAGTATTAAGTATAATTCTTAAAGTTTGTGCTTGATATTATACGAAATATAATAAAAACAAACATAGTATTAAGTATAATTCTTAAAGTTTGTGCTTGATATTATACGAAATATAATAAAAACAAACATACTATTAAGTATAATTCTTAAAGTTTGTGCTTGATAACAGTATAATTCTTAAAGTTTGTGATTAATATTTGAAATATAGTAAAAACAAACATAGTATTAAGTATAATTCTTAAAGTTCATTGTTAATATTATACGAAATTCGCAGTTTATTATTGTTTTATATTTAAGACCTGTAAAAATGGCCTTATGAACCGAAACGCTCATAGAAAATACGTTAAATATTTGTGGAGTTTGATATGTATGTTCATATTACTCATAATTAAGTTACTATCATTATCTTGCTGCGTTTTATGAAAAATCGCGTAGAAATGACGCAGAGTGCAAAAAAATATGTAACTTAGTTTCTCGAACAACAAGATATAAAGATGCTGGCGGACTAGAAAGATATCCGGAGAGATGGAGTGTGCGGTGCAAACCAATCCTAGGATTGTGACCATGAAAAAATAGTACCTAGGAAAAAACATAAACTTTCTGATGTCATTTATTTGAACTTTTTCATTAGACGTAGAGGTGTATTTTGCTTTAAAAATCCCGTGACATAGTATTTCTTATGCATTTATAGAATTGTATTTTCCTTATAATTTTTCACGATTCGTAATGTGACTGCTGAGATGATCCTAGCTTATGTACATAGAGCTATCCAAAAGCATCTAAAGTCATAAGTACTTCTTATCCAGATAAGTTTATCTCCATGTGTATTCCTTCGCTAAGCTTTTCTGCAATCTCATTTCTCTCCCTGGAAATATGTAGTGTTACCACATATTGTGCACTGAATCTTTTTTGTATTTTTATTATTTTCATTTCTTTGAGTTCGTATTTGTTATATTGTCGATCAACCTGCTCTGTTTGTTTATTAATGCGGTTAAATGGTATAATTTGTCTAGAGGCAATGAGGTAATGAGTTCGCTAATTATATATTATTTTTATCTGGTGGAAAAGATAAGGGATAAAGGGAATTAACTTGCCTCGATATTTTTTGTTCTGGTTTTGTGTTCAATTTTCACCACATACCAATATAAACAGGGTTCGAAAGTTTTAATGTTCACTTCAATTGATAAAATATAGAAGTATTTAATAAAGTAGCGGTGCGGTAAGTTTGTCAAGATGACAGTTATTATAAGAGAGGTGAGGTGCGGTGCGGTGCGGTAAGTTTGTCAAGATGACAGTTATTATAAGAGAGGTGAGGTGCGGTGCGGTGCGGTAAGTTTGTCAAGATGACAGTTATTATAAGAGAGGTGAGGTGCGGTGCGGTGCGGTAAGTTTGTCAAGATGACAGTTATTATAAGAGAGAAAATTTTTGAAAAAGTTAACATGCAATAATGTTCTTTTTTTCATTTTAATTACATCTACTTTTTTGCGATTATGTCGTTTTCAGGCCAAGACAATAAGTCGGATAGGAAATGAGGGTAGAAAGAGGGATAAATATGTAATTATGTGTGTACGTGTGATGATGCATTTTATGTAGGTAAATCTTAAATATGTAATTATGTGTGTACGTGTGATGATGCATTTTATGTAGGTAAATCTTAAATATGTAATTATGTGTGTACGTGTGATGATGCATTTTATGTAGGTAAATCTTAAATATGTAATTATGTGTGTACGTGTGATGATGCATTTTATGTAGGTAAATCTTAAATATGTAATTATGTGTGTACGTGTGATGATGCATTTTATGTAGGTAAATCTTAAATATGTAATTATGTGTGTACGTGTGATGATGTATTTTATGTAGGTAAATCTTAAACATATTATTATCTTTAAAGTATACCTTCTTCTTCTTCAGCCTGTTTTCATCCATTCTTGGACATAGGCCTCCCCCTTGATCCTCCACAGCTCCCTGTCTTGGACACACTGCATCCATCTATAGTAAGTATACCTAACAATTGAAAAATAAGATTAGATTGAGATCTAGGTACATCTCACAATGGATGAAGTATTTATTAGATATTTACAACTTAAGGTCATGTCTTATGAATTTAGTAGTAAAATATTCGGTGCATTTTTTGATTAAATAGATCATCTTTTTGGGGTTGATTTACTATTTTAAATTGAGTATTTACTAATTATTCATCTAAATTGTAAGATTTCACAAAATTGTTTTTTCACGAAATCTGTTAGCCAAAATTTCTTAATTTGATATCGGAAAAGTGCAGAATATCGCATTAATTGTATTCTGGTTGTATTTTCCAGTCTGAGTCTCGCTATTTGACAAATGGTCACTGTGTAACTTACATATGTACATATGTAGGTAGGTACTAAAATATAAACACTCAGTGTTGGATATATATATGCTGGTATTTTGCCAGGAAACCTCCCCTGGTATGCATTGGATACTGGAGACTGGATATTGGATACATCCACTAGACTGCTAAGCCTCGTTTGACATTTTCCCATTGCACATCGGATCTACGGTTATTTCAGCCAGCAATATAGTATGTATGTTATTACTTACATGAGGTGTATCTTAACGGTACATATATAATTGAACGAAACTTCTAAAGCATATCTGATCCGATACAATATTCTATGTCATGAATCATGCGACTTAATCCATGACATATAAATATTAGTGCAAATTTTAACTTTGCATAGACTTATGTATATTAAAGTGAGGGGAACCTTCCTACTTATGTATAGTTACTTGAAGGTCAAGTTTACACGCTCTGTTTAAAGTACATATTATTATTATTGAGTGTAGAGGGAGGGAGGTTGGGGTGGTGTTCAATACATACATAGGTAGGTACCTACCCCCATGAATTTGTAAGGTGCCATGTTATTGTTCTGTTTCTATAATCTTCGTGAACTTGGATACTACAATATGATCGTAATGAATCTTTATATTAGTACCTACTAATGTGATGTATAAAGTACATAAGTACCTGTATGTAGGAATTTGTACATCCATCGCAAGTATATACATCTTGTTGTACAATTAACACTAGGATGAGGTCAGTAACCTAACAGAATATGGACAATAATACAATTTCAAGAGGTACTTTTGCACATAGGTACTCATTTAACTATCTCCCTGACGGTATAAAAGAGCAGGCAGCGCTCGACATTTCATCGTAGTTACCAGCATCTTCCGTGAAAGCATACATTTCGAAATTGCTCAATTTCTTAATCATATTTAATTATTTGTTCTGTGTAAGTTGATACAGTGATAAACATATATTTGTTTAATTTCACTCTCTCTCTTTCTGTGATATCCTACACTGCTTGTCTTAAAATTAAGTTTAAAGTTAACTATTTTAAAAGCTTTTAATTACTAGTTTCAATATAGCGATAGGCTAAATTAATGCCTCTTAATAGTTTTTTTTATTTCATGATAAACGCATTCATTCAAACCATCATGGCATGTCCCACGAATTCGTGTATTTCAATACGCCAGACACGTCTCGTCTAGAAAGGCAACACTCAGAATGGGTAGTGAGCCCCATTTACCCCATTGCTGAATTTGAATATCTTCTATGTGGGATGTTATTTTGTCTGGTGTTTTTTCTATCACCCGGCCCTTACGGGACATCAGAAAATGATATAAAGGAGTGGAAGCACTATTCTGAGCTGGTGCCTCTGTAACCAACGTTTTATAAATTTTATATGGTTTAATCTATCAAAATTTTCGAAAATCTTTCCTGTTTATTAAATTTTATTCCATAAAAAATCCATAAAAACGCACTCAGGAATTGTCAATCCATGTACATTTTTTTAATCCACTGTAATAAGATTATTCTCTAAATTACAATCTTAATGTAAATCAATTTATTACAAGTTGTTTCTAGTCCAGAGTAGCAAGAATTGTGTGAGGAATATTTGAAAAAAAAATTCCTTTGCCATAAGTATCTACTACTCAATATGCTACCGTAGTCGACAAATGAAATGAATGTACTTAAAGCAATTTGTTGACTTTAATTCACTTGTTTGACGTACGTGCTTGTGTGCTAAGCTATATTATGCTTGCTGTATTGTGTGAGACCTACATACAATAAAAAAAAATAAAAAAAACAGAGGCACGAGTTGTTTTTTTTTCATGATAAAGTTCCGACAAAGTTTGACACAACTGTGGCGTTTTGCTTAAAAACTTATTCATAGACGGCGGTGAAGATTGGGAAAGGAAAAAAATATGGAAGAGCTCGCCAAGCGAAAGAATGCGGGTGAAGTCACGCAGTTTTTTGTACAGTTATATACTCTTGAATCGTACAGTTATATACTGCAACTTAACTTTGTTACGGAAAATAATGCGGCACGTATGTATGTTTTGATTGTAATAGTTGATAATATACGCAAGCGACAGGTAGGTAATTTCTAAATGAAAATTCAAAATTGGGATCGAATTCTAGTCTACAGAGAGGCTACGTTCGCGAGATTGTGTGTGTAGCTTATTGCGTGTCACTCTTGCCCTGACCTTTGCAACACTACTTCACCTTCATTCTCTCCCTCGTCGAGCTCTACTCGTCTTACTGACTGTAAAATTTAACACAATTACTTGTTATGTGTATTTTGTGTTGTTGAACACACAAAAAACACACTATAATGGTTTAATATAGTTATTGAACACAAGCAACACCACAAAAAGCTGGAAGCTATACTATATCTATATTTCGTGGCATTCAAGTTGGTTGGCAAACCTATTTACAAGGTAGGTAGGAACCTTAGTATAAAGAAGAGTTATTATAGTTCGGATATAGTCAGTTGTATGTATGTACATTCAGTGCTTGCTGGCAAATTCAATTTAATGCCATTCTCAACTGCGCGATGCCACCTTCAACGGATGGTCACGTGACACGATAGGGTTGCCAACATGCAAAACTGTATCGAGGTTATAATTAATTCAATTTATCACCTCATCTTCTTCTTGTCATGTCGGATTCCTCTGATGTTGAATGTCACTAGAGAGTATATATTTCTGACGTTAAATGTCACTAGGGAGTATATATCTCTGACGTTGAATGTCACCATGGAGAATATATCTCTGACGTTGAACGTCACTAGAGAGTATATATCTCTGATGTTAAATGTCACTAGAGAGTATATATCTCTGACGTTAAATGTCACTAGGGAGTATATATCTCTGACGTTGAATGTCACCATGGAGAATATATCTCTGACGTTGAACGTCACTAGAGAGTATATATCTCTGATGTTAAATGTCACTAGAGAGTATATATCTCTGACGTTAAATGTCACTTAGGGAGTATATATCTCTGACGTTGAATGTCACCATGGAGAATATATCTCTGACGTTGAATGTCACCATGGAGAATATATCTCTGACGTTGAATGTCACCATGGAGAATATATCTCTGACGTTACACGTCACTGACATATATATTGCACGTCATATATCTCTGACGATGACGATCTTAATCTTCGGCGGTTCGAAACATCTCTTCCACGGTCTTTTTTCCCGTCCACTCTCGTATCTTGAGGAACCAAGAAATTCATTTCCTGCCGACACCCCGTTTTCCCTCGATTTTTCCTTGATGATCAGATGCCGCAATTTATATTTGTCAATAAAGTCTAATCAGCTAAAACGTTCGTCCTGATACAAGGAATAAATACAGGTAGGTACCTATATTGCAGAACAATGATCGGTTTTATATTTAATATGTTGTTTGTTAAATTTTCGATTACTCGGCTCAAAATTGATTATAGAAAATACTAGAAACTGTGTCTTGGAATTGATTCATGTGTAATATTTTCTTACGTGCGGCAATTTGAGCTGCAGAAACAACTCCAAACCTTTGTTAAGCAAAGTACCAAGTAGTGTTATGTGGAATGTATTTATGAATGTACATATGTTAGATACAATGATGGAAATGGAATTGTGTAGAAACTAGACCTTACCAACCAACATTCACCAAGGTAGGTAGATATAATACTTCTGTCTGTATGCTGTTATCTGATTTAAATGTTAAAACTCTTCACTTTAATTTATTGCATTAGCACTGGAGTCCGCAGTCTTTTTTAAATTTATACATTTTTTTTGTAGGGGTATACGAGGTAGCCTATACAGGGTGTCCCATAATCCAACGTATTCCTTTTAAGGGCTGTTATACCAACTCATGATTTGCCAGAATATGCAAATATGATCTCTAAATTTAGCCGGTTGCAGACCAAAATATAAGCTAAGTTAGTTTAGCTTAGCTCGCATAGCTGAGGTCGTTTATCATACAAGTCTGCAGAACGCAAACTGTGAAATAATCGCAATACTCTCCCTCAGATCTTTACATTGTATTGAAAAAGTATGCATAGTATACATTTTGACAACGAAGTTAAAATTTATTCTGACAAATAATCGTTTTATTTATGGCGCGCTTATAATCTCCATCTTCTTTTTTTTAAATATACAAAACGGACACAGAGAGTTTGAGTATTTTTCACGAGATTAGGGCCCAGTATTTCAGTCGGCCCTTAGGAGTTTAACTCAAGTTTAACAAAAATATTGCGTATTTCAGTACATAATCTTCCCTTAAATACGTCACTAAACGACAAATATTTAACTCAACGTTTCTGGCGGATCGCGTGTCTTAATCTTGAGTTAAGTATTGTTTCTAGTCTTTTTCGCCAGGTGGCGTACTAATCGTCGCACGCTTTAATGTTTTATTTCATTTTATAATACAAATAACTATGCATAATAATTATAATCATGATTTATTTTTGTTGTTAAAATAAAAGACGATATAGAAGTGGTTCATGTATTTAATATTTATTTTCATTTTTACATAATTACAATGTATTGCCTGACAAACGAAATAAGCTGTCAGCCATGAAACGTCAGGCACGCAACTTTATTTTTGCGATGTGTTTTCATCCCACTTTTTAAATTGATCCATCCTGTTTCTATAAATATAATGTGTATTCTTAAATTTTCTACATAAGACACTATTTTACCATTATCACTTAGTTCCATATCCATCTGTAAAATATACATACATTTTGCATTAAAGTACTACAACTACGTACGTACGTAGTACATATTCAATGACATTTTTTCACTACAATGATTGATTTTAATGAAAAAAACATCGATCGGTATAAAACATTGAAAAAGTAACATGCTGTGTAATGAAACAAATAAAATAATGTGTTGTTATAATAATAAAATAATATTTAGTCACAGCTTCGCGTCACGTATCATTTAAGGTTATTACAATTTTGACAGATGCGTTATAGACAATAACCATAGAAAAACGTAAAATATATCTATAGTTGAAGATTACGTAACCGACGTTTCATTTTGCACTGAAATACGCGAATGAAATTTAATCTTCCCTAAACTTTTAACTTGGATTACCAAATCCAACGATTTAAGGGCCAACTGAAATCTCGGATATCTCCAACTTTTTACTCTAAACAAAGCGTATAAATTTTTACGGCGAATCTCTTCATATTATCATGATAAAGTTTAGACTCTATAATAATTTTGTACGGCGTAATTTGACACATTATTTGTCCGTTACAGTAAATTGAGTTAGGTATATAAATTGAGTTATATAACGATTTTTGGTGATATCTGAGAATTACAAAATAAAAAACGATACATGCATATTGATATGGCGATGAATGTATGTCAAGATAGAGAAACGAGCACACGGTTTTCTCTGTCTACTCCGTGAGTGACATGGCGTCTTATGTATTTATGTAGTATTATTATAGGACAGGAACGGAATAAGAGGTCGCGGGCGCCCAAGAAAAGGATGGCACGACCATGTAAACGATATTTTGAAAGATGGAAATGTAAGAAGCATGAACAACAGACGAACATGTATAAGACGATGTATGAATGTTGATGAGGCGATGAATGTGTGTCAAGATAGAAAATTGTGGCGTTCGGTTCTCTCTGCCTACCCCGTGAGGGACATGGCGTGATGGTATGTATGTATGTATGTAGTATTATTATCTTTCATACAATTGGCCTATACAATAATACACAAATCCTTCACAAATTGACGAGTTTCATAATTCCCATCGCCAAACCTCTTGCCTTAGTTCAGATGGAACCACTCTTTTGAAGGATTCAAGAATAAGCTCCACGTATATCAGGGGGAAATTCATTAAAATTTTCAGGTCCATTCACACTCAAATCGCGAACAAAGTACGCCGCTTTATAGAATTTATATAATTCCCTTTGATAGTCATTAATCTGTGTTTCACAAGATCTGAATTTAAGATGTCGTCCCAATGGCACATAATCTTCAACACCTATATGTAGTGGTAAGCCAAGTTATTTTTTAAGATATCAAGGTACAATTAAACAAAATAGTCGTGGAATTTGCAAATATAAAGATAATCGCGGAACTTAACGCGGAAATGAAAGGTCTCAATGCACCGAAACTCCAAAAAAATGATGTGAAGATAGAAAGTCAAGGGAAAGCTCAGTTTACGTCATCGGGTTACAAAGGATCAGAACAGAACATACTCGGAACGGGCGTGAGTAGATACAAGGTGAACATGCAGAGATGGAAGCTGTTGGAAGGCGATCAGGATGTGAAGCGAGATTGTGGAGAAGAACAAAACACGGCACACCTGCTGGTGTGCCCACCCATGGGGCAGCTTTGTAATGTAGATGACCTCTTGGCTGCAAACAACAAGGCTGTGACGGCTGCAATTAATTGGAGAAGGTATATATAGATGGTCTGGACACGGAAACCAACGAACAAAGGCGGCTCAATCGAGTAATTTAACTGTCATAAATGTCAAAATCAGATACAAAATTAGAAACACGCATTTAGTAAATATTTTCTTCAAATATTTCATTGTAAATTATAAAGGTTTTATATTTAATTATCATGATTTTATTTGATTCATTAAAACATTAGAGTATAAGAATTTTCAGAATAAGTATAGGTACCTAAGTAATGTTGCCTGACAAAAGTTCGTTCGTTGATATCAACATAATGATAAAAGTTTTGACTCGAGAGAGATATTTGGCAAAGTATGACATAGCTTCAACTTGGGTCTATTGGTTCACCTAAACCATATGTCGACAACCTTTTATGAAATGTACCTGGATATCTAAGGTAGAGGTTGAGGAAGAGGACTTTTTTTAAAGGATACGAAAATTTCAAAAGTCATCTTCACCAATTTAAAATTGCCTCCTCTGCCTAATGTCGGTCAATCAGGATTGTTGTCACCCAATGATGTCCTCTTATAGATCGGAGCTCCTCGTTGCTGTCTGTGGGCCTCTTCAAGGTTCCATTGGTCATGCGGATTTCGACCAATTCGACATGAACATTTTTTTATGTATGTTCAGCGATTTCTTTGTACCACGTTGACCGATTTCGATGATTCATTTTTCCTAAGAAAGGGGATATCTCCCGATTGGTTCCATTTCAATTTGGTGAAGATATGATCATGAGATTCCCGAGAAAATTATCAGACTCTTCAATTTACTCTTTACAACATTGTCCTTTTTTAATGATTTTTAATTCTTTTTTAATAGGAAGGGGGTGCTTCGGGGATGATTATAGTAAAAATAATAATAATTAGTTATTTGTATAGCGCCGTTTAATGATTCGAGATCATACCAAGAACGCTGATAGTTTAATGTTGTGTTGCTCTCTGAAACAAAGCTGTTTTTAGTCCTTTAGTGAAAGTGCTCTTGCTTTGAGCACTGCGGACATCTAGAGGTAGTGAATTCCACTTAATAGGACCACTTACACTAAAGCATCGGTCATAGTAAGCCGCTTTGTTGACTCTGTCCAACTCCTTTAAGGAATTGTTACTCTGTGATCCAGACGACCTGAGTGTGAGATGCCTCCCAGAGAGATCTCTTCTCTGACACAGCTCTTGTATATATTTTGGTGCCAGGTTGTTCAAAGCCTTATATACTATCAAATAAATTTTGTAATCAATTCGCTCTGGACACAACCAGTGTAATTCTTTTAGTAGTGGAGTTATGTGACATCGTTTTTCTGCACCGAAAATAAGTCTTGCCGCTGTGTTAAATACCATCTGTAGTCTATCGAGCTGATACATCGGCAATCCAGCATACCTAAATGCCGTTGTAGTAATCAAGCCGAGACACAACGAATAAATTTACAAGTGTTTTAGTCTCATTCTTGGGTAAATTTCGACGAATGTTTTTCAGTTGTCTGAGTTGAAAAAAACATGAACTGACCGTTTTTGAGATTTGAAGGTCAAGTGACAACTTATTGTCTAAGTGAATACCCAAGAATTTGACACTTGCAGACGGCACGAGTGTTTCTCCGTCGATGTTGATAGGAGTAGGTACTCTCAATGAGATGCTGTCGCCGTGGTAACCCGAGCTATCCACATAAACTCTGTTTTAGTTGGGTTCAGTATAAGCTTGTTGCTAGACATCCACGTGGCGACTTTTTCGATGCACTCAACAGTATCTACTTCCAGACAGTATCTATAACAGTATCTATGATCACACAAATAATTTTAATCGGGTTCTGATGATGGTACCCACGAGAAAAAAATATCAAAATTTTTTCATTGCAAAGTCGTCTGCTACTGAAAATAATTCTTTACCACGTCGCGTCGTCCGAATTAATTTGATTTCCTTTTTCATTAGAAAGGGATTACTTCTGTGGTGGTTCCATCTTAACTAACCCAAGACGATTATTGATGGGTATCATGAAATTCATCAATTTGCGAAGGATTCGAGTATTATTGTACAGGCTAATTGTATGAAGATATATCTATTATAATGTTATTACATACATACCATCACGCTATGTCCCTCATGGGGCAGGCAGAGAGAACTTAACACCACATTTTTCTATCTTGAAATACATCTTTTGATCGAATATTTTTATTATTGCATATGCGCAAACATTGGATTTTTTTCCCTGTCGGGACGTTCACCAAAGCATAATTGGTGAACGTTGCGCAAGCGCATAAAGTGATCACGTAAACCAGCCGATGACAGGTCGTAAGCCCTGTAGGTGCCTTGATTTCCCGGTTCTCCTACAATAAATATTCCAACTTCGTCTCTATTGAGATAATTAAAAATCTGTTAAAAAACATCTTTTGATGATTTGAGCCACCATTTATGACTCACCTAACTATCCATTTCTATAAATTTGAATTTTTCAAGAATTATTTCGTTTCTTAATTTATATCGAGATTGTTAAGGGCCTTGTATATCCTGGGTATACGGATGTACGCAAAAAATACCTTCTAATTTATGAAACACGAAAAAATATTGTATACTACTTGATATTTTAACGTGCAAAAAAGGTTAAATTCAGAGTTTTTTTTAAATAGCAAGAATAGTAATTAAAATATTGTAATAATAAAAATATTGTAATTATAAAAACTCTTTCGATTGAAGTAAAAATCTATTTCATATGCATTGTAGTTAGTTAGTTAGATAGTTACTATAAAAAAGAGTTTTACTAAAACTAATTTTACATGAAAAGTATTAAACAAATTCAAAATTAAAAAAAACTTATGCAATAGAATAAACATGTACATACAAACTGTTCCTTATTTCAAAGACGTATATTTTGAGGGTATTAAGGAAAATATTTTCAAAATATACTATATACTACCTACTATAGCCTCTTAAAACTTTGATTCGTACTTGAACTATAGTATTATTTGGAGATCATCTATATCGGAAATTATTTTCACAAGATGTAATACGATTGATAATAATTATATGATTTTTTATAGCGCCGTTTAATGATTCTGTATCATTCCAGTGCCGGCGATATTTCCGTCTTATTTTGCTCTACGAAACAAAGCTATTTTCTGTGTTGAGAGAATGACATTTGGAGACAATTTATTCCATTTTATAGGACCATTCACAATACCATAGCATCGATCATAGTAAGTCGCCTTGTTGGCTCCTTGTCAAACTCTGTAATCCAGAAGACCTGAGTGTGAGATCCCAGAGAGCTCTTTTCTCTGACACAGCTGTTGATTGCTGATGTTTTACATTACTTCTTGGGCAACTAACAGGTACTATGTCAAATATTAATTTAACACGCACCCAATAACAAGTTGCCACATTCTGGAGACTTACGATATTAATCGACTGAAAACACTATTAAAAACTGTGTCTCCACCGGGAATCGAACCCGGGACTTTTGGATCAGCAGATACCTAACCAACTGAGCCACGAAGGCCGACAAAATGAGTGATGTAATAGATTTCATTTTACTAAGTAAATATAGTATTTGTTTTCGGAAATAAAGAGGAGAATAAATGTTTTATATGTACATACCTTCATGAATTCCGATATTCTGATTCTATTAATAAGTACATGATGTTTGACTTGGTCCAATATAAAGTTGTTGTCATTTGATGGAACTTTTGCTGGTGTCAATGATGGATGAAAGACACCCTTGTTGTTAAAACAGTTGTTGACTGTTATCTTGTTTGGTATTCCTCTTGTAAAAAACACTTAACCCTTCGATTGAATCAAACGGTGAGGATTGAAGTTTACCTAAAGAAATAAAATAAGACATTTTTAAATAATAGAAAAAATCAATTGTCTTACACGCCATGATGTTATGTGTAAAATATCAACTCGTCTGACCGCCGCGCCGTGGATAAACTTTGTTGACCTCTGGTTGAGGCCAGACTCAACAGAAGCTACTAAAGGTTTTTGACTTGCTTCCAAAATGAAAATATAATGTAGGTATCAGTAGGTATGTATGTAGATAAAGTTTCGTAACGATGCAAGTGCAATTCACAAGAACTAGCGATTGGCAGATTTTTATCTGTAAGGACACTACATCAGGAAACAACGATTGGATAACATAAATTACTTTTGGCTTTCAGAGATAACACCCATTATTTTAACACGTCAGTTATTGCATGAAACGTTATTAGTATAAAGCGTGATTTTTTTTTTATATTTACTACGGAAGATTATTGGAAAATATTTTTTATGAACATGTGGCCGACCGCTGTGAATTAACAATGTGTACCTACCTATAGCACAAACGGAAGAGACAACAACTTATTAGCTTGTTATTAAACATGTTCTAATCTAATTCATATTTTTATTTATTTATTTATAAAAGGACACACCGACACACATCCAGCTAACAATTTTCATAAAAAAAACAATATTGGTTATTATTATGAGTTCTGGACGTTCAATTATGGATGCACAGAACATTATAAAATTACATGAGCTCATATTTAATCACACACGTAAGTTAATTAAGTTACAAAAGTAGTTATTAGGTTATACTGAAATAATTTATTCCGCGAGCATTTAATTTTGTAGTGAAAAGTTTCGCCTTGAACTAAACCGACTCATTTGAAAATCGATACTTACATATGTTGTTTTATAAATAAATAGGTATTTTATACAATAATTTTTCGATTATATACGATTATTTTGATTGAATCGACTATATGAGAAAATATACTACGCGAACAGGAATGGAATGAGAGGTCGGGGCCGTCCAAGAAAAGGATGGCACGACCACGTGAACGATATTCTGAAAGAAGGAAATGTTAGAAGCGTGAACAACATGTTGTATGAGACGATGTATGAATGTTGTAGAAGCGATCGATGCGTGCCAGCATAGAAACATATGCCGTTCGGTTATCTCTGCCTACCCCGTTAGGGACATGTATGTATATTTTTTTCGATGATCTAGTTTTGAGACTAGAAATTTATCTTCAATAGAGGTACACTGAGAAGAATTTCGTAGTCACCTACCTCACTCCATAAGTAAAGTTTTAGAGGTTGTAGCACTATTCGTCCCCAGAACTACTATCTAGCATATTTCATATCAAGAAAAGTGGTACAGGTTTCAATATTGGTACAGTCTTTTCCGTGGTTGAGAATCTATGGTTTGCTGCCTACGTATATGAACAATTTTTTATCCTACCTTACATATTTATATAGTCAGCACTGGGTATATGTATGTGTGGATCCTATCAACTTGTAGATAGGCAGATATCCATGAACTTCACTAGTCCTTAAAATACACCACAGCTCATTTTTACTAATGTTGGATGAGCTGTCAAAGTTGACATTAAACGCGAAAATATTCAACATAAAAAATAATGAATAGTGTTAAAAATCATACAACTATATTTAAAAAATGTGCAAATACATAATAAACTTATCTCTGACCACAAATGGTCGCTCACGCGAGTCGCTATTATCGTTGAAGACTAACTAAACCTAACCGAAAATTATACGGGATGCAATAAAATACGACAACGAAATAATAGTATTGATGCGTAGGTTCATAAATCTCCATCCCTCTTAATTTTTTGGTTAGGTTAAGTTTGTCTTTAATAATAATAGTGACTCGCGTGAACGAGTTGCTTTATAAATTGAATGGAAATTGGTTGCAGGAAAAATGTTTTCAGAACCTTTTGTCAATTGAGGTTACGAATAAGTTTATTATGTATTCGCATTTGTTAACATTTTGCAAATAAATTAAATTTCTCAACATATTATTTACATAGTTGTATGATATCTACTATTTTTAATAATATAATCATGTCGGGGTAACCAATTTGGGGGTTTATATTGATTTATTAGTTTATATCAGAAGGATTGTATTACAAACGTGCGTATTCAAAATGATTCTATTTTATTCAAAACAAATACCTCCAAGTATGATATTGCTTATATCTGTTCATTAAATAATTGATAATACATAATTTATAGTGATGAAGGGATTTAATCAAAACTACTTATATGATCAATACTGGTTTATTCGAAATAAATGAAATTACAATACAAATAATAACTTAATTAATTTGTGATGTCGTGGGTCGGAACTGATAGATTAAGATTTAACGTGACTCTACTCTATTGAACGATCAACACATGAATAAAGATCCGTCGATCAGCTCGTATCAACGGCGGTGGGCTATGGTTCGTTGATCCTCGTCAATCGTCGGGAGTATTCGAGATAAATGAAGCTATACACATTACAGCTGACCAGGTGCAGCTACAACTATTTATTTTTTGATTTGATAATTTTCGCGTTTATTGTCAACTTTGACGGCTCATCTGATCTTGGTAAAAATGGGTGTGGTGTATTCTTAGGTCTAGTATGAACTTCTCGTCTATTCTACGTTAGGTAAGTTTAGTCTCATCGTTTCAGTGTCGCCTGACAAGACTCCATAGAAAAATCAACTACAAGTTATATTTATAATGATTATTGTTAAAGTTGAGTCGTATTATAAATAGTTTCAACTCTCTTCAATTTTGCATTGATAATTTACTAGCGGGGCGCAAATACAAATAATACATTTTACTATCAAGACTATATAGATTGACATTTTAGACGGTCGTAAGTTTTTTATGTGTAGTTAATATTAATTTTCTTTCGTGTTAATCATTTTCTATTAACTTTTATTTTTTTGACAAATTGGTAATATCTCAATAGAGACGAAACGGAAACATATTATATTTATAGGAGAAGCGGGAAATAAGGCACCTACAGGGCTTGCGACCTGTTTTCGGCTGGTTTACGTGATCCCTATTTTCATCTCAAGGAAGTCATAAATTCGTGTATTCCAGTACAATAATCTATAAATATAACAGATTAGAAATTAATATAATATAATATAAACACTTCCTTGCACCCTGCGCAAGTGGCAAATTCAGAAGTCTAGGTCGAGCCAGAACATCTAGGAAACTCCTGTCTGCAAAAAGGCCCGCAAGATCACATATCTAGGTCACATAATGAGGGGAGAAAAATACCATTTGCTCCAATTAATACTGGTTGGCAAGAATAGGTTGCCGAGGGACAGGAAGGAAATAGATGTCCCGGCTGCGTTATATTAGGGAATAGACGGGCTTCAGAACTGTGGAGTGATCGCCAACGTCGGGGGTTTCCGACAGAGCACCAGAAGAAGAAGAAAGGGGTTTAAATATCGTTAAGTAAATACTTTACTGCTATATAAATGTGTCATTAATATCCGATATATATATATATATATATATATTGTAATATGATACCCCCGATGCACCTCACTTTATATTTCAATCCTTTAACCATAAGTTGTAGCTTTGTATATTCATTACTCTCCGATTCTATCAGTATTAACAATAAACATCAAATATCTACATATAACTTAATGAATATGGAGAAGGTAGAATGAGATGATTTTGTCACATAGATGACTCAAAGCAAATCTACATACCATGTACCATCATCATGCTACTTCCTTAGCAGTGGTTATTTCGTTGTTTGAGGGTAAAGCTTTTCCCATGATACGACGTTTAATTTAATACGAATGGTTGATTTTACGAGACTTGCAAGTTTAATTTAACACGAATGTTTGATTTTACGAGACTTGCACGTTTAATTTAACGTGAATGGTTGATTTTTCGAGACATGCACATTTAATTTAACACGAATGGTTGATTTTACGAGACTTGCACGTTTAATTCAAAACACGAATGGTTGAATTTATGAGACTTGCACGTTTAATTTAAAATGAATGGTCGATTTTATGAGATTTGCACGTTTTCGCGATATATATTTTTTTCGTAGTTTTTACCTACGGGACCATTTTATCTACTCGAGGTAAATACGACCCTCAACGAAGGAAAAAGTGTAACGTTAAAATTTATTGTACTATTGCTCGTTAAGTTAAATGTACCACAGCGGGTAAAGTGGGGATTCCGTTTATACTTTCGGTTAAAATATCGTCATTCGGTATATTACTGACATCTATTGGACTCGGAAACTGATTAAATAAACAATTATTTGTACTTAATAAAAACATTGTGGAATAGAATAACACAATTATATATAAAAAATATTTCTTTCGTAAAGACAAAATAAATCTTATAACACCGCAACACGATTACGAAACGACACACAGATATCTTTTCATGATTTCAGAGACAAACACAACATTCGCTCAAAGACATTACTCGGTAGTATTTAGTTTCAAAAAAATTCAATACTTATAAAAAAAAGAAATTTGTACAGTTGATGAAACATTTGATACTGAAGAAAACAATAGATTAGAAAGGACATGAAAAAACTGCGGAGACAAGATAAAGATACAGTGGATTAGGCCCGAATTTAGAAATTTTACTCACAAATTTCCCAATGCTTAGCATGACAAATTCCATACATTTCGGTGTGCTAAGTACTGACTTAGCACTGAAAATGGTCCTTAGAGTATTTAACAGGTATATCTGCAAAAAAATTGTAATAAGTTCAATATTTTTTTTTCGTGATACCTATATAATGCATATAAATTTTCTCCCACCTTGCAACAGGCTCAGCCTGGAGAGGTGGTTTATACTAAAACAATTTTGAATTACGTTTATATTTTTTGAATTTTATTTTTTTATTATTTGTATTGCGGTAATGTACGAAGGGCGTTCAATAAAAATTGAGAATGAGTACATAACCGTAAGCTTAAGAGGGTGACTGCTGCCAACGTACCTATTTTTTCAATTTGATATACCATCATTATTACTAAACGAATCATTTTGAAAAAATAACCTAGTTAGTTTGGATATTAATAAAGAGAAATATACCTTAACTTTTTGATTATGTTCTGTATATATTCTTGTAGGAAAATAATAAGCATACCCCGATTTTAGACATTTATCGTAAATTTCTAAAAAAATATAAGGTATAGAGCAATATTTTTTTTTATAATTTAAAGAAGAACCAAATACCTGGAAAAATATGATATGACGTTGCATTAACGCATCAGGTTAAGTAAATAAACCAAAAAAACATTTATTACGCAATGGCGCTGAATGGAAAATAAATGTTTTTTAGGTTTATTTACTAAACCTGAAGCATTAATGCAACTTCACATCATATTTTTCTAGATATTTTTGTCTTCTTTAACTTAAAAAAAAATATATTACTCTACGCCTTATAGTTTATTAAAAATATATGATAAACGTTGAAAATCGGGGTATGCCATTATTTTTCTACAAGAATTTATACAGAACATTATCAAAAAGTTAAGGTATATTTTTGTTTATTAATACCCAAACTATCTAAATTATTTGTTTTCAAAACGATTTGATAAGAAATAATGATGGTATATCAAATTGAAAAATAGGTTATTTTATTTTTCGATATAGTCGCCCTTTATCACTTTAAATTTCTCAGCATTAAATTAATTTCTTAAAAACTCTTCCACCTGAGTACCTAAAAATTCCTGTGGGTACTGCAGCGACTACTGTTGATCATCATCATATCTCTGTTCTCTCAGACACTTCTTCAACTTAAGAACGTTCCGGCCTATATAGGTACGTTCCTATTTTATTTAGTCTAAGTTTTATAACGCTGAAATAAGACCGTAAATCTAAAATCTACAATTTTAGTATGTTCTTATTTTAGTTACAATAGTTACTGAATAGGGGGTATTATTGTGTATTAACTGTGAGGTATCGCCTTAGAATAATGCTTTCGCTCTTTTCTGTAATAATTGTTTTCGAAAGTCCCGTGAGCTCGAAAATACAAGGGGTAATCGAAAATACAACGGGTAATCGAAAATACAACGGGTAAAATAACATCTCACATAGTTCAGCAATGAGGTTCACCACCCATTTTGAATATAGTAGGTACCTTTTATTTGTGACGAGGCTGGTGTGTATACTAAACAGATATACACGCATGTTTCGTGCTTCCTTTTATATTATGTAAATGCAAACCTGTACGTCTGTCACTGGTTATAGTTGTAAGGAATTGTCCTTTTCGCAATGAACCCGTCTCTTGCACAGGGTACAAGAATATCGGCCTTCGTGGCTCAGCTGGTTAGGTATCTGACTGCTGATCCAAGGGTCCCGAGTTCTATTCCTGGTGGAGACACAGTTTTTAATTTTCTTTTCAGTCTGGATCTGTGAGACGATAAGTATCGTAAGTCTCCAGAATGTGGCAACATTTCATTGGGTGAGTGTTAAATTAATATTTGACATAGTACCTGTTGGTTGCCCGAGAAGTTGTATAATATAAATAAATAAAAAAATACATGTAGGTATATCACAAAACATAACGTAATCGTTTTGGAAAGAATTAATTAAGGCACAATAAATGTTTTTTATTGATTCAAATCGAATTGGACCAAATGTAATTACCTAAGTAATTTGATCAATATTCAAAGTATGGCTATCTATCTATAATAATTGTCGCATTTACATCTATTTATGTACCTACATATTATATTTGTATTTATGTACCTACATATTATATTTGTATTTATGTACCTACATATTATATTTGTATTTATGTACCTACATATTATATTTGTATTTAGCTAGTAACTTACAAAGGATATATTATAAATCTTCGCAGCCTTACAAAAAACGTCCTGTTTAATCCAAGTGGTGTTCCCATAATGGATGATACTTCAATAGGGAAGATAGCCAGCCTCTCAAATTGGTACTTGTTCATACATCCTATAGTCTATACTCAATATACAGAGACTCAAATGGAAACAAATATATATTTTTTTTTTAATAAATTATGTATGTCAAAACAGATATGTATTTATTGAATATTATTTCTATAATATATCCATCCAATATCAGCTTCAGCCTAGTTTATATGGAAAACTCGATTCAACTCTTTTTTTTTCTTAATATTGCTTCTCGGGCAACTAACAGGTAGGTACTATGTCAAATATTAATTTAACACGCACCCAATAACAAGTTGCCACATTCTGGAGACTAACGGTATTAATCGTCTCACAGATCCAGACTGAAAACACAATTAAAAACTGTGTCTCCACCTGGAATCGAACCCGGGACCTTTGGCTCAGCAGTCAGATATCTAACCAACTGAGCCATGAAGGTCGACAACTCTTTAATAACTTTTACATGACATTTTTACCTTCTCTATCCTCTCTCTCCTCCCACAACATCTATTCTATACCCTTCTATTCTATACCCTTCTATTCTATACCCTTCCCTTGTTTGTGGCTGTTTATTTAAATTTAATAATGTTACGTGTTTGTCCTTTTATTTTTTATTTTTTAACATAAATTTAATATACCTACCACTTCACTATGTACAGCCTTACTTTGCTTTGGTTGGTTGGAAGAAATTACTTTACGGCAATAAGCCCGCCATTGTTTACATTATTGCACAAGAAGTTAAATAAATAAATAAAATAAAACTTGCTATTTGAAAATAAATAAAAATGCTATTTTATCTTGTGACATGACCGTGCCGTCTGACGTTTGTGCGCTGACACTTGACATTTGTGTGTTGTCAGACCACGGCTTCAAATTTTGTTTAGTTTTTTCCAATCTCGTTCAGCGACTATGTGTGGAATATCAAATTCCATTTTTGACATTGAAAAAAAGTGAGCTCTGCCTCAAAGCCTCTTGAGAGGAGGGTATCAATTGGGTATCAATTAAAAAAAAAATCATTTAAATTAAATCAATTAAATAAAATCAATTAAATAAAATCAATAAAAATCAATTAAAAAAAATCAATTAAAAAAAAAATCAATTAAAAAAAAAAAAAAATTTTTTTTTCTTAGTTTTAATTAAATAAAAATGCCATTTCATCTGTGCAAATAGTTTCAGACAGTATAATACTATCGCTCACGGGGTAGGCAGAAAGAATCGAACACCACACATTCAACTTGTAACTAAGCGTTTAAAAAAAATCTGTGTAATCTTGTTGCGCTCTGTACATTAGTATAAGTCGAATTTCTCCTAAATGAGGATCCATTTGAAGCACTCTTTAATCTCCGTGTATCTGAAGCACAGCACACTTGAATCATTTGGGTCATCCGGGGGTGGGTAGCTCCTTGCTGCTGGGGGTTGTCTCCTTCCATTTCTCTCACCTTCCTTCTTCCTCGTTCCAATATTCATCCCTTATCACCTCTAGAGGACAAGTGTCACGTGACCACACACCATGACACACACACACACACACACACATACAACAACATATTGGTAATACATTGTGTGGGCTCTGGTTATATTCTTGTCATTGTAATAACAAATCGTATCAAAGTTCTGTGTGTCAGTAATACATATGTTTCAGGAACAATACGAATATTTACGACGGTAATTATTATTGTTATTATGATGACTGAGGCAGCTTAGCTTAACCAGAATAATAATTGCTTCATTGTTGAAATAATTAAATATCTATCTCGTATCGTTGCCTCCGCTTCATATTTATTTATTTATTTATTTATTATTTATTTACGGCAAATTGCCTTTTACAAACATGAACAACAATTAAGTACACACATTGAAATTACAAAATAAAATAATAAAACTATCATAAACACAAAAGAAAAAGAAGGTACTGTAACAAAATTAGTAAATATAAAAAATAATATTAAGTGGAAAAAAAAATACAATTTAAAATAAAAGATATAGGTACTTAGGTTGAGACATAAAAATCATTAAAATATACTAAAATAATATACCTACGCACTTAGAAAAAAAAAAGAAAAAATAATAATTATCATAAAAAAAAATTAAAAACTGTATAATTAAACAACAAAAATTTTATATAAAAAAATAATAATAATGTAAAGAAAATAAAAGAACTATAAAAACAAACATATGGGTACATACTTAGGAAAATAAAAACTAAATGATGAAACAAAACAAATAACAAAAAAAATATATTATAATCACATTTATAGTATAATATTATACTATACATGCAAAGTAGGCAAGCAAAAAAAAAAATGTATTGCAAATCTTAAAGAAAAAGAAAGAATCTAAATTACAGAAAATTTAAAAAATTTCACATTTCAAACGAGATTACATTGTTAGCTGCGATTGACTGTTTTTTATAAAACATTGATGTTAGTTCGTATTTAAATTTGTGAAAGGAAGTGTTAAAATAATCAAATGACCGTGCATATATATTTCCCAAGTTCTGAATTCGATGTATTGGTGTATAACAGTGTGCTAAATTTGTAGTATTTTTACAATACAATGGAAGATGATTTCTAGTTTTTCTATTTGGTACATTAAAATTTATTAAGAATAGTAATTCTGGACAGTCTAACTGATTATTAATAATTTTAAATAAACATAGTAAATCAAATAATAATCTTCTCTCAGAAAGCTCTAATAAATTTGTTTCTTTAAGTAAATAATAATAATTCAATTTTTCTATTGGTATGTTATGTCTGTAATTGATATATCTTAGAAATTTATGTTGGATTTTTTCTACAGTATTAGAATGAGAATTGAAATACGGTGACCAAATTGTTGTGTTATATTCAACCTGAGAACGAACAAGTGATGTAAAGAGTATCTTTAAAATATGAATATTATTAAAATCCTTACCAACTCGCAAAACGAAACCTAACAGTTTCATTGCTCTATTACTGATGTTGGTTATATGATTGACAAAGGTAAGTCTTGTATCAAAAATCACCCCCAGATCTTTGATTTCTGATACAGAATTAAGTTTAACGTTATCAATCCTATATTCAAAGATAATAGGGGATTTAATTCTGTAGAATTGCATCAATTGACACTTGGAAATATTTAAATGCAGTTTATTGTCTGTACACCATTTAAATAATCTATCAAGATTGAGTTGTAAAACATAACAGTCATGTAAATTTGAAATAGTTTTGTAAAGCTTCATATCATCCGCAAATAGAATAAAATTAATGTCTGTAAAGATTTTCACAATATCATTAATAAACAATACAAACAGAATTGGCCCCAAGTGAGATCCTTGCGGCATAGGTACATATATTGTCATAAAGCTGATATAGGTACTCCTACATATTTATATGACATATGTATTATATGGTTGATAGGGAGCTTTCATTGTAATGTTTTTAGTTGTTCATTAACTGACTGTGACATATCAGGACCGCGATCCTTGGTGGACAATTTATTTCGTTACTACTTACTTCCGATGGACATACAACTCCGGTAGATCTTTAGCCTCCCCAACAATAGCTTTCTAAGCCTTCCTGTCAGCTGCAGTGGACTCCCAGTCATCACAAGCATTCAGGACGTTCAGATCTCGGGTAACATTGTCCATCAATCTCTGCCTTGGTCTTCCCAGGGGTCTCTTGCCCACAGGGTTATTTTGCAGAATACATTTTGTGGCTCTTTCTTCCCCTGATCCAATCCAAGCTAATCTTCTAGACCTGATTTCGCTGGTGATTAAAGGTTGTCCTGTCAATGCACGAATTTCCTCATTGCTCCGTGGTCTCCAGGTACATGCCGCGCCGCAACTCCTGGTCTTGGGCCTAATATACGTAAAGTATATAATTTATTTCGTTAGACATTTTAATTTTAAATCAATATAACGCTATTTTTTAAGATTTTTGTATGTTTGATTACAACTCGTTTGTGACATTTACGATGAAAATAATTTGTGTATTCTATACCTACTATTTGGTTTGATAAAATTTTTTTAAAAAATTGAGGACACACTTTCCAATGTTTTCTTCGCGTTGAAATGAAGGACAAAAAATATTTCACGTCAGTCTATAGGTTGTTTATATTACTGCCAATGTCAAACACATAACCAGCCAATGTCAGACACATATCAGACGGGTGGTGGCAGACCGGTTAGCGCGCTGGGTTAGTAATTTTTTTTATTTATTTTTTTTATTTAACGATTACAAATACTTAGTTACATTTATCAACATATTAATATTTCCTTTCCTAATTTAAGCTATAGAAGCTCGTGTTTAGGAACAGTGGTTGCGAATCCTGTCACGAACGATTTCGTTCACCTACAGTATAACCATTTATGCTTTATTTAGGGAATGTATGAGGATGTATATGTAATTTTTATAAGGATATATTCATTATTTAAAAAAAAAATAACGTCGAACGCAGTTGTTTCATATTAACTTTTCATGATAGCAACCGTTACACCATAACATTCTGTGAAATTTTAATTGTTGCAAAAACAATAATTTATTTATACCTACTAATTGTTTCAATATTATGATTTTTATGTGAATGTATAGTGACGTTTTTGACATGTTAATATGAAGCAAGCTGTGGACGCGCTTAATTTGGAGGGAGGATTTTGTATATATGTATGTATTGTTAATTCTCTCTGTGTGCGTCCCTTTTAAAAATAAAAATAACAAATAAAGATAAATTCAAATACAAATAATGGAATAACATAATATGTACTATTCGTGAAGATAATTACTTAAAATTGAAGAAAAGGCTAAAGCAAAAATATTTATCTGACAACACCTGATTACATCTTTCTCTCCTCTTCCTTTCCTTATCCGTTAGTCTTCCTATCATTGCTATGAATTGTTCTTATATGCTATCTTAATTGTTTTTTTTTTACTTTTCTTCTGCTATCTTTATTTATTTTGTAATCTGATTAACTTATTGCACTGTTTTGTATATGTAAAGTTTAATTATTGTGTTTTGATACTTTTTATATTAGGTACCTACACACATAATTCATAGTTCATTTTTCAACATTTCATCATTCCATATTTAAATATTTTTTGTTTTTTATAATATTTAGACATTAATGTTGTAAAAAATATTATATTGTGAAAATAAAAACCTAAGTACATAAAATGTCGTTTCTCGACAGTAATTAGAGCAACACGAGCAACACAATTCACATTATAACATTTACTCTGGTTGGTTGGAAGAAATTGCCATTAGGCAATAAGCCCGCCAGTGTACTAATTATATGTACAGGAATATTCAAATAAATAAATGAATCAGGAACATGATGTTGACCTTCGAAGCTTTGTAAGTAAGTTACCTCAATCCTGGATCAAAGACCTCCGGGTTCGATTTCCGTTGGGAACGCAGTTTTTAATTGTATTTTCAATCTGGATCCGAAAGTATCCAAAATGTGTTATTGAGTGCGTGTTCTATTAATACTTATTTGACATTGTGGGTAGGACTGAGGCAAAATAAAATTAAATAAAAAAAAAACATTTATGTGAATTCACTGTTGTTTTTTGCGAAAAATGTCTGAGTATCGTGTAAATAAAATAATATCAAATAGAATGAAAGACAGTCCTACATTATACTTGAAATTTTATTATTTGAATTCCATTTGATAGAAAAACGGGATAAAAAAGAAAAATAAAAAGGTATTTGTAGGTACCTATGTACATACTTTATATTGACTATCAACTCGATACTGAGAATTTGTTTTTAAATAACAAAATATTTCAGAAAATTCTTGAAAATCTGATCCTCGACGAATATTATATTGTTGATAGCCTGATCAAAATTCAAAGAAGGCACCTCCCAAAATTAAGTGGATCATAATTGAAAGTTGACGTTTTCTCAACTGTCAGGATATTTAATTAAAAGGACTTGTCATTTTCCATATTAAAACAGTAAGGATAACAGTTTGAAACGGTTTCACAGTGTATTTTATATTTATTATAGACCAACTAACAGATACCATGTTAAATATCAATTTAACACGGACCCAATAACAAGCTGCCACATTCTGGAGACCCAAATCTAGACTGAAAGCACAACTGAAAACTGTGTCGCCAGCCAAAGTCGAACCCGGGATCTATGGCTCAGTAGTCATACATACATATGTAGATACGTAGGTACCATTATGCCCTCACGAGGTTAAGCATAGAAAACTGAGCACAAATTCTTATTTATATCTTGACTCGTATCCATCGCCTCATCGAATTATTTTGTCGACCGCTGTGGCACAGTTGGTAAGCCGTTTGGCTTCTATTCGGGCGTCCTGGGTTCGATCAACAGCAGAGGAGAAATTTATTGAAATTCTTTTCTCACGCAAATATTGTTTCTGTGGGCTGGAAAAAATTGATATAAGGCAATAAACTCGCCACTTGAGCAGGGTGCAAGGAAGTTTTATTTATAAATTGAAATATTTACCTGCTTATATTGACTTTGGGGGGCAAGTCCGGTCAAACAGCGGAATGAAAACCATATCGTGGATATAATTTGGATGGGTCGGTGGCAGAGTGGTTAGTAATCCAGTGGTCGCGAGTTCGAATCCTGACTCGACCGATTTCGTTCACCTATAGCACAAGTATTTATGCTTTATTTAGGGAATTGCTCTTTTGTGACCAGGATGGACAGTGATCGGCTTGCAAAAATAACAGCAGCAAATGAAATTCCTTCTGGCCGCCGCCTACCCGGTAGATCACCCAAGTGATGGAAGGATAGCTGGACTTCGTCATCCCAGGAGGCATAGTTTCTGAAGAACAGACCAACTAGGTCTACTAAACGAAGAAGAAGAAGAAGCTCTTTTGTGAATTTCTTCATTTCAATGTGAAGAATACTTTGAAAATGGTGTCGTAAAATATTTTTGATCTACTTGTTAACAATTGTGTTGAGTATCGTTTTAAATTTTCATTTCGAACCATTCTGAAAATATTCAAATTCACATTATATTGATTGCCACCAAACATTGGTGGCGAAGACACGAAGTGTATACTTAGAAATATTGCTTATGTGTATATTATGTTATTGGTATATTGTCTACTGTCCTCATCCTCGTGTGGTATTTGTCCTCATCTTGTCGACATTATTGAAAATAAAAAGTTTCAAGATGGTTCAAATCTTTGGTTCAAATCTGATCGTCTAGTTGAAATGCCAAGTGTGACGAAGTTAAATACAGTTTTTGTATCGATATTATCTTGACATGTTTCCACCAGTCACCAGTCACCAGACACGGAGAGACACAAGCAGACCCACGACCCTAGACACCCTCTTTACGATCACCGGATGGTACCTCCAAGACTGAAATCGAGAAAAAGCTTCCTTAAGGTCACAAATGACCTCACAACCTCGCCAGAAAAGCGTAGGGAGAAACTGTGGAGGCATGAGCTTGGCGATAGTCCATGGATGATGCCATCCGAAAACACGAACACCGCTCATAGTCTGAGCTACCCTACGTGGAAAACACTAACAGACTGAGGGTTGGGGTGACTAGGTGCAAGAGTAACCAGCAGAGGTGGGGCTTTTTGGATGGGGAGGACACGAGCTGCGACTGCGGGGAGGTGCAGAATGATTCTCACCTATTGCAATGCCCCCTGATGCAAGGTGCATGTAATGTGAATGACCTTCTGATGGCAAATGACAAGGCGATATGCGTCGCTGCATACTGGAGTGGAAAGGTCTAAAGTTCGGACCCGATAAGTAAGTAAGTAAGTAACCAGTCACCATCACCAGATAGGCAGTGTGACATTGAGTGAATCTTGGCAGCCATCTCTATAGAGAATTGATTAAAACTGCTTAACATACATAGAGGCTACAAAACAAACAAATCTACTTATGTTATATTATTACGTGGTCTTCAGTAGCCTTCATGTTCAGATATTTTCATTTCTTCGTTTATATCATCACAGTATATTCTATAATGTGGGGTAACCAGCTACAGTGTGTGCGGGTGTGTATTACCTTAAACAAAGGAAGCACATCACATGTATGTATTTTAACACACACCAGTGTCGTATCATCTAAAAAGGCACTACATGGTTGGTGAACCTCATTGCTGAACTATGTGGATGTTGTTTTGCCTGTATTTTTGAAAATGTAGGTACCTGGTTCTTACGAGACACCAGATAAATATCATAATAGAAAAGATTGGAATCACTATTCTAAGCCGGTACCTCACAGCAAAGTCAATTCGTAGTAAATAAAATTTGTTAACAGCGTTTAAGTTAATTGACAAGTAGGAGAATTCGTAATAAAGCGATGTAGTATGATAGGATACGAAATAAAGACACAAGGAAATAATGAAAGATGAAGATAGATGTAATCAACAGAATGGAAGTCAACACATTGAGATGGTTTGGCCACGTGGGAAGAATGAATGAAGATCGCCTGACTAAACCTGACAGGAACGGAATAAGAGGTTGGGGCGCTCAAGAAAAGGATGGTTCGACCATCGGACCATGTGAACGATATTCTGAAAGACGGAAATTTATGAAGCGTGAACAATACATGTATGTATACGACAAAGTATGAATGCTGACAAGACGATGAAGGCGATGTGTGACGAAATAAAAAAAAGCCGTTGGGTTCTCTCTGCCTTCTCCGTGAGGGACATGGCGTGATGGTATGTTTGTATGTATAATAATTGTCGAGTAAATAAACTGAAAATGAAAATAAAATAAGGAAAAGTCTATGGTACAATGGTGTGTCTTGTAAACCTTTATTTTATTAATTACAGCCTTCGCTTCCAAAACTTCCTCCCAAAGGAATAATATATTTTTTGTTTCGCTATAAAACTCATACTAAACAAACCATATATGTATGTACCTTTACACGTGCCAATATTTTTACTTGATATTAAAAATGAGATATCTTCAGTACATAAAGCTTTATCGATAAATAGGCATCTGGGAAAACACAAAAATAGTGAAGTAAAACCATAACAAACATCTGGATATTTTATTCTAATAAATATCTTTAAAGAGACGATGTTGCAATATTATTAGAGAACCGGGATATCAAACAACCTACAGAGCTTACGACCTGTCTTCCCTTCAGTCCTCTTTGACCCTTCAGTCCCCTTCGCCCCTTCAGTCACCTTTGCCCCTTCAGTCTCCTTCGCCCCTTCAGTCCCCTTCGCCCCTTCAGTCCCCTTCGCCCCTTCAGTCCCCTTCGCACCTTCAGTCCCCTTCGCCCCTTCAGTCCCCTTCGCCCCTTCAGTCCCTTCCATCCGGCTGGTTTAAGTGATCGCTTTAAGCGCTTGCACAATGTTCGCCAATAATATGCCTTTTAATTGAGTTCCCTTATCTTTCATTTTTCCTATTCCCTGAAATCTTAAATAAAGTTGCAAAATTGGGGTCAGATGGATTTTATCACTATACAAACCTACCATCACGCCATGTCCGGACTAAGCAGAGAGAACCGAGCGCCATACTCGTCTATTTTTGTACAAATTGCTGGCTTCCTTTACATCCATGCCTCGTCGATTATGATTTTTCATCATGATTTTACAATCGATTTTTGTGCATTTTCTAAAGGGAAAATTGATGTATTGTACGTCCCCCCCTCCCTCGTGCAACAGTGCCATATTGCATTATTGAATGGGCAATGGGCAAAAGCGTAGTGTATATTTTTGGTTAATTTTAAGTTAAGCTTGATGTTTCTAAGATTAATTAATATGCAAATGAGCTTTCGCAATCTGTTGACGGTGTTCTTTATTTCTGTTTTGTTTGAGAATGCTAATAATATATTTGTAGGTAAATTTGTAAAAAAAATATCAACGCTTGTAGCAAACATATTGTAAATAAATGTTTTAATGAAACGAAATATAGTAAATATCCAAGTTAATTTAACTAACAGTCTGTTTTTAAATATGTTCCTTCTCTCTTTTAGTTCTACCAATGAAAGACACTCCACACAATACCCGTACCCAATAACCCCCCACTAACCTTCAGATTCATACATAGTTTTCTTTTAAACAAAATCGTCAAAATCTGCCTTAGGAGGGAACGGTTAGTTACGAAACCGGTCACAATTTCTGTTTCTATAACGTGGTTTATACAAAGTTATAAAATAAAGTTAATAAGTTTTTTAGTTTAAATGATTGCCTACCTTAAAACAGGAATTGTTCCTAGTTAGATGTACAAAGATCAATTATTACTTGAACCTTACTTGAACATATGAAGATAATATGAATGTCTTAATACAAAGTAATGTATTTTTTATAATTTGAATGGTCAGGAGACGTTGATTGTACCTACCTAACTATGCACAATAGCCATGCGGGAGATACCTGTTATTGGAGCACTGGAGATTCTATTTTTTTGTTTCATGTTTTTTTTTGTTTGTGTTGTTCAGTGTTCTGTTGGTGTCTCTGTATATTAAATAAATAAATAAATAAATAAATAAATAAATAAATAAATAAATAAATAAATAAATAAATAAATAAATAAATAAATAAATAAATAAATAAATAAATAAATAAATAAATAAATAAATAAATAAATAAATAAATAAATAAATAAATAAATAAATAAATAAATAAATAAATAAATAAATAAATAAATAAATAAATAAATAAATAAATAAATAAATAAATAAATAAATAAATAAATAAATAAATAAATAATATATCAAGATATATTATTTTTTTATTTTTATGTTTTTTTATCATTAGATTTGATCGTTTTGTTTAAATCAGTATTTTGAAATTATTATCCATGTAAAATTTGTTATTATATATTATTATTAATCCAATCATTGAAAGTTCTATATAATAATTTGTATTTGAAGAAGAAGAAGAAATTTTTTAGAATCCAGAAACCATCCCGGGCATACGCTTGATAATTGACTTAAGTTTCATCGCAATCAGATGAACGGTTTAGGAGCGCATTCAACAAATACATAGATAAATACAAACATTCAAATTTATAATATAGATGGTTGCAACGCTTACTTTTTCGGGCGATTTGTAAGAGCAGGATAATCAAAAATACAAAACGCAAAATAACATCTGACATAGTTCAGCAATGAGGTTCAACACACATTATGAATGTAGTGCCTTTTTATATGAGACTGGGGAGTGAGGGGATGCACGCGTGTATCGTGTTTTATAAGGTACAACACACCCACACACCTGTTGATGGTTACCTCACATTGTGGGATATGCTGTGATGGTATGAACTGCTGGTATTAATTTTAAGCTGCGTGTTAAATATATTTGTTTTTTTTATTATTTGTGTTACGTCATCAAACGCTGTTTGTATGGGAACAAGTATACTTGTATGTATTTGTATTATTCATTGTATTGAATATTCTATTATCATCTTCCAGCAGGAAGGATGAAGATGCAGTATAACTTCCGACATTCAAGTTTCTACATAGTCTCCAATACGGCACAACATTTTTATGGACTTATTTTTATAGCAAACTACAGATGTGACATGTAGACAGATATTTAATGTAGACATATACATATACTCACTGTATCTCGAGACAAAACATACAAATACACTTTCGATCCATCTGAAAGAGTCATTTATTTATTTTGTGAAAATTCAAGTATCTATTTCACTTGACAATACTATTCATGGTTTATATATTTGCAAAATATACATCTGGAGGCAATCTATTCCACTTTATAGGATCACTCAGAATTAGTTACTATACCTGTCAGAACATTTGTCATCCAACAATTTTACATAGCGTTTGGAACGTACACTTGACCTTCAATCTGAACGCAACAGAGTGTCTTTAGAGCGTCTGTTTCCGGTCATTCTGACCGGCTTAAGTGCACTCGGCGTTTCTTTTTAGGCAGCCCTGTGACGCCAATTAGTCACATGCAGATTTAATTGTCATTTTAATTTGACAGGAAATTATCCGTCATTTGTTAGTTTCACTATGTACTACTTCTCAATAGATGGCGTTACAAAAAAAGTTTCTTCGTTATTTCATAGATGGCGGGAGTAAAAAATTGTTATTTTCAAATGTCTATTGAAAAAAAACAAATAATTTAAATTTTTGTACTATGTGTCTGTTTATACTGCCCCTCAATACCATTTCATTTAATATTCCGACTCGCAGAACTAGACATACACATTTATTCCACCTTCCAATTCATCGCACCAATTACGCACAAAACATGACAATTCATAGAATGTGCGATACATACAATAACAGATTTCAAGAGTTTGACATCTTCCACCTCAGCTCCACAACATTCAAATACTCTATACAAAAGAAGATCAATAACCGCTTATTATAGGAAACCTTGACGGCATTAATTTCTCTTTTTTCTTTTTTCCTTTTAGTTCAATATTATGTTTTAAATCATTGTTAACTTGAAATGTTGCTCTTACCTACATACCAACCTATGATCATATTTTATTTTTTTGATTTTTTGCAAACTTGTATTATTTTATATTAATCACAACGACAAAATGTAATAGGCCTTAATACTTGATGTTACTATTGTATTGTACTATGTCTTGACGCTGTTTTTTGTCCAATTTTAACCTAAATAAATAAATAAATATAAAAAAACGATTCCCATTATTGATATATACCTATATATAGAACTTTCAAAAATTGCATTGATAAGGGGAATCAATAAGAAGGCATAGTTGGTGAACGTTGCGCAAGCGCATAAAGTGATCTCGTAAACCAGCGGAAGGGACTGAAGGAGCGAAGGGGACTGAAGGGGCGAAGAAGACTGAATGGTCGAAGGGGACTGAAGGAAAGACAGGTGTATTAAGCTCTGTAGGTGCCTTGAATTCCTGGTTCTTGTATAATATTCCAACTTCGCGTCTATTGAGATGTTGATAAATTGTCAAAAATATCATTGACTCGCGACAGGGAAAAATCCAATGTTTGCGTACCTATATGTAGAAATATAAATAAAATATTCGATTTATTTATATTTCTACAATATATTCGATTGCAAAAACAATGAATTGTTATATTAATTTATATCTTTATGATTTGATACAATAATTCTTGATGTTGATTCAATAATAATAATACAAAGCTCAAGTAAAGAAAATATCTTCGCTGAGCGGATATTTAAGTTGATTTATAACCTTCAAATTGTTTACCCACAGTTCACAACGAACCGTGCTAACAAGTTGTGTGGAGCCTTTTTTCTCAAATAATGATATACCTAATATGATTGTGTATTTACTTACCTATCATCCATCATACTACTGTATAAATCAAAGTTACTTGTAACATCGCCTGAAACAAAAGAACAGGGGAGAATAATATTATGGAGATAAAAATAGTTTGGTAAAAGTTTGATGAACATTCAATGGATAGTAAGTCAATCATTTGTCTATTGTGTGAGGTTGGGTATATCAACACTTTTTTATATTTCTGTTTGTAGGATGATTGTGTAATAGAAACTGTATGATCGAAAAAGTTGGAATCTGTGGTAACATACTGTTTTCTATTTTATTTGTTAACCTTATAAATGGATTTCCACTCTATAAATACAAAAACTTGAATTATTAAATAATTTAAAATTTGCCCATCGATTTGACATTATTTTGAGTTGTGTAGTGTACAGTGGTACCTCGACATAAGAGTGCCCCAACATACGAGTTTTTCGAGATACGAGCCGGCGAGCGAGTGATTTTTTTGCTTTGAGTTACGAGCGAAATTCGAGATACGAGTTCGGTTTAGCAGGTCGGCCGGTAGATACAAGAGTTACAGTCACAGCAGCATACGGAGGTTATGCAAGAAATTAGTTTCGAAGAGTCAGAGGAGGAGGAGGTTATTTCTACAAGTGAGATAAAGGAGATCTTAGGAATGTGGGAGAGAGTTTCACAGTTCGTGGAAAAGAAACACCCAGAAAAAGTAGTCACAGGTCGTGCATCTGATATTTTTAATGACACTTGCCTAACTTATTTCCGGAACATTCTGAGAGGGAGGAAGAAACAAACCTCCTTGGACATGTTTTTTTCTAAACGGCCTACAGGTGAAAGCGAAAAAAATGTAGCGAAAAAAGCAAAAACCAGTGAGGATATCTAATTTATTTCTTTACATTCTCTTTTTTTGTTTTTGTTTAATAAATATTTGTCATTTATAAATACGTTTTTTTATTCAAAACCACGTAACAAAAAAACTGGGTTGACATTTTGGGGGTTGGAACGGATTAATGGTAGTTCAATTGTTTTGTATGGGGAAATTTGCTTCCAGATACGAGTAATTCAAGATACGAGCAAGGTTGCGGAACGAATTAAACTCGTATGTCGAGGTACCACTGTACCTATATCTGCAAACGCCACTTTTGAGAAAAACTACTATTTTTTTTATTTTTTTTTGTATATTGTTATTGAACCTTCTTGGATTGGTGAATCACGAAAATGAAATAATTTCAGACCGACCTCCTCAAGCGTCCAAGATATTTTGAAATCTTTTGTTTTTTTTTTAAAGGATGAATATATCCTTGGAACAATTACATATACATCCTCATACATTCCCTAAACTAAGCATAAATGCTTCTACTATAGGTAAACTAAACGAAATCGGCCGTGGCAGGATTCGATCTCGCGACCACTGGATTACTAACCCAGCACGCTAACCGCTCTTTCACAACCCATCTAAATATCGATTAGGAACTAAGATGCAATATTCATTATCTAATAATTTGTTTTTGATTTTTTACAGGTGAGTTGAAAATTTGCTTATATTTTCATATACCAACAATGGATTGCTGGTTTAAGTCGGTAAGTTAGTTCAAATATTATATCCTTTGTTAAACCGATAAAAACATCTCAAGTTGAAATAACCCATAATTGGATACTTGTAATATAAAAGTTTAAAGATTTTTACAGGAAGCGCTAATAATGTAGATTAAATAATTTTTAATAAGGCTGTAAAAAACAGTAAAGTTTATTAATTAATCTATGTAGGAATATGTGAATCTAAAACTTTGGACACATGTTCAAACAAACTGCGCTCACGGTGAAGTGTGAGATTTGTCATAGTAAAAGTTTTTATGGAGAAGGAGTGTAAAAAGCTAAAATTTATACAAAATAAATACATCATCATCATCAGCCTGTGTTTGCCCACTACAAGACATAAGCCTCCCCTCTCCTCCACTGTGCCAACAAATCTTTTAATGTCGTCCATCCATCTGTTAGGTAGTCTCTTGTCGCCTCTCGGTCTCCACTACACCATTCTTTTCGCCCATCTATTGTCTGCCAACAAGCTGCGTGTAGCACAAATAAAAACGGAAAGGATAATGTTGGTCGTAAAACTAGAAGATAGGAAGAGGAATGACTGGATACGCAGTCAGACCAAACTGTCCGATGTGGTTGAGAGAATAGCCACGCAGAAGTGGAGATGGCCAGGACACATATCACGAAATAAATACATTAAATAAAAAAATAAATACATTAAATTATATAAAAAATAAATTTAACGTCATACCTTAGAACATGAAAGAGAGGGGAACTTCCCTGTGCTTGAAGAATTAAATTTTGCAATATGTAAAAAGAAAACTTTGTACCCCTTGATGAAAACACGAGGTTTTTTTATTATAAATCAGGTCCAATGACTTCTGAAACTTAAAAATGTAATGAATTAAGGTCCAATTTTGACCTCTGCGCGATCACTAGTTAGTATAAACACGTTCTAAAATATAAACATGACTATCGGAGATCAATAGTTTTGACAGGTAGGTAGTATAGCAACGTAAAAAACGATTTTTAATGGGTGTTTTTTTATATTCCTTCCTTATTGCATATAGGTACGAAAAGTTAATTCTGGCACCTGGGAGTGATTGCTTTAATAAAAGCAATCATGTGGATGCGCACTGGTATACAATTGTGCGCATCCACTTTATAGGTGAAAATTGCAAATTTTTACTTGTTTGTTATTTGTGATAAAATGGTAAATGCAACAACTCTTAGGTGCCAGACTTACCTTTATCAGATCTTTATTCAATAATTAAGACATATATAAAAAAAAACAACCATTAAAATATGATTAATCGAAAACGTTGCTATCTCTCGGACTTTGAGCACGTAATATCTACTCTTATATATGTTACAAGATTTAGATGTACCAATTATATATTTATTTATTTAGGTTAAAGTTGGACAAAAAACAGCGTTAAGACATAGTACAATACAATAGTAACATCAAGTATTAAGGCCTATTACATTTTGTCGTTATGATTGATATAAAATAATACAAGTTTGTAAATCATAGTTTGGTATGTAAGTAAGAGCAACATTTCAAGTTAACAATGATTTAAAACATAATATTCAACTAAAAGGAAAAAAGAAAAAAGAGAAATTAATGCCGTCAAGGTTTCCTATAATAAGCGGTTATTGATCTTCTTTTGTATAGAGTATTTGAATGTTGTGGAACTGAGGTGGAAGATGTCAAACTCTTGAAATCTGTTATTGTATGTATCGCACATTCTATGAATTGTCATGTTTTGTGCGTAATTGGTGCGATGAATTGGAAGGTGGAATAAATGTGTATGTCTAGTTCTGCGAGTAGGAATATTAAATGAAATATATATATGTATATTCAAAGCCTGAATCATCGTCGGGAATAACAAGATTCTTTATTAAAGTTTTAAGTATTATAATAAAGTACATAACTTTAAATTAAAAACCACTTTACTGCAGTAGGTATATCATGAAGGAGTCAATTATTTCTGATGGATCACACTACTGCTGCAGTCGTTGTGCATTGTACGAACTACACAATTATGGGTACTTTTCAAATAGAGATTGACGCCGTTGGAATGGCGTGTTCAAGTCTGAATCGCTCTGCAATTTCCCGGTGATTTCGTTTAATTAATAATCGCAATATCGTGTGTCGTGGAAAAAACCGTCCGACGGTTGACCACCACCCTGGAAAAATTAAGTTGCCAGTCACGCCAACCTTTGCCCCTACCGACGTCATTTTCCCGCGCGAGGATTTGCAGAAGGCGGGAACTGAAAAAAAAGGTTGTATGGTGGTACTTCCTATCTCTGTTGAAATATAACGGTTAGATAAGACCACTGTTGACAGCATTTATTAATGTGTTGATATAATTTTTTTTTATAATTTGTTTTGTAATCGTATACTTTAGGTACTCAAACTTTAGGGACATGGCAACTTCAGAACGAATCGAATGATTTGACTCTTGAGATTTATATTGCGTTTGTTTTCGAAAGATATAATTTTTGTAAATTTCATAAATTATTTTTATCTCAAAATGTCTTCGATTTGCGTCATGATGTTTTGGAATTGCCTTGAAATAAAAATAAAAAGTAACAATAATAAACTATAGTTGAAGAATAAGAATCAAACTGTAAACCCATAAATCCAAATTATTGAAAATTTTAACACATGTAGGTATGTATGTCAAGACAGGACAGTATGGAGGTCAGTCCTCTTTTCCTACCCGGAATATGAAAAGAGCATGATGGTTCTGTATGTATGTTTGGAGATTAATTATCAAACTATTAAGTCTTCTTACATATTGTGTATAGGCGACTGCCATACAAATTGTATGAAGCGATGTCGTCACTAAATTCAATTTTTATAAAAATTGAGATGTACTTCTACACTATTAATATTTTTTATAGAAAATTAAATTATCTAGTTGAGGTGTTTCGGCTTTTTTCGATATTAAAAAAAAATGGAAATAGGTATAGGCAGAAAACTCATAAATTTATCATAAAAAAATATTTTTCTTATTAAAAAATGTTTGAGTAACCCTGTAATTTTTTTGAAAAACTTAATTTGAGATTTTGTATTTGTCTATGTTTATACCAATTTTCAGAGTTCTAGTTGGTTATGGTTTCTGAGATATATGGAAAAATAAACAAAAATTTAAATGGCTTTGTGAATCTAGCGGATAAAAAGCTATAAGGGGGGGGACGGACGGACAGACACACACACACACACACACACACACACACACACACACACACACACACACACACACACACACACACACACACACACACACACACACACACACATACACACACACACACACACACAGCCACACAAAACTCACATAAAATGTTCTACTCTGAATTCTGAGTAAATCCATGTATCGGAACATATATGCTGCGAAGCCTCTAAGTTGGTGTTTTAGCATGCAAAAAGTCCACTATGCCATAGTTCCTAGTATTCCTTATACGCGGGTCTTGGCTCAATACTTTGTCGATCTTCTTCTTCTTCTTCTTCAGCCAGTTTTCATCCATTCTTGGACATAGGCCTCCCCTTTGATCCTCCACAACTCCCTGTCTTGGGCACACTGCATCCATCTCCCTCCGGCACATTTCTTGATGTCATCAGACCACCTTGCCTGGGGTCTGCCAACACCTCTTCGGCTTGTTCTCGGTCGCCATTCTAAGATCTTTTTGGTCCATCGTGAATCCTGGCATCTGGCAATATGCCCAGCCCAGCTCCACTTAAGGCCAGCGACCCTTTCGGCTACATCGGCTACTTTGGTTCTTTGTCTTATCATGACATTCTGAATTCTGTCCCTTATTGAAATATCCAGCAACTTTCTCTCCATAGCTCTCTGTGTCACTAACAGCTTGTGCATTATTCTTTTTGTTAGGACCGATGTTTCCATTCCATAAGTAAGCACTGGGAGAATACATGCATCAAATAGCTTCTTTTTCAAATAATGGGAGTATTTACGGGATTTCAGAATGTATGATAATTTTCCAAAAGCTGCCCAGGCAAGGCCACGTCTTCTCTCTATTTCTGCCTCTTGATTTTCTTTGGCAAGCATCACGGTATGGCCTAGATATATGTATCTGTCTACTCTTTCAATTTGCACTCCATCTATTATGATGGGGAAGGACTCTTCTGCGTTACTCATCATTTTGGTCTTGGAGATGTTCATCTTCAATCCAATGTTCACACAGGCTGAATTTATTTCTGTCAGCATAGTTTTCAATTCCTCCTCATCCTTGGCAAATATGACAATATCATCTGCGAACCGTAGATTGCTGAGATACTCGCCGTTTATATTTATACCTTTCTTAGACCAATCCAGAGTTTTGAAGACATCTTCGAGGGCCAATGTAAATAGTTTGGGAGAAATAGTGTCACCCTGTCGGACACCTCTTCTAATGTAAAATTTCTTGGATGGTTCATGAAGTTGTATATTGGATGTGGCCTTCTCATAAATATTATTCAAAATTTGGGAATATCTATAGTCAATTCTGCAATTATCTAGACCCTTCATCACCGCCCATGTCTCGACTGAGTCAAAGGCTTTTTCAAAATCTATAAATGCCAATGCTATGGGGATATTATACTCATTATATTTCTGGATTACATTCTTTAGAGTTTGTAGATGGTCATGTGTTCCGAAGCCTTTTCTGAATCCTGCCTGTTCTACTGGTTGGTATGAATCTAGTTTGTTTGAAAGTCTGCTGGTGAGGATTTTTGTAAATAGTTTATATAGGTGTGATAATAAGCTGATGGGTCTATAGTTCTCGAGGCGTTTTTGATTTCCTTTTTTATGTAATAATGTAATATTCGCATTGTTCCATTCCTCTGGTATATTACATTCTTCCAGACATCTATTTAGAAGTTGCAGTACCACTCTCTGAAGTGCATCTCCTCCATACTTAATGGTCTCTATTATAATATTATCAGGACCAGGGGCTTTTGAGTTTTTCATCTGTTTAATAGCATGCTTCATTTCTTCCATAGATATGTCAGGAATGTCCTCTGAGCCGACATTAATTATTCTGCGATTATTTTCTATGGTTTTATCATGTGTAGGTTTTACTCGTGAGCTGTACAATGATTCATAGAATTTTTTTGCTATATCTAATAGTTCGTCTTTGTTATTGCTCTCGGTGCCATCTTCTTTGTACAAAGTTAAGATTTGTTTTTTGCCATTTGATAATTTCTTTTGCAAAATTTTTGTTCCTCCGTTTTCGGAGATAATTTGGTTGACTATTGTTTCTTTGTACCTTGCATTGTCTTTCCTGATAGCTTTGCGAACCTGTTTGTTTAGTGCCTTGTACTCTGGTGTGTTCCATTCTTTCTTCTCTCTCATTCGATTTCTCTTATTCATTAGGTCTTTAGTGTTAGTAGTAAGTTTATCTTGTTTAGTTCTGTTAGAGGGGATAATTTGCTTTAAGGCATTATTGACTGTATCATGAATAAACTGATTTATCTCTGCAGAGGTACAAGTGTTTGGTAATGGTTTTTTCGTGAGTTCCGATGATATTGTTGATTGGTATTCTGGAATTTTATTTAGAAGAATTTGTGATATGTTTGTTTTGGGTTTTTTAATGAGTTTTAGCCTCTCCAGTTTGGTGTTTACAGTTATAGTAGCTCTAACCAATCTGTGATCACTATCTACCGCAAATTTATTTAAAACTGTAACATCTTTCACTATATATTTATGTGTACAGTGGATGTAGTCAATTTCATTTTTAGTTCTGTTGTCTGGGCTCCTCCATGTCCATTTATTTTGTGCCTTTTTTCTAAAAAAGGTGTTCATAGCAAAAAGGTTGTTTTCCTTTAGGAAGTCCATGAGTAGTTTTCCTCTTTCATTTCTTATTCCCAGTCCATATTGTCCTATATTATCTTCTGACGTTGATTCCTTGGTACCCAGTTTAGCGTTAAAGTCTCCAATTAAGCAGCAAAAATGCGTTTTGTTAATAGCTAAGCTCTTATCAATATCGTCATAAAATTCTTCGATCTCTTCTTCTGTACACGATGAGGTTGGGGCATATACTTGAATAATTTTGATAGAGTATTTTGTATTTAATTTGATTATCAAATATATAACTCTGTCTGAGATAGATTTAACACAAGTTACTCTTCTTTCAATATTCTTGTTGATTAGGAATCCTACTCCGCCAGTTGTTTCGTCTGTTTTGCCTCTGTAGTATAGTGCATGTCCTGATTTTAATTTAATGTATTCTTCTCCTCTACGTTTAACCTCTGATAATCCCAGAACACTCCATTTAATCTTACTGAGTTCTTCTTCTAATTCAAGAAGTCTATCTTCTGTTCTTAGAGTTCTGGAATTGAATGTAGCCAGAAACAGTTTTTGTGGTTGATCAGTTTGTTCTTTTTCCTTATTTCCTGCTATGGTCGGTTTTTCTTTGCAGCCTTTATTATTCTTCCGTGTCCGAATCGTCGCCTTCCTTTGACGGTCGCTGCAGTGATCGATTTCTGGTTGGCGACCGGAAGGGGTTTTTCTTTTTTGTGTCTTATTCATCATTTGGGGGGTATTTGGACGACCAACATTAGTGGTTCCATATCACGCTGTCCAATTGCGGGTTGATATGGGGATATTATAAAGGCTTCCGGCCTGGGGGGTTTGTACAGGTATTTCCTCCTGTACAGATGTTGCGGTTATACCGCCGATACTCGGTCGCCAGAGCCTCGTTAGTTATCTAGCAGGGTGTACTTTGTCGATATGTTGTTAAAAAATTGTGGACACGTTGTGCAACGTTTTCTTTACGTTGAAATGAAGGGAAATAAATACATTTTTTTTAATATTTTAAACTGTCACTTCATGATAGAACTCCATAATTTGATTTTCTTATATACCTACTTATTTAATTCAGAAAATTAGGCCCGTTAATGTCTGCCTAATGAGTTTTTATTATTATTTTTATTATATTTTTTTAAGATTTTAATTTTTTAAAAGAAACACATTTTTTTTAAGTACAGTATGCTTTTGAACTATAGAATGTTTGATTGTTTCAACAGTTTATAGCATGATTTAAGGCACCTTCTTAGAAGAGTACTTCCATACTTTTCTATTATCATCGTTTTCGGGTGGTGTCTCGTAAACTTAAATATAGGGAGAGAAATGACTGGATACGCAGTCAGACAAAACTGTCCGATGTGGTTGAGAGAAGTGAAGATGGGCAGAACACATATCAAGAATGACCGACAGTAGATGGACGAAAAGACTGGTGGAGTAGAGACCGATACACGACAAGAGACCACAAGGGCGACCACCTAACAGATGGATGGACGACATTAAAAGATTTGTTGGACCACAGTGGATAGGAGTCGCACAGGAACGGGAGGAGTGGAGAAGAAGAGGGTAGGGGAGGCCTATGTCCTGCAGTGGGTACAGGCTGATGATGATGATGATGGTGATGATGTCTCGTAAGAGCTGGGTAATCGATAATACAACAGGCGAAAATAACATCTCACATAGTTCAGCAATGAGGTTTACCACCCATTCTGAATGTAGTGCCTTTTTAGTTGAGACGAGATTTGTGTGTGGGCATACACGCTTGTGTCTTACTTTCTTTTACAAGGTAATGGACACCAGCACGCCTATCGCTGGTTATCCCACATTGGAGGATATACCGTGATGGAATGTATATATTATGTAATGTTTGATTCACTTTTACTTCGACTTCACTTTTCATTCCTTGTAGTCTAAAATTTTGAGACAATTAACATCATGATAAATTAATATTTGACATAGAAATTACTAGTTTATTGAAAATCAATAAAGTACAAAACTGGACTAAAATTTAGCGAAATTCCGTGACTCGACTTTTAAACCTTGAGCACAAAAAAACTGTAATTCAATTTTTAAATCCTAAACAAATCCGATGGTTTGATTTTTAAAACTCGTCTAAATCAAGTTTTTTTATTCGAATAAATATCTGCGTTTTGAATAATAAATAGGGCTGTGTTCAGTTATATTAAAGATCCATGTCGCTCGGCCATCACTTTTTATTAATTTCATTTTTTCACGTCGGTTGTTCCTTCCCAAACTGATTGATGACTCCGCGAATCACGCGACATCTATTGCAGGGTTGCAACATTGCGGGATTCTTCGTCCGCTGTGATTTGATTAATATTTATTTTGTCTCCGACCGATTCCTAACGTAGGAATTATTTAATAGTAACAAACGCCAATTCAAGGTTTGTCATTGAATACATTTTTTTTTAATTACAAGAAACAAAGGCTTTAAACTGGTTTTGAAGCGTACCGCTTCTTCGTCAGGACGTATAACAATTATTAACTCTCTACGTTTGTAACAAAGAACTTGCAAGCAAGTAAACAAGCCCAAAATTGAACTTATAATTCTGGCGCGATTCAGGGGTGACATCTGTGCAGAAGTATTGTCACCTCATAATAGGACTGTTGTTTCAGTGCTTATAAACCAATTTCTCAATAGATGGCGTTACAAAAAAGTTTCTTGTTCACTTTATAGATGGCGATGGTATGAAAAATATTAGTGAATAGGTTTCCTCATAAAATAATAAATTCAAGATATCAAACAAACGGGTGGATTAAGAAATTTAGACAATTGGATTTATAAAGAACTAAATAACAAGGTATACCTAATTGGTGAACGTTGCGTGTGGATTAAGAAATTTAGACAATTGGATTTATAAAGAACTAAATAACAAGGTATACCTAATTGGTGAACGTTGCGTAAGTTTAATTGCGTAAACCAGACGATGACAGGTCGTAAGCTCTTGAGTTCCTGTTTCTTCTATAATATTCTAACTTCGTCTATACATAAGCAATTTTACTTAAGATTATTTTTTGATGTAATAATATTTTCTATAAGCATTTTGCACAATTGTATATAATACTAGCCTTTATGTCCCGCCGTTGGCCAAGAATGTAAAACTGTGAAGGAATAAGCAATCGTTTTTATAATATTGTCACCCAATTATTTTGCAATATCGGACTATGAAAAGTGGTTTGAAATTTGATTGAGTTTAAGCAATGTAAAACGTTCAAGTGATGGCCACAACCCATTCTTTTTTATATATTGCTATAAAGTGTGAATGAAGTATAATATACAATTTCTGCACGCATGGACTACGCGAAATGGTTTTAAATATGACTGTTTATCAACGTTGTAAAGAGATTGGTTTGGCCACAACCCCCATTTTTAAATATTATCATCGAAAACAAATTGTATTATATACCTATTGAAAATTTAGTAATTTTGGATGTGGTTAAAATTTGATTAAATAATGTACTGAAAAGATCTAGTGTTGGTCACATCCCATTCGTTTTTATATTTTTTCATCAATTGTGCATTATATTTTTGCACAATTAGACTGATAGACTTAAAATTGACACAAAAGTCTACATTAACGAAGAAGAAAAAGACTTAAACTATAGTAAATAGTTTTTAATTTGAATATAAACGTTGTGAAGAGTTCAGTAATGGCCACAACCCCCATTATTTAAATATCGTCAACGAAATCAAATATGAAGGTGGTGAAAATTATTCAAAAATAGGATGATATAAATGGTTTAAATTTGATTAAACAAAAGTATTGAAAAGATTTTAGTGCAGATTACATCGTCACATCCCATATCCCATTCTATTTTTACATATGTATTTTCATCAAGTGTGCATATCGTTAATAATATTTCTGCACAATAGACTATTAGACTTAATACTAACTCAAAAGTCTAAATAAAAAAGAGAAGAATAAGTATAAGACTATAAGAAATAGTTTGTATAAAAAACTATTTCAATGGTCTACATAAAATAAGAAAAAATACATAAAATAGAAGAATTAGACTATTGGAAATAGATTGTATAAAAACTGACTAAAAGGTCTACATAAAAGAAGAAAAAGATTAATCCATAGGAAATAGTTTTGTATAAAATTCACCAAAGTTCTACATAAAATAAGAAAACGAAGAAAAAGACTAAAGGAAATAGTTTGTGTAAAAACTGTAAAGTCTACATAAAATTAAGAAGAAAAAGAATTAGACTCCATGAACCGTCGCTTCAGACCCTTCAGTACCTCCCGTCCCTTCAATCAATCATTACGTCCCTTCCAATCAGGCCCTTCAGTACCTCCCGTCCCTTCAGGCCCTTTTATACCTCCCATCCCTTCAAGCCCTTTAGTGCATCCCTTCCCTTCATTACATCCCGTCCCTTCAGCCGCTTAAGAAAAGTTTAAATCCAGAAACCATCCTGGAAGAACCGCGAAGAGATGAAAGGACCTTCTTTTCCCAGGATACTCCACCTTCAAAGGTAAAATGATTAAATACACGAAGAAGAAGAAGAAAAAAGTTTAAATCCAGATACCTGCGAAGATATGGAAGGAAAATTGGACCTTCTTCTCCCAGGATAGTCCACCTTCATAGGTAAAATGACCAAATGCACGATGAAGAAGAAAAAGAAGAAGAAAAAAGTTTATATCCAAAAACCGTCTTGGAAGACTTGCGAAGAGTTGGAAGAACAGTTGGACCTTCTTCTCCCAGGATTCTCCAACTTCATAGGTAAAATGACCAAAAATACACGAAGAAGAAGAAGAAGAAGAAAAAAGTTTAAATCCAGAAACCTGCGAAGAGATGGAAGGACAATTGGACCTTCTTCTCCCAGGTTAGTCCACCTTCATAGGTAAAATGACCAAATACACGATGAAGAAGAAGAAGAAAAAAATTTAAATCCAGGAACCGTCCTGGAAGACCTGCGAAGAGATGGAGAGACAGTCGGACCTTCGTTTCCCAGGATATTCCGCTTTCATTGGTAAAATGACCAAATACACGAAGAAGAAGAAGAATAAGAAAAAAATTTTAATCCAGAAACCATCCCGGGCATACGCTCGACAATTCACCAAAGTTTCATTGTAATCGGACAAACTGTTTAGGAGCACATAGCATACATGCATCCATACATAAATAAATAAATAAAATAATTTTCCTATAGGAAATCAGTATATTGTTGATTTGTAAGTAAATAGTATTAGGTAGGTACCTACCTACAACAATGTTCTAAATAAATTCGATTCATAACAAATTTTATTTGAATATCAGAATCTTTCCGTAACCATAGTAACCATCGAACATATAAAATATTACTATCAAATGGGCTCGATACATTTTTTTGGATATGTAGGTAGGTACCTACATTGGTTTTTTCGAAGCCACAAAAACGAAAATTGTCCAAAATATCAAATATTACATACAAATTATGCAATTTTATTATGCCTATATCTTTACTAATAATTAACAGACTTTTACAATATATGTCTTAAAACTTGCTGTAATGTCTTGTGTTTCATTTTATTATTTCATAATCACATTTATTTCAAAGGTATATTATTTTAAAGAACATATTCATTCGGTAGGAAAATTAAATATCGTATGAAAAGATATTAAAATGGCGGGGTTATATGTACAAAACGCTTACTTTAAAAATAAGTTAAACATTATAATTAGACAAAATATTCACCATGTTTTTCACTTAAAAGCTAAGTTATACTTGAAAATATATTTTTTTCGTGTAAATACGTACTTGTAACTTTTAAACTAACAGATATTTGCGTGCAAAATGTACACTTTTTTGACAGATATGACTTGGAAAATTTTGTATGAAAAAAATAATTATTGAAATATTTTTAAAATTCAGCATTTTTATCGCATTATTTTTAGCGTGACACTGCATCAGGTATACTGGTACATGTTCGCACATAAATTAGATTTTTAGATGCTCTTGGTTTTTCAAAAGGCGTGAGACAAACACACACACACACACACACACAGACACTAACATTTTGATTGCTTTATTACTTTAGACTAGCTTTTATGTCCCGCCGTTGGCCAAGAATGTAAAATTGTGAAGAAATAAGCAATCGTTTTTTATAATATTGTCACCCAATTATTTTGCAATATCGGACTATGAAAAGTGGTTTGAAATTTGATTGAGTTTAAGCATTGTAAAATGTTCAAGTGATGGCCACAACCCATTCTTTTTTATATATTGCTATAAAGTGTGAATGAAGTATAATATACAATTTCTGCACGCATGGACTATGCGAAATGGTTTTAAATATATGACTATTTATCAACGTTGTAAAGAGATTGGTTTGGCCACAACCCCCATTTTTAAATATTATCATCGAAAACAAATTGTAATATGTACCTATTGAAAATTTAGTAATTTTGGATGTTGGAATGTGGTTAAAATTTGATTAAATCATGTACCGAAAAGATCTAGCGTTGGTCACATCCCATTCGTTTTTATATTTTTTCATCAAGTGTGCATTATATTTTTGCACAATTAGAGTGATAGACTTAAAATTGACACAAAAGTCTACATTAACGAAGAAGAAGAAGACTTAAACTATAGTAAATAGTTTTTAATTTGAATATAAACGTTGTGAAGAGTTCAGTAATGGCCACAACCCCCATTCTTTAAATATCGTCAACGAAATCAAATATGAAGGTGTTGAAAATTATTCAAAATAAGATGATATAAATGGCTTAAATTTGATTAAACAAAAGTATTGAAAAGATTCTAGTGCAGGTTACATCGTCACATCCCACATCCCATTCGTTTTTACATATGTATTTTCATCAAGTGTGCATATCTCATATAGATATGCACACTTGATATCATATATAGATATATTTTTCCATTCTTATAATCAATTCCGGGAGAGGGTTAGGTGCGAGTGCGGACGTATATCATAATGACGAAAGGTGTTGTGACATACCATAGTTTCTCTACCTCTCACATTCCTCCACTCTTCTTTTTCTATTCCTACAGTTCCTCCCCCATCTCCGTCATTATCCTTGTTGCTTTTGTTGTGTATATATTTTTTTTTAGTTTTTTTTTATATTTTTTTTAGTTTTTAATAGGTATAAAATATTAATATTTTTTCAGAATCAACTGTAAATATGTACTTTGTGGACAGTTTTTTGGACTTGATTTATTATTCATTGTTTTATATTCATATTAGTTAATGATGCTGTTATTGTCCCAAATAAACCAAATAAATAAATAAATAAATATCGTTAATAATATTTCTGCACAATAGACTATTAGACTTAAAACTAACCCAAAAGTCTAAATAAAAAAGAGAAGAATAAGTATAAGACTATAAGAAATAGTTTGTATAAAAAACTATCCCAATGGTCTACATAAAATAAGAAAACATACACAAAATAGAAGAATTAGACTATTAGAAATAGATTGTATAAAAACTGACTAAAAGGTCTTCATAAAAAAAAGAAGATTAATCTATAGGAAATAGTTTTGTATAAAATTCAACAAAGAAAACGAAGAAAAAGACTAAAGGAAATAGTTTGTGTAAAAACTGTAAAGTCTACATAAAATTAAGAAGAAAAAGAATTAGACTCCATGAACCGTCGCTTCAGACCCTTCAGTACCTCCCGTCCCTTCAATCCATCATTACGTCCCTTTCAATCAGGCCCTTCAGTACCTCCCGTCCCTTCAGGCCCTTTTATACTTCCCATCCCTTCAGGCCCTTTAGTGCATCCCATACCTTCATTGCATCCCGTCCCTTCAGTCGCTTAAGAAATGTTTAAATCCAGAAACCATCCTGGAAGAACCGCGAAGAGATGAAAGGACCTTCTTTTCCCAGGATACTCCACCTTCAAAGGTAAAATGACTAAATACACGAAGAAGAAGAAGAAAAAAGTTTAAATCCAGATACCTGCGAAGATATGGAAGGAAAATTGGACCTTCTTCTCCCAGGATAGTCCTCCTTCATAGGTAAAATGACCAAATGCATGATTAAGAAGAAGAAGAAGAAAAAAGTTTAAATCCAGAAATCTGCGAAGAGATGGAAGGACAGTCGGACCTTCTTTTCCCAGGATATTCCCCCTTCATAGGTAAAATGACAAAATACACGAAGAAGAAGAAGAATAAGAAAAAAGTTTAAATCCAGAAACCATCCCGGGCATACGCTCGACAATTCACCAAAGTTTCATTTTAATCGGACAAACGGTTTAGGAGTACATCGCATACATGCATAAATAAACAAATAAAATAATTTTCCGATAGAAAATCAGTATATTGTTGATTTGTAAGTAAATAGTAATAGGTAGGTACCTACCTACAACAATGTTCTAAATAAATTTGATTCATAACTAATTTTATTTGAATATCAGAATCTTTCCGTTACCATAGTAACCATTCCAATACGTTAAAAATATCAAATGGTTTGAGACTTTTTTTGAATATGTAGGTACCTACATTGGTTTGTTCGATGCCATAAAAATGAAAATTGTCAGAAAAATCAAATATTATTTACAAATTATGCAATTTTATTATGCCTATATCTTTACTAATAATAAACACATTTTTACAATATATGTCTTAAAACTTGCTGTAATGTCTTGTGTTTCATTTTATTATTTCATAATTACATTTATTTCAAAGGTTTATTATTTTCAATAACATATTCATTCGGTAGGAAAATGAAATATTGTATGAAAAGATATTAAAATGGCGGCGTTTATGTACAAAACGCTTACTTTAAAAATAAGTTAAACATTATAATTATACAAAATATTCACCATGTTTTTCACTTAAACGCTAAGTTATACTTGAAAGTAAATTTTTTTCGTGTAAATACGTACTTCTAACTTTTAAACTAACAGATATTTGCGTGCAAAATGTACACTTTTTTGACAGCTACGACTTGGAAAATTTTGTATGAAAAAAATAATTATTGAAATATTTTTAAAATTCAGCATTTTTATCGCATTATTTTGAGCGTGACACTGCATCAGGTATACAGGTACACGTTCGCACATAAATTAGATTTTTAGATGCTCTTGGTTTTTCAGAAGGCGTGAGACAAACACACACACACACACACACATACACACACACAAACACTAACATTTTGATTGCTTTATTACTTTAGATATATGTAATAATGTACCAACCATATTTTAGTATATACACATAAACTGTTTTTTTTCTATGTGCGTCAGTTGATTAGGGTTTAATCAACGAATAAACGATCGCCTTGTAAAGATTTGATTGAATAAATCTTTGATATTGTTTTATTTTTGAAAAAAATTAGGAATATTTTATTATCTTGTTTTCTGTACTAGTCGATGGGTAAATTGTAAATATTTATGACTTAGATTTGTAACCTTAAAATTGTTCTATCTATGAATTAATCTTTAAAATTTACTGTCTTGTTTTTCGAACTATTCAAAAAATAAATTGTAGATTAATGTCATAGAAAATTTCCCTCCTGCGATATTATATAAATAAGAAGCCGGTAGCCCTGTCTCTGTGGATGTAGGGAACTGGTGGTGTAGGCGACTGGTGTGAGGGAGACAAAAGCTTTTAAAGCAATTTTCAAACCTTATCTTTGGAGAAACTTGTTGTCAGTTCCAACTTTTCAAGTTATAAACTCCAAACACCACCCCGGCCCAACTGAGCTGTCTGATTGAATTGAGACAATTAATAACAAATTAAGGGAGAAAGACAATATTTGTGTCGTCCTTAATATACAGACAGTTTGACAAGGCAGAAACTTTATTTAATAATATTTTGTTTTATATCGTATGCTTTTCAGTACTTGTTTCCAGGTTTTCTTTTGCATTTGGCTAGCAGGTCTACAGTTTCATTTCCCTTGATACCCAAATGAGCTGGGATCCAAGCAAATTCAATTTTATTATTTTGATGGCTGCATATAAATAGATTAGATCTCACTGTGCAAATTAAATCATTATCTGGGGTTTTATATATATTGTTTGTAAGCAGTTTGATAGCGCTGAGAGAATCGGTAAAAATAATGTATTTAGAGTGGTTGAGGTTTTTTATATAGCTAATTGCTTCGTTAATTGCTATGCATTCTGCAGTGAAAACGGAAGAATTAGGAGGGAGTTTGAATTTCATCTGAACTTTCAAAGAGGGAATATAGAGAGCAGCGCCACAACTACTGTCAGCACTGAGTTTTGAGCCATCGGTATATACATATATAGGTATAGTCTGGCCATTTATCAGATGTAGCATTGTTAAATACGATATTAATTTGATTTTCGGACAAGGTGAGAGATTTATTAAGACCAATATTTTCAAGGTTTTCATCTTGGTCCTGTGTGTTTTTATTATATAACAATATTAGATATTGATTTAAAGTATTAATAAAGGAAATCCTTATATTTGATTATTGTGTACATATCGCAGGGTAATGTATTTATATTTCCATGAATAAATAAATTCAATATACCTTTTCAAGGTTCGTTTAATTAATAATAATATAGAGAAAATGTATATTATTTGAAATTTACAGGTAACTTTGATTCACGATTCTACCAAATTGATACTATCAATAGAGAGACATAAAATATTGTAGGCCACACCTAATATTACTTTGTATCTACGGGCGACACAAAAACCTTTTTAAAAGAGGTTAAATTCTCCTTATATGCAGTAGGGACTCTGTCTTGGAGAATTTTCCAGTACCTAATATATCTAAGATCTCAGATGCTCTGAGGTTCAAACATTGCCAGTTCACGTTATTAAAGATCACGCATGTTTTTGTGTATTATAACCATTCCTACAGTCGTGTCTTAATTCTTCAAGTCCCCTGACGACACACGTTTTGTTGACTTTTGTCTTTTTGAAAAATATAACATGTAAGAAATGCACGAAGGACTCTACGACTACTTTTTAATTTGATAATCGTCAGCGACGGATCGCAACGATTCGCGTGTAACTTTGACTTTAAGGGAGAATATAATAAAAATATTTAATGAATACAGAAATAAATTAATCGTTATAATCAACCGTTATAAAATGAGTTGAGTGTAATGTACATGTCAAATGTCAATCAACAAAAAGTCGGCACGAATAGTAAAATACAATTGAATTTAATTTGCGAAAACATTTTGCAAATATCTATATTTAACATTGGTAATCTATCTATAGTAACATTGGTACCTATTTGCAAATATCTATATTTAACATTGGTAATCTATCTATAGTAACATTGGTACCTATTTGCAAATATCTATATTTAACATTGGTAATCTATCTATAGTAACATTGGTACCTATTTGCAAATATCTATATTTAACATTGGTAATCTATCTATAGTAACATTGGTACCTATTTGCAAATATCTATATTTAACATTGGTAATCTATCTATAGTAACATTGGTACCTATTTGCAAATATCTATATTTAACATTGGTAATCTATCTATAGTAACATTGGTACCTATTTGCAAATATCTATATTTAACATTGGTAATCTATCTATAGTAACATTGGTACCTATTTGCAAATATCTATATTTAACATTGGTAATCTATCTATAGTAACATTGGTACCTATTTGCAAATATCTATATTTAACATTGGTAATCTATCTATAGTAACATTGGTACCTATTTGCAAATATCTATATTTAACATTGGTAATCTATCTATAGTAACATTGGTACCTATTTGCAAATATCTATATTTAACATTGGTAATCTATCTATAGTAACATTGGTACCTATTTGCAAATATCTATATTTAACATTGGTAATCTATCTATAGTAACATTGGTACCTATTTGCAAATATCTATATTTAACATTGGTAATCTATCTATAGTAACATTGGTACCTATTTGCAAATATCTATATTTAACATTGGTAATCTATCTATAGTAACATTGGTACCTATTTGCAAATATCTATATTTAACATTGGTAATCTATCTATAGTAACATTGGTACCTATTTGCAAATATCTATATTTAACATTGGTAATCTATCTATAGTAACATTGGTACCTATTTGCAAATATCTATATTTAACATTGGTAATCTATCTATAGTAACATTGGTACCTATTTGCAAATATCTATATTTAACATTGGTAATCTATCTATAGTAACATTGGTACCTATTTGCAAATATCTATATTTAACATTGGTAATCTATCTATAGTAACATTGGTACCTATTTGCAAATATCTATATTTAACATTGGTAATCTATCTATAGTAACATTGGTACCTATTTGCAAATATCTATATTTAACATTGGTAATCTATCTATAGTAACATTGGTACCTATTTGCAAATATCTATATTTAACATTGGTAATCTATCTATAGTAACATTGGTACCTATTTGCAAATATCTATATTTAACATTGGTAATCTATCTATAGTAACATTGGTACCTATTTGCAAATATCTATATTTAACATTGGTAATCTATCTATAGTAACATTGGTACCTATTTGCAAATATCTATATTTAACATTGGTAATCTATCTATAGTAACATTGGTACCTATTTGCAAATATCTATATTTAACATTGGTAATCTATCTATAGTAACATTGGTACCTATTTGCAAATATCTATATTTAACATTGGTAATCTATCTATAGTAACATTGGTACCTATTTGCAAATATCTATATTTAACATTGGTAATCTATCTATAGTAACATTGGTACCTATTTGCAAATATCTATATTTAACATTGGTAATCTATCTATAGTAACATTGGTACCTATTTGCAAATATCTATATTTAACATTGGTAATCTATCTATAGTAACATTGGTACCTATTTGCAAATATCTATATTTAACATTGGTAATCTATCTATAGTAACATTGGTACCTATTTGCAAATATCTATATTTAACATTGGTAATCTATCTATAGTAACATTGGTACCTATTATTATTAAAATTATATATTTTTAGCCAATGAAGCCGCATGGTTAAGCATTCGTTCAAACTATTTTACTGGGCCAGTGGCGGGGCAATGAAATGCCTATTAAGGCGCTGTATCGTTAGTGATATTCTCTTTTTTTATATTTTCTTTTTTCACGAATATGAATGTGTCGTCCTCGTTTTTCCTTGTTATTCTTTATTGCACACGTGTTTAAATTGACTCACCACGGCACAATACGGTGTTTGTTTTCATTTTTCGATATCAGTTATCCAAATATTACTTACATTAATTAATCTATTTTTTGACATCTGTGAAGCCAATTTGGCCATATGAAAATGAGCGGGTTGTAGCCAATATTAAACTCTTCACACCATAGAACCGAAGTGTTCATTTTTTCTTCTTGAAAGGTTGACAATTAAGTACATTTTTATTAGATTCTTAAACAAATATAAGATTGCCAGAGGACAAAAGTTTTCACAATACACCATATACACAAAACATTGTCACAAACTCATAGTATGTACATTATACATGGTACCCGTTGAGAAATTTTAAGTAAAATTGCATTACTAGGAAGATGAGCATGTGTATATATGAGATGGATGAGTGTATCAATGTTGATGAGGCGATGTATTTGTCAAGATCGCCGAATTGCCATCAACGTGCAACTGAAGGTATTATGAGATCTGTGTACTGCCAGTAGTGACTTATTTATTTATTTATTTAATACAATATACGGCGTAAGCCATTTACGTGTAACATAGAATAACATTTTTTTTTAAATTAACAACATTATACATTAAAAAGAAAAAAAAACATAATTAACAAAAAATTACATTTAAAAATTAAACAATACTGGTCGAATATATAAAAAAAATAAAAATACAGAAACAACAATAAATTGACAACACAAGTTTTTACACAGAGAAATAAACACATGCATTAATTATAATAACATATTGTGTAATATTAATAGGATAATTACAAAAAACAAAGAATAAAGAAAAGAAAGAAAACTGCAAGGTTAGCTATTGAATTTGAATTTTAGAAAGACCTATAAATAATTTTTTTGAAAACCGGCAGGCTATCCCCGAAAATATCTGCATTAACACACAGCTCATTTCCCAGCCTATGCAATCTCGGTATTGGAGAGTTAAATATATAGTTCTTAGAGACTAAAAATAAGTATGACTTAGAGACTAAAAATAACATTGAGTCTGAGAGACAGAGTGTGAAATGACGCCATCAGGCAAGAAACATAAGTGGTTGATATCGCTCACCGTATTCTTACCCTGAAATGGATATGGGCAGGCACCGAAGACAGATGGTCAAGAATAATGTTACCTTGGAGACCGCGAATGACAACCAGAGGTGTTGGGAGACCGCCAATGAGATTACATCAGCCGTCATGTTGGTGTTAATTGGATGCTTAGAACATAAGATAGAGTGGCTTGGCAGGAGATGGGGGAGGCTTTCCTCCAGGAATGGACGGAAAAAAGTGTTCTGAGAAGAAAAAGAAGTATATAATTGTTTTTTTTTTCTATATGATTTTTTTTTTCAATAGTGTTTTTAATGTATAAATGTATATAAAGGTAATTTATACCGTTTATTTCTAAATAAATGTATCTTAATTACATACATAGAAAATTACCTAAGAAACGCATTCGGAATTACATATCTTAGTAAAAATATTTATTTATTTATTTGTCAATACGGCTAGAAGCCTTTTACATTTAAAAATATATGCAGTAGTTATAACAAAAGTATTTAACAAAAAAAAATGATGAAATCGATGAGCTAAAAAATAAAATAACAATTATAATAAGAATAGATTCACAAAACAAAGTCAAAAAGCAAAAATTATAATCCAAAAATGATATAAAATCACTAGATAGGTACCATACAAAAAAAATAAGTAAGCAATAAAAAAAAAATAAGAAGCAAAAAAAATGATAAATTATTAACTAGAAAGAATAAAACAGTTCAATAATCAATGCATTAAAATGACGAAAAACTGTCAATGTACATAAATAAAGAAAGAAACATTATGTTATTTATGTATGCATGCCAGCGGTAGCTGGGTGTAGGGCCTAAAGCAACGCACTCTTGTACTGAGACAGACCAGAATTAAATATATTTAATATATTATTTAACCAAAGAAACACACAAGAAAAATATGAGACTTTAATCTCAATAAATTTGAGGCAAAATTACCACGTGATTGATCCTTTTTTTTATGATAAAAGTAGATTTCACAAATTCGGCGTTCCTCAGATCCAATTTTCTAAAACATAATATGACACTCCGCATAAATGAAAGTCCACGACCTTATTTGACATCGTGCGCGTGTCTAACAGCAGCTCTGTCTGATCAACCACTACTGATGAAACATGGCGTTTTCACAAAGCTACCTTTTCTGTTCCGTGAGATGTTTTCTACTTGGTCTGTCGTATGAGATATTCAAATATCAGTTTTGAAGGTTTGCTAGCTACCTTCGTGTCAAACAGTAGTTAGATAGATAGGAACCTACCTCGGCTTAGTTTGAGTCTTTCATGTTGGATATAAATTATGATAGAAATGTATTATTATATGATTAAATATATTTAAAGACTCTCTTGGTTATTTATAAAATATTAAACAACTCTTTGGTTGGCTATATTCATGCATAAAGCGGTCATAGCCCAGCGGTAATGCCGTCGCCTCACATGCTTGAGGTCGACGGTTCGAATCTGGGCGGGGCACGCACCTCTGGATTTTTAAAAAATGTATGTGCGAATTTATATCACTAGCTATGTGTAGCCATGATCCAATTTGTCTGGTTCCCCTTTCTAAGGGTTACGAAGGTCAGATGGCAGTCGCTTCAATGTAATAACCAGACTCGCCAATTTCAGGATCATGGTCAAAGCGTACCCCGATAGAAACGGGACAAAAGCGCTAAGGGGAAAGAAGAAGGATCATTCATGCATTAGTTTTATTTGTGGTATTAATAAAATTAAATAAGTTGATAAAAAGGATAAGTTAAAATTGGTCAAAATAACATTTTCATTTTTTACTCAAGTTCCACGTGAGTTAAGTTGTTTTTTGTTTAATGTATTTTGAGTTGAGTTGAGAGAATGAAGGCAGATGCCACCATTTGTAATACCTACCTAACATTATGTTAATAGGTAACTACAGAACTAGTTAAAAGAAAGACGCTGTCTGGATAGGTACCAATATACCCACCTATATCTAGTATAACTATACTGTGGAAGTAAAACTTTTGTTAAGTTAGTTTCTCGTCAAAACTTTAATGTTTGGTCTGCTTTACACCATAGAAATTATAATACTTTTGTGTTCACGGTAATATCATTTTATATTTCTTAGAAACTTATGATTATGAAATAATATCTCAATAGAAATATCTCAATTCTTAGAAACTTATGATTATGAAATAATATCTCAATAGAAATAAAGAAAATCAATCACTTATAGGGTTCACAATTCACGATCTGTCATTACTTAATAATATTAGCAGCATCCATATATTTTTTTTAATCTTATTTATATAACAAAACATAACATAACACAAAAAAACACAATCACAAGTCGTTCTACGAGTAGGTATACAGTATTCAAAATTTGTATGGAAAATATTCAGCAATTTAATGAAATGAGTTCGTTAAATTATTTTTATATTTAAATATTTTATTATGAAAATTTGATAATTCTTCAATGCCATTTTATGAAAGTGATGTGCCTTTTTACCAATTTCAAAATAAATATTTCAAATTTTAAGTTTCCTGAACTTGGGGCCACTTTTAAATATTTGATAGTTAAAAAATAGAGAAGCACTATTCAGATATACTTCAAAATCTAATGGGGTATAAGTGAGTATTAGATATCGAATGAGTACTTTAGTCTATAATCGATAAAGTAAAATAAACACGCCGTACATTACACACAGCACACACACAGATACAGTGTGATGAAACTTTCATAATACAATCTCAGCATGATACTAGTTGATAATCTGCTTTAAAATCAATAGGCTTAAAAATTGTGAAATCATAACTCCCCACTATATCCCCTTGGATTAATGAGAAGTAAAAACATATTGCTCTTTAACTTACATATGTACATAATGCAAGCACTCGTGTGTAAAGGAGACATTTCAAACAAAATAATCAAAAATTCATATTTACAGAATTATTGCTATATAAAATGAAATGAATATATTTTTATTAACAAACATTTTTTCAACATCTCAATACAGACGAAGTTGGGATATTGTAGAAGAACCAGGAACTCGAGGCACCTACAGGGCTTACGACCTGTCATCGGCTGGTTTACGTGATCACTTTATGCGCTTGCGCAACGTTCACCAATTATGCCTTCTTATTGAGTTACCTTATCAATGTAATTTTTGAAAGTTCCATATATTTGAATAATGTGTAAAATTTTACCTGAAAATAAGGGACTATGCTATTGCCATCTATAGAGTAACGGAAAAGCCTTTTTGTAATGCCATCTATTGAGAAATTAATTTATTTGTAAACAATGAAAACAAGAGTCCTTATAAATGAGATGACGGTGTCACGCACAGATGTCACTCCTGAACTGCGCCAGAAATATTATTTCATTTTTGGCTTGTTTACCTACTTGTACCAATGTGTATGTAAATCGAATATTTTAATTGCATATACGTATATGCAATTAAAAAAGAATATTCGAAATTAATATAATTTAAAATCATTTTAACTTTTTAAATAATCTTTCGTTAAACTTTACTAGATTAAGTTTTTATATTTCCAACCACCACAAAATATATAATATATAATTGGTATACCAACAGACAGGCTGTGTGTTCCTTGTGGGATTTTTCGCATAAGTTATTACAAACAATCTCGATACTACAATCGTCATCTTACAATAAACTTTATAATATGGTAATTGTTTTTGCAGTGTTTGATAAGTAGAAATGTGTTCTCTCGCAAGAAAGCAAACTACCTCATCGAAAATATTAATATAGGATATAAAATAAGTAGTACAAAAAAAATATCATTTTATTTTGTAAATTCATCTCTCTCTCGTCCTTTCTTCTCATGACCGGGGATGGGCCGCCTTCTGTTCTGTTCTGTCAGAACATAGAGCACCAGTCGCAGAAGACCCCGTGCAAACTTTATAAGATCACTTCATCTTATCGACGATTGACCGCAAGATCTTCGTCTCTCTCTGCTGCCCTGTCCCCGCTGTCCTTCTATAACGAGCTGTTTTTGGAAATTCATAACACCGCCAAAATAGGGAAGTCGTTGTAAAGTATCTTTTTCACTTTGAAAAATAGGAGTGATATAATTTCTCATTGATTTTCTTCTGACAATACCTAATTGTATTGGGGTTACATAAAGATGAGGGTGTTGCTTCGTTACGCAATAAATGGTGACGTGCATTCTGTTGAAACAGCATGCACGGTGATGAATATCCAACATGCAATAATAATTTCCATTTATGTGTCACACAGTCAGTCACAAGGAAAGTTGAATGCCCTTTGCAACCCTCAATCCAATTGCAGGATTATGCAAGAATCGCGTGTTGGTAGGTATAATATCATCATATACAATATGTACCTCTCCGATATTCTGCAGTCCCTATTTACAGAGTTCATTTATCACGGAATAACATCCTTTACCTACTACTTTTATTATATCCTTATTTAGGAGAGTTCTTTAGTCTGAAGACACGTTACAAAATTGCGACGTACAAACGTAACGTAAAATCTTCGCGTTTACACGATTTCGCTCAATACGCCTTTGTGATTTAGGTAAGCTATTTAGCTTGAAGGAATCAGTGACAATTAATGATACGTGTAACAACGCATTGCTTCCAAACATCTGTCAGTTTGAATTAAATTCATGGATTGGACTGTTATTCTTTGCTGGTCATAATGAAAAAAAGGGTTTTGTTTGTCTGAAGAGCGGTTGTACGTTAACTGTTGCTGGTACTGTCTGATTTTCATGTCAAAACATATCATAACACAAAAATATGATATTTTAACGGAAGAAAAACGCAAATCCGATATACGCTGCGTTTTAACGCTCATAAAAACTAAAAGACATACAGTAACGTGTTGTAAAAGTTATACGACCGTTTAACACCTGTATAGGAAAAAAAAATTGTTACCAATAAACGCTGTGTAGCAGATCAGTTGGTCAACGACTGTGTATCTCTCATCATACAAATCTTACACAACGCTTGCACAGCTGTCAGAGGTAGTTAAACGGTGTTTTAAGACAAATTTAATCACAAATCAAATTTTATTTTTATATCTTCATTTATACTGTTAGGTATATTATGGAATAATATGACGAAACCTCTACAAAATATTATACTCTCGATAGTTGTGCATTTTAGTATCGAAAAGTTGTCGAAAAATTTGCTCTTTTTAATATCTACAATGGATATCCGTATGATGAAATTATTCCTTATATTTTCCATATTCCTATTTTGAAATGTGAAAAACATGAAAATATTAAATACGACAAACGTCAAAATTAGAATGACGGATGGCGGCTGGCGGCTCTGCGCATACCTATGCGAGTGCGAAATTACAACGATGTCGGATTATTTTTTGTTGTGCGCTTGTTGCAACTACGCAGTCGTTATACAGCGTTTATTAGTAAGATTTGCAAATAATCGCTACACGGGTTTTACACGGTGTATAACTAAAACACTGGTCAACGGGTGTGCAGTAGATTTTTAGTAAGACTGGTATTATTTAATCATTGTGAATATAAAATGTTGCGTTGATACGCCACGATTATACGTAACACTGAACCCCTGCTATAAATAAAGAACCTCGTTGATGTATCATGATTGTTATAAAAGATGAAATAGTTGTAGTAAGAACCCCGAGGTAGAATGAATGTATATTTCTCCAAATAGGTTACAAGTACCACGTTGTGTCAATAGGGCGGAATGTTTCCTGGATCAGTTGAGGAAATTGGAGTAACAATAATAAAATTATATGGGTATTTAGGACATTCTGAACCACCTCACCACACGATAGTGATTTATAGATTTATTGAGGTTATATAACATGAATATCGAGAAGTTTAAATTGCACGAAATATTCGAATGCACGATTCTAAATTTAACAGTAGGTATAATATATTTTTAAATGTATCTACAATGTCTGGTTTTATGACCAAAAGGCACACTAACAAGCTGTTTCACTACCTCTGGATACAGTGCTTGATTATCTGTTAATCCAACACAAATCTGACGGATGAAACATCTTAAACAAAAATAGATTATTAGATAACCATAGAGACCACTCAAACTGTACGAAAATATAATTCGTGGGATAACTTAAAAAAAAAGATTTAAAAAAAGAATTTAAAGAACAAACCGATAAAGCAGCCTTTATATTAGCTGGCTGCCTTAGGGACACTGTCTGGAAAAAAACAAACATAAGCGCCCTTGAGGTGAGGTTGTCACAAAAACGGCGCTATAAAAATCATCCCAATTTATTATTAATATTATTATATGCTCACAGAAAGTAAAATACCTGATCTCTCTACTTTTCCTTCCTTCCCTTTGCTACGTAATATTTATCTACCTTAATAAACACCTGATCCCGATTTCCTCTTCTTATTCTTTCCCAATCCCTCTTTTGTTGCTATGATGTTTTTCTTTTCCAACTGTCGATTTGTTCATGAGAACTTAGTTCTCTTAACATATCGACAATGTTTCAAGCCAGGATACGCGAGAATTGTATGCAGAGGTCTACTTTTTTCACGGCTTTTCAAACTTTGAAGTCAAAAAACACCAACTTAGAGGCTTCGCAGCATATATGTTCCATACACGGATTAACTCAGAATTCGGAGTAGAACATTTCGTGTGTCTGTGTGTTTGTGTGTGTGTGTGTGTCTGTGTGTGTGTGTCTGTGTGTGTGTATGTCTGTGTGTGTGTGTGTGTGTGTGTGTGTGTGTGTGTGTGTGTGTGTGTGTGTGTGTGTGTGTGTATGTGTGTGTGTGTGTGTGTGTGTGTGTGTGTGTGTGTGTGTCTATACATACTATCGCTTTCGACAGTTGGATCTCATGTGTTACATGCTACTAGTTATTTATCTTGGTGTTACTGTCGATTCGTTCATGAGAATTCAATTCTCTTAATGAATCGACATCATTAAGCCAAGATGCGTGTACGAAGGAAAATTTTGTATGGTGTAGTGGACTTTTTGCATGCTAATAGCACCTCGCAGCATATATGTTCCCGTACATGTATTTACTCAGAATTCAGAGTACAACATTTTATGTGAGTTTTGTGTGTGTGTGTGTGTGTGTGTGTGTGTGTGTGTGTGTGTGTGTGTGTGTGTGTGTGTGTGTGTGTGTGTGTGTGTGTGTGTCCCTTATAACTTTTGATCCGCTCAATTTACAGATTTTCATAATATATAAACAGTTATAGGCTTACAAAACTTTTATACTCAGAATTGTGAATTTTTGTTTCAGTCAGGGGTTATCAACTTTTGAAATTTCGATTTATTTTTCAATATATCTCAGAAACCATAAAAGCTAGAACGCTGAAAATTGGTATAAATATAGACAAATACAAAATCTCAAATTATTTTTTTTTAAAAAATTCCAGGGTTTCTTAATCATTTTTTATTAAGAAAAATATTTTTTTTATGATAAATTTATGAGTTTAACTGCCTTTATTTCCAAACTTTTTAAAAATACTGAAAAAAGCCGAAACATTCCAACTAGATAATTTAATTTTCTATAAAAAATATGAACATTCTATTTGTACATCTCAAATTTTTTTTAACAATTTTTATAAAAATTGAATTTAGTGACGACATCGCTTCATACAATTTATATGGCAGTCGCCTATACACAATATGTAAGAAGACTTAATAGTTTCATAGGATCTAATATCCAAACATACATACAGAACCATCATGCTGTTTTCATATTCCGGGAAGGAAAAGAGGACTGACCTCCATACTGTCCTATCTTGACATACATACCAACATGTGTTAAAATTTTCAATATTTTGGATTTATGGGTTTATAGTTTGATTTTTATTCTTCAACTATACATACTATCGCTATCGACAGTTGGATCTCATGTGTTACATGCAACTAGTGTGACTGTGTAACTAACTAACGTAGAGCGGGAATAATCAGTCACCGTAAAAATTGTAAACCGCTAGCCCTAGAGCCTAGAACGGGATTTCCTAGTTGGGCAGCAGTAATCTACTAGGTGTTGTCGTTATAAAATATGGTGTGATAAAAAATAAAATAATTAAATGAAGTCAAATGTAATGATACAGTAGTATGTAATTATATCGCTACTTCCACCACCACCACCCGCTCCGCATATGGGGACTGTCAACGGCCCCTTCGAAGAACGCTAGAATGAACGACAAAAAAAAAACAATGTATGGCACGAATAGTAGCTCATGGAGCCCTCTAGATTAGCGATCTCGGCACCATGGTGCAAAAAGAACAATCAACAAGTGCGAATTGAGATTCACACTTGCGGACTGTCGGCGACTTCAGATCCATATATATAGGGCATCAGAGAAGTGTCCAAGATCTCTGGGAACAGACAAGTCAGTGAGAATCTTCAGATAATAAGGCACCGTATCTATGGCGAAATCGTTTGAAGGCTTTGTAATTGTTCTTCGAGATCACTAAGTACGCATGTCCAATGGGACCTTGAAGAGGCCCACGGACAGCAACGAGGAGCTCCGATCTGTAAGAGGACACAATTGGGTGAAAACACTCCCAAAGGATGTGATCCGAAGTTTGGTCCGGACATTGACAAAACTGACATGAGGAAGAGGGTGCAATGTTGAAGCGATGGAGATAGCTTTTGAAGTTACCGTGTCCTGTGAGAAATTGAGAAGTCCAAAAGTCTGGAACAACCCAAGGAGATTAGTATGTAATTATAATGTTTTAATTCTGCACTGGAGTCCTGGGACAGATGCTATTATTTCACCCTTTGGGCCAAAATGAAGATGAGTATAAGCCACCCAATTTAAAAATAAATAAATAAATATATACACGAAACGGCAAAATAAAGAAAAAAACCTCCTATCTTTCCTAGTAGGTACTTTGATTTAATCTGTTGACTTATTTTGGTGTTTTTTTATATGTACCTACTGGTAAATCAATTAGATGGGTCGGTGGCAGAGCGGTTAGCGCGCTAGTAATCCAGTGGTCGCGAGTTCGAATCCTGCCTCGACCGATTTCGTTCACCTATAGCACAAGCATTTATTTGCTTATTTTAGGGAACGTAGGAAGATGTATATGTATGTACTTGTTTAACAAGGACATATTCATTTTTTTATAAAAAAAAAATATATATTATTTGTAATTTTTTTGTATCAATATTGATTATCCTGTTGAATAATGCATGGAGTTTTCACTGGTCCACTAATAAAGCAATGTACATTGTCTGTTTTATAAATCTATCAACCAATAAAATAAAAATAAAAAATGAAATAAAAGACATTTGACGTGATGTCGTCATGTTAATAATTGCTAAATCATAACACCAATATAATATTTAATTCCTGGTGGCAATTATTGACAATTCGAATACCCTACATGTCCTACGTTTTACATATTTACAGTAATTTGCTGGGTAGTGGCAATTAATGGGATAATGTAATTATTGGAGTATAATGTTCGTGCCAACAGCCAACAAGTTGGTTGGTTGTTGATAAATTAATCCTAAATTTTCCAAGTCACGAACATCTCGTTTAGACAATAACAATCACTAGGTATATTCTGTTTGAACAAACAATTAACCTAACCTAACCAAACCTACATCTGACTTGTATAAATATACTGAAATAATCAAGTATAAAGGGTAAGTAGGTACTCACATAAACAATTAGTGCTCACATAAAATATATAGGAGAAAAGCAAATTATTTAATTTTAATCGAATATTTTATGATAAGATAATAATATTTACCACTACACTAATTGTGGTTTCACGTTTCTTTGGTTGGTTCTTATTTCCTTATGGCAATAAAAGCGCCATTGTACATATATCCATTGTTTGAGTCAGTCAAAATCTCAAATTTATTTTTTTAAATAAGTTCCAGAGTTTCTCGAAACATTTTTTATTATTAAATACAATATTTATTAATTTGTGATACGTATTCTTCAATTATACATACTATCGCCATCGACAGTTGGATCTCATGTGTTAGATGCAACTAGTATATCTGCATCTGCATCTGCATATAAATAAAGTAGACCTCGTAAGATTGTCGTTCTGGATTTGCGAATGTTTGTGCACGGCTATATTCATGTCAGTCTGCCTGCCCTTGAAATCTCCCTATGTAAAAATCGGCAAATTTACAATAGAGCAAAAAACTTATAATATCATATTTTTATATTACATTTGAAACAGTATAAAAACACAAAACCTCGCGAGCTGATATGTTTTTTTTTAGTATTTTCAATATAAAGTATGTTTAAATGTTATATAATAAGAATTAAAGAATGCATTTTTGCTTTACTCGCCGAGTCGCCAAAATTGATTTATGTGAATATACCCTTACGGTGATTATAATGCCAACGTAAAGATGTGTTGGTTCCCGTCAAAGCCAGAGCTCAAAAGGCACGAAATAATGAAATCCTACATAAGGAGAGGGAACAATTTACATGGAAAAATCGTTTCCTTTTGCATTGTGGGTATGATTTGCTTTACTTGCATTGTTTCACCGATTTAGCTGTCAAAATAGGTGATTCTTTACAAGTGGCCTACAACGCCAATTATATTGATTTTTTGTTTAAAGATAGACAATATTATACACATTACGGGAAAAATATTATTTTTTTGTGGAACGCTTAAATTTTTTAAAAAAATATACGAAAAAATTATATAAAGGAACATAAATGGTGGGTTTTCGACATCTATCGGCAAATTTTCAAACTTATGGAAACATAATATAAAATCATTTTTGCAAAAAACAACTTTTTTCCTACGAAATTTTGTAAAATAGGAATACAGTTTAAAAAATATAAGATTACAAAATATTTAAATACCTTCTACTTTCGTGTCAGGGGGCCTAGACAACGTGTCATTTAAGCTAAGCGTTATATCGCTAAGCGATAGTAAATGTATGAAATTGGTCGCTATGACAACACGTGACAGCCACAAATTTCATACATTTCTATCGCTTAGCGATATAACGCTTAGCTTTAATGGCATGTTGTCTAGGGGGGCATGTATTGAAATTTAATTATTACTTAATTATGGAGTATTATTCAAATGACATCACAAAAGCGCCGCAATGCGTTCAAAAATATAAGTTTTCTTCCGGTGAGAATAATATCGAATAGAAATAATAAGAAGGTCATCAAAATGAAATATTATTATCAACAATTATTGATTATAAAATAATGTATGCTGTGCACGTCACAACTTTAAAAACACATTCGTTCTATATGGGCAACCCAAAGTTTGAATCAATTGGACTAACATAAATAAACAAAATACTTATTTAAAAACAATTGAATAAATTGATATTATTTATCTTAACTAAATGTCGAAGAATAATAAAATAACATTACTTACTGATTTTCAAAACATAAGTAGGTACCGGCCTACAAATCTATTTTTTAAAGTTTAAATTTAAACTAAAATATAATTAGGTATTATATGTCTATAACCAAAATGAGGTAAATAACTACATTTTGATCATGGAGAATAGAGTGCTGTTACTCATCATAATATGCCCATGATACACAAAGCGAAGATGCAGGTCGACAAATTGCAGCATCCAGAGTAATAAATTTATCTTCCCACGGCACTCACGGTAAAGGGCAAGCGTTCGTTCTTCCTAGCGGGTGCTCAGGTTGACGGGGCCAAGTCTTCAATGGACTTAGAGGCGGTTCGTGTGGCTGGGGCCATTTGTCCATGCGGAGTAGCCGCAAAAACAACACTGGTAATGGACTGGAAGCCCGCACCTTGTGGAGTCCACTAGGTGTTGAGGATAAGTGTTGTCGATAAATACTGCACCGAATATATTTTTAAGTACCTACCATAAAAGCTCCGCTTCATTTCGTTGCATGAACCGCCGAAGGCGGTCATTTACCGCGCCGCGGTAAAAAGGTGGCTGAAAGCCCTAGCTTAGAAGCTGAGCGAAGCGATGCTTCTCAGCTAGTAAATAATATGACTTACAATTTTAGGTTTAATAAATTTATGTTTTAATTATAAAGTATTCTCTTCTTTGATTATAAGAGAATATTTGAACTGGAAAAGATGTAGTATTAAATTCAAAAACTCTTGTAGTTTTAATACATGTATTCCAAATACACAACAAATAATTAATACAGAATATTTATATATTTAGTGTAGACAGTAATGCAGTCAAAACCAGAATGAATCTATACAAATTTACATTATTCACAACAGTTCTTTATTGTTGTGAATCTAATTAAACTTATTGTTTTATTTTAACAATAAATATAATTTCTAGAAACTTCTTTTAAATGAATTAATAATACCTAAGTATTTAATCTCAAACACATGAGAGACATCTATGGGGAAACCTGGTAAGTTATGTATATTCCAATAAACGAACCATAACACAAACTTCAGATAAACACTCTCACTAAATTCCCATAGATGTCACTCCAATATAAATTCAAAATATTAATTATTTTATAATATTTTACAAATTATATCTTACGTACACATCTTTGTAGTGTAATAATTTGAAATCGTCCCAAATTGTCGTGTCGTGGTTAAAGGGAAAATATTCGGTTAGTATTTAATTAATATTAACGGTCATCCATTACTAATATTATTATAACCTCAAAGATTTAGTGGGGTACACATCATTTAATATAAATGGGATTAAATCTTGTGTGTGTGTGAATTGAGTTTGGGACTTTCGATGAACTTTTCCACTAGATTTAACTCCCCCTCTATATCATTTCCCCGGTATAATGTTCCAACCCCCACAGAAATAGTACAAAACATACCGAGAGGATAACACACAGGAACTGGTTGACTTTTATCATTTTCTGGTTATATATTTCTATTTATTCCATTTCAATGGGTAAACAATGCTTTAATTGCTTTGTAATTTAAATACCCACAACGAATCTGGGACAGTTACCCCCACAGTTACCGCCGTAAATGTTTTATATCCTAATTTAACAATTATTTTCAGTTATATTTCTAGAAAAAAAAATGGTTTTAGAGAGCACATGATAGGGACATATTGAGAAACCTGGAAGAGGCCAATAATCCAGCAGCGGCGAGATGACAGAGAGGAAAAAAATAAGAATTTTCTGGTTACCTCATTTGACCCGTCTTCAAAAGTATTCAGGTCCTGTTGCTGATGAGTAGTCGAACGCAGGTGATGTCATTAAATAAGCGCCGCTATATAAAACATCGCGGCTTGAAAATCTCAGGCAGTGGTTTGGGATGAGGTCACCAATTAGCCCGAGAAGTAAATAGAAAAATAAATTCATCACGATCTTACGCCAACCAAATTAGTGAAATATTAATTTAACATGTACCCAATAACACGATGCCACATTCTGGAGACATGCAATATAGGTATATCGTCTCCAAGACTGAAAACACAATTAAAAACTGTGCCTCGGTCGAGAATCAAACTCGGGATCTATGGCTCAGATGTCGGGTATCAAACCAACTGAGCCACGAAGGCCAACATAGTACCGACATAGGTCGAGGTCATCGTGACGGTCGTCAACCTCCGTTAGGAGCGGCACAAGAAGAAGAAGAACATGTACATGACTAAACCGGGTTCATTTTTATTATAACTCCAACGACTATATTAAATTAAAAGGGGAAATCATTTTTTTAAGATTTATGAAAATATCAGAATTCAAAGTCCTTGAAACGTGGCATATTTTGATGCAAGACGCATCGAAAATACATACATACATACCATCACGCCATGTCCCTTACGGGGTAAGCAGAGAGAATCGAGCGCCATACTTCTCTATTTTTGCACACATTTATTACTTCCTTTACATCCATGCATCGTCTCATACATGCTCGTCGATTGTTCAAACTTTTTATGTTTCCTTCTTTCAAAATATCATTCACATGGTCATGCCATCCCTTTCTGGGGCGACCTCTGCTATTCATTCCATCTCTTGCACCCATGTATATTTTTTTGGTCAGTCGTTCATCGTTCATTCTTTCTATATGTCCAAACCACCTTAAAGCATTCACTTTCATTTTACATATAATATCCTTCTTTAACTTGCATTCTCTCCTTATGTCCTCATTTTTTATTCTATCATATATCATTCTATTACATACTCTTCTTAGTGATCTCATTTCATCGAAAATTACAGGGAGTAAATAAATACTTATGAAAATAAAATTAAGATGACATTCTATTTGGAAAATAAAACCAATAATAATTTCAATTTTGTACTTAAACATGTTTATGATATAACTTTTAAAATAAATAATGAAAAAAGTTCTCGGTTTGCATGGTTAATTGATCATCCGTTGCCTTCAGGTGTCGTCTGATCATATTTGAAGAGTTCTACTGAAGCTCTTCTTGTCTGTCTATGGACTCGACTGGAGAATTATGTTTGTCCATCTGTCGTCATATTGTATGGCAATGTGTCCACTTCATTTCTAATTAAATTAAACTAGGTACATGATCCTTGATTTCAGTAACTTTAGTTCTGCGTCCAACCTCCTGAATTAAACTAGGTACCTACATGATCCTTGATTTCAGTAACTTTAGTTCTGCGTCCAACCTCCTGAATTAAACTAGGTACCTACATGATCCTTGATTTCAGTAACTTTAGTTCTGCGTCCAACCTCCTGAATTAAACTAGGTACCTACATGATCCTTGATTTCAGTAACTTTAGTTCTGCGTCCAACCTCCTGAATTAAACTAGGTACCTACATGATCCTTGATTTCAGTAACTTTAGTTCTGCGTCCAACCTCCTGAATTAAACTAGGTACCTACATGATCCTTGATTTCAGTAACTTTAGTTCTGCGTCCAACCTCCTGAATTAAACTAGGTACCTACATGATCCTTGATTTCAGTAACTTTAGTTCTGCGTCCAACCTCCTGAATTAAACTAGGTACCTACATGATCCTTGATTTCAGTAACTTTAGTTCTGCGTCCAACCTCCTGAATTTTTTGTTTATTCTTATGCTCTTTTCAAGCATTTTTGATTATTAAATAGGTTATTAAATTATTTTTTATGAATCACGCGGGCGGTGAAACAAACGATGCAGAATGTTAAAGTTCTGCTAAGCATACGTGAACATTGAACATACATCATTCTTAATATGTGTGGGAGATTAATACTGGTGGGAGTATATATTTATAATATCTAAAGTAATAAAGCAATCAAAATGTTAGTGTATGTGTGTGTGTGTGTGTGTGTGTGTGTATGTGTGTGTGTGTATGTGTGTGTGTGTGTGTGTGTGTGTTTGTCTCAAGCCTTCTGAAAAACCAAGAGCATCTAAAAATCTAATTTAAGTGCGAACATATACCAGTATACCTGATGCAGTGTCACGCTAAAAAGAATGCGATAAAAATGCTGAATTTTAAAAATATTTAAATAATTATTTTTTTCATACAAAATTTTCCAAGTCATATCTGTCAAAAAAGTGTACATTTTGCACGCAAATATCTGTTAGTTTAAAAGTTAGAAGTAGGTATTTACACAAAAAAAATATATTTTGAAGTATAACTTAGCGTTTAAGTGAAAAACATGGTGAATATTTGGTATAATTATAATGTTTAACTTATTTTTAAAGTAAGCCTTTTGTACATAAACGCCGCCATTTTAATATCTTTTCATACAATATTTCATTTTCCCACCGAATGAATATGTTCTTGAAAATAATAAACCTTTGAAATAAATGTAATTATGAAATAATAAAATGAAACACAAGACATTACGGCAAGTTTTAAGACATATATTGTAAAAATGTGTTATTTATTAGTAAAGATATAGGCATAATAAAATTGCATAATTTGTAAATAATATTTGATTTTTCTGACAATTTTCATTTTTATGGCATCGAACAAACCAATGTAGGAACCTACATATTCAAAAAATGTATCCGAACCATTCGATATTACTTACGTGTTCGAATCGTTTCCATGGCTACAGAAAGAATGTGATATTCAAACCTACCTAATACTATTTACTTACAAATCAACAATAATATACCTATACTGATTTCCTATAGGAAAATATTTTATTTATTTATTTATCAACCGTTTGTCCGATTATAATGAAACTTTGGTGAATTGTCGAGCGTATGCCCAGGATGGTTTTTGGATTTAAACTTTTTTCTTATTCTTCTTCTTCTTCGTGTATTTGGTCGTTTTACCTATGAAGGGGGAATATCCTGGGAAAAGAAGGTCCGACTGTCCCTCCATCTCTTCACAGGTCTTCCAGGACGGGTTCTGCATATAAACTTTTTTCTTCTTTTTCTTCAACGTGTACTTGGTCATCTTACCTATGAAGATGAACTATCCTGGGAGATGAAGGTCCAATTTTCCTTCCATCTCTTCGCAGGTTTCTGGATTTAAACTTTTTTCTTCTTCTTCTTCATCGTCTATTTGGTCATTTTACCTTTGAAGGTGGACTAACCTGGGAGAAGAATGTCCAATTTTCCTTCCATCTCTTCGCAGGTATCTGGATTTAAACTTATTTCTTCTTCTTCTTCTTCATCGTGTATTTTTGCTCATTTTACCTATGAAGTTGGAGAATCCTGGGAGAAGAAGGTCCAACTGTCCTTCCATCTCTTCGCAGGTATCTGGGTTTAAACTTTTTTCTTCTTCTTCGTGTATTTAGTCATTTTACCTATTAAGTAGAGCATCCTGGGAAAAGAAGGTTCTTTCATCTCTTCGCGGTTCTTCCAGGATGGTTTCTGGATTTAAACTTTTCTTAACCGACTGATGGGACGGGATGTAATGAAGGGAAGGGAGGCACTAAAGGTCCTGAAGGGACGGGAGGTATAAAACTGCCTGAAGGGACGGAAGGTACTGAAGGGCCTGATGGGAAGGGACGTAATGAGGGATTAAAGGGACGGGAGGTACTGAAGGGCCTGAAGCGGCGGGTCCTGGAGTCTAATTCTTTTTCTTCTTAATTTTATGTAGACCTTTAGGGCAGTTTTTATACAAACTATTTCCTATTGTCTAAATCATCTTCTTCTTCTTTTATGTATACAATTGGGTCATTTTTTTATAAAAATTATTTCCTTTAGTCTAATTATTATTCTTCTTCATTTAAGTACGTAGACTTTTGGGAGAGTTTTAATACAAATTATTTCCAATAGTCTTATTCATTTTCTTTTATGTAGACCTTTTGGTCAGTATTTATACAAACTATTTCCAATAGTCTAAATATTCTTCTTCTTCTTTTTTGTAGACCTTTGGGTGAGCTTTTATACAATCTATTTCCAATAGTCTAATTCTTCTATTAGGTATATGTATTTTTACTTATTTTATGTAGACCATTGGAATAGTTTTTTATACAAACTATTTCTTATAGTCTTATACTTATTTTTCTCTTTTTTATTTAGTCTTTTGGGTTAGTTTTAAGTCTAATAGTCTATTGTGCAGAAATATTATTAACGATATGCACACTTGATGAAAATACATATGAAATGAATGGGATGTGACGATATAACCTGCACTAGAATCTTTTCAATACTTTTGTTTAATTAAATTTAAACCATTTATATCATCCTATTTTGAATAATTTTCAACACCTAATATTTAAAGAATGGGGGTTGTGGCCATTACTGAACTCTTCATTGCACAACATTTGTATTCAAATTAAAAATTATTTACTATAGTTCAAGTCTTCTTCTTCTGCGTTAATGAAGACTTTCAGTCAAATTGAGCAAAAATATAATGCACACTTGATGAAAAAATATAAAAACGAATGGGATGTGACCAATACTAGATCTTTTCAGTACCTACGTTTGTTTAATCAAATTTTAACCACATCCCAACATCGAAAATTACTAAATTTTCAATAGGTACACATTACAATTTGTTTTCGATGATAATATTTAAAAATGGGGGTTGTGGCCAAACCAATCTCTTTACAACGTTGATAAACAGTCATATTTAAAACCATTACGCATAGTCCATGCGAGCAGAAATTGTATAAATATTATACTTCATTCACACTTTATAGCAATATATAAAAAAGAATGGGTTGTGGCCATCACTTGAACATTTTACAATACTTAAACTCAATCAAATTTCAAACCACTTTTTATAGTCTGATATTGCAAAATAATTGGGTGACAATATTATAAAAACGATTGCTTTTTCTTTCACAATTTTACATTCTTGGCCAACGGCGGGACATAAAAGCTAGTACTTAATAATTCAACAACTTTATAGAACAGAGTCATAATCTGCATATTATCACAATTTAGAGATTACATAGACTTGTTAATGAGAACATGTATTCATTTTATTATTATGTAAAAGTACATTTAAGGCATTGAAAATAAAATAAAATATCAACAAAAGGATTTTTATTATACTAGTTGCATGTAACACATGAGATCCAACTGTCGATAGCGATAGTATGTATAGTTGAAGAATAAGAATCAAACTATAAACCCATAAATCCAAATTATTGAAAATTTTAACACATGTTGGTATGAATGTCAAGATAGGACAGTATGGAGGTCAGTCCTCTTTTCCTACCCGGAATATGAAAACAGCATGATGGTTCTGTATGTATGTTTGGATATTTAGATCCTATCAAACTATTAAGTATTCTTACATAATATTGTTTATCGGCGATAGCCATACAATTTGTATGAAGCAATGTCGTCACTAAATTAAATTTTTATAAAAATTGTTAAAAATAATTGGGATGTGCTAATCACAATGCTGATACAATACAATGCTGATATTTTTTTAAATAAAATTAAATTATGTAGTAGGGGTGTTTCGGCTTTTTTCGATAATTTAAAAAAAAATTGGAAATATAGGCAGTTAAACTCATCAATTTATCATAAAAAAAATGTTTGAGAAACCCTGGAATTTTTTTGAAAAAAAATTTTTGAGATTTTGTATTTGTCTATGTTTATACCAATTTTCAGCGTTCTAGCTTTTATGGTTTCTGAGATATATGGAAAAATAAACCAAAATTTCAAAAGTTGATAACCCCTGACTGAAACAAAAATTCAAAATTCTGAGTATTAAAGTTTTGTAGGCCTATAACTGTCTATATATTCTGAAATTTTGGGCTCTGATAATTCACACACACACACACACACACACACACACACACACACACACACACACACACACACACACACACACACACACACACACACACACACACACACACACACACACACACACACACACACACACACACACACACACACACACACACACACACACACACACACACACACACACACACACACACACACACACACACACACACACACACACACACACACACACACACACACACACACACACACACACACACACACACACACACACACACACACACACACACACACACACACACACACACACACACACACACACACACACACACACACACACACACACACACACACACACACACACACACACACACACACACACACACACACACACACACACACACACACACACACACACACACACACACACACACACACACACACACACACACACACACACACACACACACACACACACACACACACACACACACACACACACACACACACACACACACACACACACACACACACACACACACACACACACACACACACACACACACACACACACACACACACACACACACACACACACACACACACACACACACACACACACACACACACACACACACACACACACACACACACACACACACACACACACACACACACACACACACACACACACACACACACACACACACACACACACACACACACACACACACACACACACACACACACACACACACACACACACACACACACAGACACACGAAATGTTCTACTCCAAATTCTGAGTAAATCCGTGTATGGAACATACATGCTGCGAATCCTCTAAGTTGGTGTTTTTTGACTTCAAAGTTGGAAAAACCGTGAAAAAAGTAGACCTCTGCATACAATTCTCGCGTATCCTGCAGGCTAAGTCTGTAAGTAGATCTCTACCGATAAATGTCGAGATTAACTGTCAAAATATCGACTAGTCGATATTTTGACAGTTTTGGTAGTCACTAAGCAGATAACGCGTCGAATCGTTCTCGCCTTGTTATTTGACGGCGAGATTGGGTCGACATCGAGTCGAGAGACAAGATCTAACGCCGCCATGTTGAATTAAATGTCATTTTTTACGCGAACAATGCCAAATTTCATATTTATTTTGAGAATAATTATATAAACGGGTTAAACGACGCCGTTTAAGAGATTCTTCAAACCCCTTAAATATTCCGCGTAATTCATTTATTGCTAATTACCGCGTAACAAAAGTTTTATATGGTTATATATTTATTGGAAATATGCGTCCATAATCTAAGGCGCCGTAAATGTTTTCCGTAGGTATAGATTTGAAATAATTTTTGATTTTGAGAAAGTATTCTTGTAAGCTATTTTATCACATAAGTATTTTAACACTTAACAAAATAAAATTCGGCGTAGTTTTTGTAAAAAATAACACGCTGCTGTCATCACACTTGATAAATTGATCGAAATATAATTAAAAATATTTTTTAAAATTACTCTCAAAACATTCAATAAACACAAAAGAAACTTAATTAAATCGTATGATAACTTACTTTCGTGCTTAAAAATATGACCATATCATATTTATTTAACAAATTTATGTAAACAAATTTGACATTTATTCAAATTATGGGGAAAATATTGTGTATTGCCATAAATGTTAATTCAAAAATGTACCGCAAGCCAGCCTAACGGCGACAAATACTAATAAGTGCATTTACGAACTCGACAGCGCTTAGTGACTACGAATTGTCGTCACGGGCGTAAACATGGCGAGAAGAGCGGCAATACGTTGTCGGATCTTGACTTTTTTACTGACTTTGCTTGAAACATTGTCGATATGTTAAGAGAACAAAGTTCTCCTGAACAAATCGACAGTTGGAATAGGCAGAGTACGAACAACATACCACAAATATAGGCAGTGTATGTGTGGCTACAAAAATATTTTAGTGATTTTTAAGTATACATATGCTTTAGTTCTTTTTTTTAATAAATCTCCCGACACCTTTAAATTTCAATTAATCTGTCCGAGTAACTGTAATATTCACTGCGCCTGTTATTTGCCGGGCACGCAACGTGTATAGCACACAACGTTAGGGCAATAATTACAATATATTTCTTAAACTTTAGTGTGTATCGACGGGTTTTGATCAATCGATTTTACCTATTGTGGTATCCTTATGCAGAAAAAAAACAGCGTTTTTACTATGACTGACACGGGCTTATACTTTACTCTTATAGAGGATTGTGATCAAATAGACAAGAGTTCAGTATAAAGTTGGTTAACCTTTTCCGTGCTAAGCGTATGCGAAACAATGTAACACCTCAGTGCGGCGCAATTTTCGGACAAAATTAAAATCGTCATATCTCAATAACTACTCACCTGAGATACTTGAAATCTTCGACGAGAATATTCGTTTTTAGCTGTTTTAAATGTTGAGTACATTTTTTTGTTTATTTTGTTTTTCTGCATACTATTTAACTGATTTTTTCAACATTCCAGCTCACAAAACCATGACTTATTAGCAAAAAAATATCACATAGGTAAAAAAAGATATAGGAATGTATATAGTGAATAAAAATCAGCTTAAAATTTATGAATTTTTAAGTATTTCTTCGAAAACAAACACAGTTTTCAACAATTGCTTAGTACCTTATACGTTTGTATGAAGTTTATCTGTAAGCGCTATGACCTATGCGCCGCTGCACCGCGACTTTATCAACTTATATAGTAGAAAATAGTCATAAAATCATTGGTTGTTATATATAATACTGAAATAACTCAACAGGCTCTGAGTACTTACTTTTTCGGAACATTTATAAAAGCAAAATTCATTCATAATAGCAAAAAATGTTAAATGTATTTTGTCTATCACCTAGTAAAATTTTCAAAGTCGGTAACACAAAAAATCGAAGTTACTCTAAAAAACTCATGAACTTAAAAGTTATTTTGAAATATGAATCAACGTTTAAGACACAAATAAAAACATATAAATTTACAACAAAATACTTTGCTTTTATAAACTAAATAAAAACCGAACATAATTATTTTTCTAAACCGGCGCACAATCTCTACGAACTCGGATATGGGTTATAAGCAACATTAATATCCATACAAAGCGGTATCTCAGTGCGGGTCTCGATTACGTATCGAGATGAAATAGATAAAAAGTAAACACTCTACTGCCATCTACCGAATTTTTTTTAATTTTTTTTAAAAACGTATTTACTTAGATAAATGATTCGGTTACACGATGTAATTATTATTTTTTGGATATGTCGATAAATAAGATTTCTACAGCGAGTTAAAGTGGACCATTGTCCATCACGATTACCTATCGAGATCCGCACTGGTGTAGCGTATGATTCATCACGATAACGTCTCGAGATTAGCACTGAAACGGTTAACGTGACTTTACATACAAACAACTAAATGTAGGTATTTATTAGCAGAGAGGAAGGTGCTCTTGAAGTTGTTTGTATAGTCATTCCTCGTAATCCGATTTACCCTCATTGGGTTCACATTGGATTACCAGACAGGCTAAGTTACAAGTGATTCATTCAACTGAGTGACAAAACTATCGAAATGGAGCTCAAAATATAATCAATCTAAAATTTATCTTTTTTATGAAAAACAATTAAACCAAAAAAGAAACCGTGAACACCGTTTTTTTAAGGTTTTCTTTTCATTTAAATACTGACTTGCTTGCTTTCGATGGTCATAAATATAAAATAAATAAATAGAACACTTTCTTGCACCCTGCGCAAGTGGCGAGTTTATTTCCGTATGGCAATTTCTTGATTTCTTCCAATCAACCAGTGTTTCCAGCCCAGAGAAGCAATATTTGCGTGAGAAATGAATTCCAATAATCAAGTATTATTTAAACCCAGTAATAAACAACATCTAAATATATCTGGCAGTTAAGGGCTACGTCCAATTGACTAAAAATAAACATAGGTATATAGATTTAATGAAATTGTGTTAATAACTTTGGTTAATAGGTATGGGCTGATAGTGTTGTTTGAAACTAGGTACATGTCTGTCTCGTTATGTGTCATGACACACATAGGTACCTACCTACATCTGTATGTAATATATCCCTGGAAGCCTTATATTGAGTTTAAACTTTTAATTGTTGTAGGTCACCACAGGTCGGCTGTCCTCATTTCACATACATAGGTATTATATTATACATATATTGTCTTCTATTTATCCATTATACATACACATTACATATTCTACTTCCCACTCACATTTACAATAATCTACTTAGGTATTGTATTGTATTTATTCCCAACTGTACTGTATTGTATTTATTCCCAACTGTACTGTATTGTATTTATTCCCAACTGTACTGTATTGTATTTATTCCCAACTGTACTGTATTGTATTTATTCCCAACTGTACTGTATTGTATTTATTCCCAACTGTACTGTATTGTATTTATTCCCAACTGTACTGTATTGTATTTATTCCCAACTGTACTGTATTGTATTTATTCCCAACTGTACTGTATTGTATTTATTCCCAACTGTTCTGTATTGTATTTATTCCCAACTGTACTGTATTGTATTTATTCCCAACTGTACTGTATTGTATTTATTCCCAACTGTACTGTATTGTATTTATTCCCAACTGTACTGTATTGTATTTATTCCCAACTGTACTGTATTGTATTTTACAAATTATTTAGATATCTCTCAATCATTAACTTTATTGTTTTCAAAGTATTCCTTTGTAATCAATTATACGGCTTTTGATACAGAAGGTATTTGTATTTAATCCCAAGACAGCTCATTTTCCCCTTATTTAAGTAATATTTTTATTTAAGTACCAACATTAATATTGAATTAAGTCAGGTAAACAGGCGGCCGTAACTTTGACAGACGAGAGTTAATTGAATTTATTTATAATATTTAGGTAGGTACACTCAAGTGCACAACGCTGGTTTTATAACAATAAGACAATCTGTTCTAAGCACTATGATACCCCGAAGTAAGTTAAGCTCAATAATAATAGTAATATTTATTTATTTAACCAATACTTCTCGGACAACTAACATGTACTATGTCAAATATTAATTTAACACGCACCCAATATAAAGTTGCCACATACTGGAGACTTGCGATATTTCCACCTGTGTTTCCACCGGGAATCGCACCCGGGACCTTTGGATCAGCAGTCAGATACCTAACCAACTGAGCCACAAAGGCCGACACACAAAGTTATTAAAATAAATACAACTATAGTTAACTTTTGTAACCGAATTTTATCTAATTTATGTAACTCATACTTGTGTAACTAACGTGTGGGATTGAATATGAGCTTATGTAATTTTGTATGCATCCATATTTGGACGTCCAGCACTCATAATAATAACCAATATAATATTCTTTTTATGAAAATTGTAAGCTGGATGTCTGACGACGTACCCTTTTATTAAAATAAAAATAAATAAAATTAACCAAAAACAGAATTGACGAAGGCCATCATCATCATTATCATTGGCGCTACAGCCCTGTGTGGGCCATGGCCTCCTTAGAATCCTTCTCCAGCCGTCCCTGTCCTCCACCGCTCTCCTCCAGTTTGCTATTCTGAACGCCTTTATGTAGTCTTGTGTGTCATCTAGCCATCTTAGCTTGGGCCTGCCTCTACTTCTTCTGCCCTCTGGATTGGTACCTACCTATTAACCTTTTTGGGGATACGATCATCATTCATCCGGCTGATATGTCCCAACCACTGCAGTCTAAGTACTTTCTTGAGTTGTAAATTTGTTGGGTTCGTCATATAATGCCTGTAGTTCGTGATTATATCGTATCCTCCAAAGTCCATTATCATTTACTCGGCCAAAAATATTTATCTTATTGACGAAGGACGCAGAAATAACTATGTAGTGTACCGAAGGTGCAGTGTCTATTTTATATACCTACACATACCTATAGTTATTATGTTGCGGGTGGAAGTTACATAGCAAGTTCACAGTTGTAGACCCAAAGATTTTTATCTTTGAGTCCACAACAATTAAACAAATGAAATATGAATACACAAATTAAATATGAATACAAAAATTAAACAAATGAAATATGAGAATTAAACAATATGAGAAAATAAACAGAGAAGGTATACCTACATAAATTTATACAAAAGAATTAAGATGTTACGAACTGGGATATTAGGTATGTGTTTTTTTGAAAGTTAATTTGGAGTTTGAGAATATATCAATATTATTAATTTGATGAAATGAGTTGTATATTCGGATTAGGCGAGGAACTGGAGAGAAATAACCGATATTTGTATTAAAGAATTTTAAGTGAAAAATATTTCTAATTTATTGTAGTATTTCTAATTGGTAGGTTCTGTTATTTGAATTTGTGGAAGGATATTTGGTACATCTAACTGATAATTTAATATTTTATATAGTATCATCATATCTGCGATTTTTCGTCTATTGTTTAATGATATCAGTTGAAGATACACCACCCTGTCATTATACCTAACATTCAAATTGATGGCTTATCCCCTATCTAGTCTTCTTTGAACAGATTCTATTGTTTTTATGTATTTGTCGTAATTTGGAGACCAGATTGTGGATGCATATTCTAGTTTACTTCTTATTAAATATTTATATAGTGTTATGGTAATTTTAGAGCTATTTAAAAGTTTTGTTATTCTTAAAATAAAACCTAGCATTTTGTATGAACTTTTTCTTATATTATCTATATGGATATTCAATTTTAATGTCGTATCAAATATGACGCCTAAATCGTTAACTGATTCTACTCTTTTTAGTTTAACGTTATCAATGTGGTATTTCTATTTTACTTTATTATGGTTGTTTGTGAATGTGATAATCATACATTTAGATACATTAAGATAAAGGTCGTTAACATTGCACCAATTTTGTAAAGAATTTAAGTCCTGTTGAAGCAAAGAAGAATCATGTGTGCATTTAATAACACGGTAGAATTTTAGATCGTCTGCGAAAAGTGTGTATTGGGACCATTTGATTTGTGTTGTTATGTCATTGATAAAAATAAGAAATAATATTACCGTATTGTAGCTGTTAAAAAGACATAAAAAAAGAGATTTTTTATTTTTTATCTTGTATCGCAAATGGAAATTTATATGAAATCGATTTTCACTGGTTACTTTTAGGTTATGCCTTAAAATACACCTATGTAACCCAAATAAAACATGGAGTACCTTAAGCATTTTTTTGTGTACATTTCGAATTTTCGTGTATATGAAATAATGATAAATGGGCTCTATTATATGTTTGAATGTACACGTTTGTATTCCCCATACACTTGGCGCCCGCTATGTCAATTTATCCAAATTACGGAGATCGGGAAGCGATTTGTATGTCGTTGAAAAAAAAAATGTAAAATATATCGAGGCAATTGTCGGTGATTTTTTTTATTTCTCAAAATTTGTATTCGCAAAGATAAATCTTATTACCGTTGTACAGGTGTCGAGATTACTTTCACCGCTTTTCAGCGATTTTTTCTGGAAATGGTATCATAAATCCTAGAGGGACATTTGTACCCGCTTGATTAGGGGCGAGTCCACATGTGAACGTTTTCTTTGAGACGAAATCGACGCAGCGCTGACGCAACAAGCAACTAAAAGAGTGGTCGCAAATATGTTGTCATGCAGTCGTATGAAATTAAAGACACTGCGGTAGTTTACTCATATGGAAACAAAGACTGGCAACGAACATTTACAGAACTGAAAGAAGGAATAAGAGATAGGAGTCGGTTAAAAAAACATTGGCTCGACTATTAAAACAATATTCTGAAAGCAGAAACCGTTAACAGTTTTAATACCAGATGAGTATGATGCATAATAGAGGAATCTGGCGATTGCACTGAAAAAAAGGTTAGGTATGTTAAAATTAACCGAACTATAGTAACTACGAAACAATTCGTTTTGTGCTACTAAATATTTTGTGTGTTTAACCAAACAGTACAGTCATAAACAGATAAACTTTTATTACGAATAACAATGTTTTGGCTAAAAACGCAGGTAGGCAGTTCGGTGGTCACAATATTTTTTTCAGTGTGATACTCCCCGCCTACCCCAAATAGGGTCACGACGTGATTATGTATGCATAAATAAATGCAATTATTCTCTATGAATAAATTTCAAAAATATCATCTGACCATCTTATGAAGTAACGGAGTACCTTTTTTCTAACGCCATCTATTGAGAAATTAGTTTGTTTGTAAGTTATATACAGCTAAAGTGAAAACATCGTTGAGCCAGTGACGAGAAGGAAAGAAGAACTCGAATCGAGAGAGAAGATAGAAGACGGTTGACACATCCTTCAATGTTTTTTTCTTCTGCAGTTATCGCACAGTAAAGCTGTAGTCAAACATCTTGAACTTTTAGCCGAGAAGGGGGGCCATTTTCACGTAAACCAACGAAGCAAAAATACACAAAATTGCGCTCTGCGCAATCGGAACCTCGTTCGAGATGAAGAAGTTGGAATACATCAGAAGAACCAGGATCACAAGGCACCTACATGGATTACGATCTGTCATCGGCTGGTTTAATATTCGATAGCAATTTATGATGTTATTCAATGTAATATTCAGGTTTGTTTTGATTACAATTAAATTATTATTATATGAGAAACGAAATCGGGAAATTGTACCTAATATTGAAGTCACAGAAAAAAAATTTACAATTAGCGACTCGAATCGCAAGTCGGTAATTTGACCTAACCGACAGGTACGACCGACAAACAAACGCAGCATAATATTATATTGTCGTGTAGAATATCCTTTATTGGGGTTTGTGGAATTTGTCATGTAGTTGTGTACATATCTTAATGGAGGATAAATAATAAATAGGCTCGTGTCGTGTTGATGCCATGACCTCTCTTAATATATCTAGATAAATAACATACAAACACTATTTATTTAAAGGTCTTATGGATTTATATATCAACTATGTTGCTTTAGCACTATTAGGTACGTGTAGCATGTCACCGTCTTCTTTTTCCTTCTTGACATCACGACTTAGGAAGGCGGACATTGTTCAATCGGTGACTTTGTTCTTGTATATATTCTTACTGCTTTTTCAACGCCATGTACCTACCACTTATCAGGTGAAATTGTTATTTGGACCCGGTGATAGGTGGATAAGGATCCTATGGGAGATAATATGCAATAAAGAATCATTATAGCCGAATGGTCCGTTTCCGTGTAGGACGGTTCAAATAGAAGGGCTTCGACTCCATAGGGAACGTTTTAGAACATTGTAGCTCTTTTCATCACTGAGGAGGCTGCTCGTCGGACAAAACAAGAAACTATCATCAAGTATATTTCTTACCACTACCACTAAGAGTCCAACCAAAAACGTGGAGGCCCGTCAGTCGTGACGAGGTCCTCCCAACCCAACAGTTCACGGTAATACGTGACTCGACAGGAAACCTTCACCACGAATTGACATTGCTCTAAGTTCCTCGATTTCCACGGCAAGCGCGGTGTCGGGTACACCGATCTCATCAGCAAGGCGGACTACCGCCGAGCGGGACATGTACTCGTGTTGGCGATTTACAGGTACCACACCACGTTGACAGTACTATCAGTTCTTCGATTTCTACGCCCAGTGAATGATGCAGGCTGGATCCTCGCCGTGTGTGACGAGTCACCGTCGAGCGAGACATTTACGGCGTTTGCCCTTCTCTTCCATAGGTAAGAATTGAAGGGAACACCGACCTTTTGCCCAGAATCCTAGGTTGAAGATAGGCATAGAGCACGCACCCAATGACAAGTTGCCACATTCTGGAGACTTTTCGTTGTCATTCATAGTGTTTTCAGCTTATTTTCAAGTGATTGAAACTTGTCATTCATCATAAATATAATTTTCATATAAATTGGATTGATAAGGATCGATAAATAGCCACAATTGATGAATGTTGAACAGGCGCTTAAAGTGATCATCTAAATTAGCTGGGGACAGATCGTTTGTCCCTGTAGTTGCCTGATTTCCCGGTTTTTCTTATAAATATAAAATTAAAGTTTTTCAAAAAAATAATATTATGATAGTTGATTCAAATTGGTTTAAGATTCATGTCGTCTATTGGTATCCAATTTATCTATTCTCGATAGACATCTATCTATTATACTACCCAAGTAATCATGTGACGAAGACAATTTCATTTTGCCTACTAAATTTTTCCGTATCATTTTCCACCCTCCCTTTACTAGTTTATATCTTTCATACAATTCTATTTTCTCCACGGTTCATCTCTCCTATAACATTATTTCTTACATACATATATCGATTCTCTTGTTTTTATGTTACTACTGCTTATATTATATTTCCAATCATGTTTTGCACACTTGATTTCCTCTTTAACAACTGAAATCAACAGATTTGATTTGATTTGAAGATTCTAGAAAACTAATACATGCGTATCGTTCGCTTAAAGATTTTTTATATAGCCGGCGTTGCTCGAGAAGGTATTTGTTACATATATTTATTCCATACTTATAACAAATATCTGACTGTTGATTTTTCATTTTTTTTTTCGTTTCCATAGTTACAATCAAATACTCATACTAATATTTTAGAGTATAATATTTAAAAGGCAGGTATTATTAGCAGGTATAGGTGTATGATTTTTAATTATTTATTTAATAATTATCTAAATTTAACGAAAATTTGTTTATGTATTTATCTCATAAACGAATTCATAAAAGTAAGTACTTGGAATTCATTCAACGCTCCAAGCGGATGGGACAAGCGGAACCTTTAAATACTCATTTCACACTTAATAACAATTAATAAGAACATGGAGATTGTGGCCAACACTAAACTTTTCATAATGCTTAAATTCATTCAAATTATAAAACCAATTTTCAAGTCCAATCATGCTGAAATTTTTTTTCCAGTCCAATCCTACTAAAATTTCAAACCACTTCCCTTTACATTATTTGAGATAGAAGGGACAGTAAGGACTGAAGGGAAGGGACGGATGGAGGGGACTGTTTTAAAAAAAAAACTAGCTTATTTTTGTTAATTTTTATATATTGTATTGGATATTTTTTACTCATTCTGAATTTATCATAACAAATATACAGTTCAAAATTACGATAACGATTTTCTAGATACGTTAGCACATTGCTTCACATTTACCTTCTTGGACAACGTTGGGTATAAAAAACTAGTATATAATATTTGGTATATTAAGAGAAAACATTGTAATTTAAATATAATGTAAATTTTGTAATTTAAATTTAATATTCTTATTATCTGGACGTCGACATTTTTCAATCATTTTCATCATCTGTAATTAGTTCAGGATTAATCCAGAACAATGATTACATTTCGCTGGACGATGTAATATTGATATTGAATGGTTGGAATAACTTTTGCGAGCTTGAAGATATATATTCTCTTTCTGACTCTTAATATACACACACTCACACACATATACCCAAAACTTATACACACATGCATACACTACTCTTATAAATATATTTTTTCTTATAATTTATATTTTTTACTGTGGAAATTTTCAAAAGATTTTATAAACTTTATTCGAAATCTGAAAAAAATGATATAAACAAATTTGAAATAATATATTATATAAAAAGTTGCATGTAACACATGTGATCCAACTGTCGATAACGATAGTATGTATGTTGTTGAACTTGGATATTGTGTATTCCATACAAATTGTATGAAGCAATGTCGTCACTAATATTAATTTGTACAAACTTTGTTAAAAAAAGTTTGAGATATATTACTATAATGTATACATTTTTAATAGAAAATTTAATTCTCTAGTTTACATGTTTCGGCATTTTTCGATATTTTTAAAATAAATGGAAATAAAGGCAGTTAAAGACAAAAATTTGGCATACCAATTTTTCGCTTCTTAATAAAAACAGTTTGAGAAACCCTGGACTGTTTTTCCAAATCCATTTCGAGAAACTATATTTGACTATATTTGTACAAAATTTCAACGTTCTGGCTTTTATAGTTTTTGAGATATGTGGACAAATGCTATAAAAATAAAAATGTTGATAACCCCTGACTGGAACAAGAATTCTAAATACTGAGTATAAAAATTTTGTGAACCTAAAATTGTCTATATATTCTGAAATTTTAGGCTTTGTGAATTCAGCGTATCAAAAGTTGTAGGTAAGGGACGGACGGACAGACACACACACACACACACACACACACACACACACACACACACACACACACACACACACACACACACACACACACACACACACACACACACACACACACACACACACACACACACACACACACACACACACACACACACACACACACACACACACACACACACACACACACACACACACACACACACACACACACACACACACACACACACACACACACACACACACACACACACACACACACACACACACACACACACACACACACACACACACAAACAGACACACAAAACTCACATAAAATGTTCTACTCCGAATTCTCAGTAAATCCATATGGGGAACTATATGCTGCGAAGCCTCTAAGCTGGTGTTTTTAGCATGCAAAAAGTCCACTACGCCATACAAAATGTTCCTAGGCTTAATACTTTGTCGATATGTTAAGAGAATAAATTGTCTTGAACAAATCGACAGTTGGATGATAAACATACCGAAATGATGTTTAGTTGAGTTTATAAATTGTCGTGGGTTGGTTATTGTTATATTTGTGTAGCATTCGGGGATCAAATAAGAAGTGTTGAAAGTTGCAGGAGGAGGAGGGTGGGAAAGGGTGGGAGTATAGAGAGAGTATAGAACGCCCGAAGGCAGAGGAAATTACTTTCTCCATAAATTTAGTTGAACAATCCCCGTGAGGCGACTGCTCCGAACCGACGATAGACCTTCTCAAACTTATTTCACATTCCATTTTATTTTTGATATTGAGACGACATAAGGACAATTAAGTAAAATAGTAATAGGTACTATCACCATGACTGTATGTATAGAATGTGATTGTTTAATCACAAATTGCAAGAGCAAATTCCCAAAACAGATTGGTTTATACTTTTTTTAAGTCTTTCGAATAAATTGAGAAAATCCATTTTTTTTTATTTTTGCCAATACTTCTTTACTTCTCACTGTCAAGTCACCCAGCGAAGTATTCAAATTGTGTATGGAAATTTTTCAGCATTTTCATAAAATGAATTTGTTTAATTATTTTTGATTTGAATATGTTATTATGAAAACTTGATAATTCTTATAGGCCATTTTATGACAGTGATTTTGATAAATTTAAAAATAGAAGTCTGAGCTTGGGGTTTCTTTGAAATATTTGACAGTTGAATATTGAGAAGCACTTATCAGATATCCTGCAAAATATAATGTAGTCTAAGTGATTATTAGATAAACAGATGTGTTTAGTTTTTTGTACCTAGGTACACTAGTTATAATCGATAAAATAGAATAATGCATGCCGTACATAGTACATAATATTATACTGCACTCACATACTCACACAAATATATTATGATGGAACTTTCAGAACACAATATCAGCATGATACTTGTTGCATGATAAAATATATCTTTAAAAAATGCGAATTCATAACTCTCCACTATATCCCATTGAGTTAGTGAGGAGTAAAAACTTTTGGTTCAATATTTATTCGTGTTTCATACATTAGAAAGCAAAAAGTGTACATATTTGTGTATTGTAAGCCCAAGGTTACGTTAACAAGGGCCTATATATCCGATTTTGGTAATTAATAACGGCTCTTAGTTCCTGTAAAAATTTGATGCACCTACCTACTTTAAAAATTGTAATAGAAAAGTTGACAAATTGTGACTAAATATTTTTTGAAGAGATAAAAATGCAAGTTGGTGGGTTGCATGGGATTGGGTAATTTTAATCAAATTGAAATGACCGAAATACAACCAGCCAAGCAGCGTGAACCAAAAACCTCATGGTAACCAATATCAAAACTCAGAACTTTCTGGTAGGTTTAGAAATCGTCAAGATAAAACTTTATAGACTCCACATTTCCTTTGAGAAATTGAATAAAGTAATAGGAGAGTTGATGAAACACTGCATTAGGTACCTACTGTACGGTAAGTAAATATACAGGTACCTACCTACCTATCTACAATACCATATTAAGATGGCGGCTGTAATTGGGCTTGTTGTAATGTTGTTTATGAAGGAACGTTTATTTTACATAATAAACGTGAATATAATTGATAACTTCATCACATTAATAACATTATTGTAAATATTTACGTTGGCAATGTTGCTTGAGTCTTCAACCAAGAGTTTCATAATACATATAACTAAACCTTACTCACCTACCTACATACATTGTCATTTTGTGTCATTTGCTAAAGATTTCATGTGCCGTGGTATAGGAATATCACAGAATACATTTTAACGTTGAATGAGAATTCAGTAATAATAACCTATGTACAATCAGCTGAGTAAATTTTGACAAAATCAGAGTTAACAGACAAGTGGGTAATACCAACAAATTCTCTTCATATGTACACTGAATACACAAACAATATACATACAATGTTAGACTTGTATTAATTACACATTATTCATGTAGTTTTGCTTACCTACAAAACTGTGGAATTTCTGATTGAATAACATCACTTTAACTGAAAACTGGAATACAACACAGACAGTGAGACTAAAAACTGTAGGTACTGGATTGAATTTTAAATTGATTTTTGAGTTTCATCTAAACATCATGGACCATTCTTACCTACTATAAACTTGACCATAGTTCGACACATTCTCCCAGTTTTTTGAAATGGTACTATGGTTTTGCAATAGTATATAAGACAGTGTGTATACTGACAAAGTTACTTTCATCCAAAGCCTTTTTAGTGTGATAAGGTTCCCCTAATTTCAGTAGTGATGAGCAAAAAGAATCTGAAACTTGCTGTGGGTGCAAGACCACGACTAATACCAAGACCAGGCTTTGCAAGACCATGAGCACGAAATCTTGTTTTTGGCCATTATCTTGTCGATATTTCCCTTCACAGCCGCTGTGCTGTATACGGTACTTTGGTACTCTAATTATGTTACCGAAATACGCTGTTTATTCCTCAAATAAGCTCTGTTGTCTTATGCCTTTGTAACTCTATCTGACTATGGAGTCCACAAAACAACTTATCTGGAGCCACATTTCAAATCGATTCTTGCCGCTGATCCGAAGTCTAATGAAACATTATAGTATTTGTCGAACAGAGTAAAGATTACACAGACCTGACATAATATACCTATGTAAGCAATGACTTAATTAAGGTATTGGTAAATTATTGAGGAGAGACGTCTCCCAAACACACATTCAATGCTGCAATATAAATAGGATATTAATGACACACTTATATAACAGTAAAAGTATTTGTTTTACGAAATTTAAATCTCTTTCTAAACAATAATTTATATAGTGCCGTTTAACGATTAGGGATCATTCAATGGTCGCTTATATTCTGTCGAATGTTGCTCTACGAAACGAATCTGTTTACAGTCCTTTAGAGAAAAAGCTCTTGCTTTGTGCACTGCGGACATCTAGAGGTAATCTATTCCGATTTATAGGACCACTCACAGTAAAGCATCCGTCATACATAGTAAGCCGCTTTGTTAACTCTGTCCAACTCCTTTAGGGAGTTGTTACTCAGTGACCCAGAAAACTTGAGTGTAAGATGCTTCCCAGATAGTTCTTTTCTCTGACACAGCTCTTGAATGTATTGTGGTGACAGGTTATTCAAAGCATTAAACACCGTCAAACGAATTTTGTAATCAACTCGTTTGGTAACAACGTGTACTTTTTGATATGTTGATTACCTTTTCAATTTGCATTTTGAACCATTCGAAAAATATTATGAATAATAATAATAATAATCATCAATTATTTATAGCGCCGTTTTATGGTAAAAGAATATTCCAAGGGCACTTTTCTTGTTTGTTGGCTCTGCGAATCAGAGGAGAAGTCTTATGCAATTAACTGAAGGCCCCAAAAACTCTGGTCTCCATGCACTTCAGAAAGAAATTTATTCCATTTGAAAGGTCCGTTTATACGATCAACGTAAGCCGCTTTTTGACTCTACCCAATGCCTTTGAAGAGTTGTTGTTCTGTGATTCTGACAATGTCAATGTTAAGCTTCTCTATGATGGTACATTCCGCTGACACAGTTCGCGCACATATATAGAATAATTAATAATCTATAGACATGACAAAAGTAATTTTGCTTTTGTCATGTCTATAGATTATTGATTTGTCATATTTATGACATAATTTCCAATCCAGTTAACGGATTGAGTGACGTACGTGTTATGTACCCCTGGCAAAAATAATAATTATACATAGATCTTTACTGAGAAATGATTCTCGCTTTGCTGATATAGGTCCGATATTATAGTTGGCCCTCAACTCATTGAGTTTGTTAAACTCA